>MNCI01013323.1:132008-157065 GCA_015680685.1 Gnetum montanum
GCTGAATCTCTTTAAAGTAAGTCATTTGTAGTTTACACGCAACGTAATCGTTACATTTCTCACAACCGCACGCCACAACAGCACATACACATACTCACATTAACTACTGAGTTCATTTGGAGGTATTTGGGCCTTGGTGTTGCCAGAGACTAGCAGACACCTAAATCCTATTCGAGGACACTCGTTGGCGGTCACGTCCCAAACGGTCGCCAACACATACCACATCCCATGGTCTCAACCCTAAATGTCATTACATCGTAGCAAACGATAATTCAACAATCTCTCTTTCCACAAACAATGCCACAATCAAGTCATCACCAACCACTGCTAGCTCAAACCACTAGTCTACCTACCGCCCAAGAATGGGCCAACACAAAAAAATGATGCACTCATTAGCAGAAGAATTAAAATGCCTTAAAATTGTGAACATTAAGGAAGTTAAGGTACTAGACTTCTATCAAGATGACCCAATCGATCCCTGAGTCCCACCACTAACCTTGCCAAAGGGAGTTTCATTACCCTAGCTTACCAAGTATAATGGAGAGGGGGACCCAAATGCTCACCTAGTAACATTTTGAACAGAATGTCTATTACTTTAAGCATGACCTCATGTAATTCTGCATGTGTTTGTTATGTCCTTAATTGAAAAAGCTTTAGACTAGTACCGAGCCTTGCCCCGTAGCTCTATATATTCTCTAGAGGACTTGTTGCATCAGTTTGTCACCGATTTCAAATACAATCTAAAACCTAAAGCCACGTTAGATAGCCTGATTCAAATTAAACAAGCACCATTAGAGCCTACATAGAAATTTATCCAAAGGTGGAGTGCGGCCCTGAATGAACTTAATGAGCCTATACTTGAAACATATCTGCTTACCATCCTTAAGACAGCCGCGAATGAATTTATTAAATCAAAACTTTACTATTTGAAACCCTATAACTTAAGCCATGCATTTGTACAAATTAAAGACATAGAAGAGGCTGCACAAACAAGCAATGACCCAACCTACTTAACCTTTAGGAGCCAACATACAAGGAAAGATAAATCCAAGACAATGGTAGTAGTAGTGGCTGAGACAACCTGACCTAGCCATCTAGGACAAAAAGGAAAACAACCTGTTGTCCCAAATAGCTATGAAAGAAATACACCAATGCCTACACCTGAAACTTCCTTGAATAGGAACACCAACATGGACCACACCCATACATTCTAAAGAAAAGACCCCTCTCAATACACACCCTTGTCCATGAAACATTCATAATTTCTCAATCAGCTTCTAAAGGTCAAGCTAATAAAACATAAGAAAATATCTCCCATGACCTCTCAAAAACATGATCGATTCTATGAGTTGGCCAAGAACACAGCCTTAGCAACACCCAATGAACCTCCCATTCCAAGAGGCTTTAGATTGAATAGGTTTCATGAGTATCACCAACGACCCGGTCATGGAACTAATTACTGTTTCACCTTGAAACAAGATATACAACACATGATAGATAGGGGTGAAGTAGTATTCGATGAGGCAAGCCCAGTAAGACCCTAGAACCAGCCCATGGGGGTCTACAAGGATCCTCTCAATGCTAGTGAAGCACCATATGTGATTAATACTATCCATGTGGAGGATAGACAGGATGTCCCAAGAAAACCTTCTGTGATTTGTAGACCTTCAAAAAATACACCTATCCCAACATCTCCTCAAACCTCTTTCACCATATGTGCATCTCATGCACCACGAAAACGATTTGTTATCCACGTACCTCCTTCTGTCACCACAATGACCATACCATCCGAAAACCAACCCATTCCCTTTGTCATCCAAGTGCCAAAACATCTTGGCACACCACCCACCTCCACTCTCTCATGACCTCTACGAGAGCATCTTGCTGATAGGTTATCGAGAGAATGTCTGGAAAGAGAGAATAGTCAACACACATTAGGACCACCAAAGCCTACACCACTAAATGATGTTCCTATGGGTCTGTCTGTCAATGAGCCTAGTACAAGCCATTATAATAAGGATAATGTCATGGGTTGTGTTCCAAACCTAGCATCCTCAGCTACTATTGCAAAAATTCCTCCACGAGAAATATGAATGCTGGGCCAAATGGACCAAATCTCTACAAAAAAGAATGTCCCAAATGGTAAAGATCTAGCAAGTGCGTTAACCCAGGTTACACAAGCCTTAAAAAAAGAATACTTCTCTAAGTCTATATGACCTAGTAATGACTTCATCTGTGCATCAGGAAGCCCTATACGGATGCTAACTTTGATCCCTGTTAATGAGGACCTTCCTACAGATCAATCATCCATTTATGTAGTATTTTCCCTGCACTTTAGGAATCAAAGGCCACATCCCTAGAGTTTTGTGCTAAAGACATTAAGCTAGATGAGAAAATAGGGGAAGTCACCACTGCCCTTATGTTCATAATGATATAGGTTAATCATTTCAAGATACGTAGGATGCTTACTGAAAAAATACAGGCCACGACAACATCTTTTTTGAAATCTTTCAGTGGTTCCCGTGTTGGGGTGAAAGGTATGGTCACCTTAGATTTCATAGCAGGAAACCAATTCCCAACATCAGCTGAATTCATAGTGGTTGATGAAATGCCAGGGTTTAATCTAATCCTAGGACATCCTTGGCTAGCTCAACTTAAAGTTGTATCCTCACCAATCCCCCAGGAGATCCACTTATCTTACGAGGGTGGTGAAATCATCATACATGGGGACACAACGGTATCGATCACTTCCTCACACCCTAAGGTAAGTCAAGAGTCAGAAATTGAGTTCGTCGAGCCTAAGAAAGAAACCATTAACATACATCAAGATATGAACCCAATGTTACTCACAACCCTACTAGGACTAAAGAAACACAAGAGGATGCAAACATAGGAGCCTTTCCTATTGATGTCTCTTGGTCAGAATTATCCTTTGACATCACCAATGAAGGGGAAGGTGAGTATAAAATCATACCTACATGCCCAAACCCACACATTAAGCTACAAAAGATCAAAAGGCAACTCAACAACTAGAACAAAACTACCACATGTCCAAAATGATGTTTAACTACCACATGTCCGAAATGATGTTAAACTACCACATGTCTGAAATGATGTTAAACTACCACATGTCCGAAATGACGTTAAACTACCACATGTCCGAAATGACGTTAAACTACCACATGTATGAAATGATGTTAAACTACCAATGAACATCCACAATGACATTAAACTAGCCACGGTCAGAAATGGCCAGTTCCTTTTAAAAGATTTCTAAAACTATTATTTCTTTTGGCCCACTATGGCATAAAACTGGCAATCTTTCTTTCCTTAGCAATAGAGGCAACAGTCCACCATGACTTTAAACTGGTATGAACAACCCAAAATGGCTTTAAACTAGGATTCAATACATTACAAGTTTACAAACATTCACTATATTATGTCAAATTCTCGTTCAAATGATACAAGTTACAACCTTAAATTATGACTTCAATGTTACTTTCCCATTTTACAAGTATTGATTCACATTTCATTCCTCCATTTTACAGTTAGTTACAGGCATATGTTCACTATAATACTTGAAAAGGAAAATAAAAAGAAAAAAGGAAAACATAAAAAAAAATAACGATGAGTCAATATGGTGGTAAAATTTCAACACATTATGCCATAACTAGGTCCATGTTATTACATTTTTCAACCATACATTTCCATCAGAAATCCAAAAAATCTCAAAAAACTTTAGTAGCTAAAATCTGATTAATGATAAGCTCATAGAGGAGGCTACTCCCCAAGATCCTCTTCATCATCTGCTCTCACTTCACTGCGGCCGGCTCCATCATTAATGTGTCCCTATATCAAAAATCAGAAAACAAAACAAAACAAGTAAAAGTGGTAAGGCAAATCATGAACATAAAAATTTAGAAATACAGTAACACTAACAATGAAAACAATAAAAGCATCCACAATAAAACACTCATGAGTGAGGAAGACCCTAAGTTGGCCTCTAGACATCGTAGAATCTCCATCTCGGGCACATTTTCCTAATCCTCCTCCAAGCCAAGATCAATGCCAATGAGTGTTTTTCCCTTGTCCACCAGGGTCCAAGTAGGGCGCTCAAGAGAGAACATGTCTATCGTAGCCTCCCCAAAGGTGATGGTAATTGTTCTCTCAGGAGATCCTTCCACCTCGGTGCACTCAGCAAACCTATCATAAGCAAACCGCAAACCTAACCCATCAATGAACATCTCCATCTGGTGATGTTCAGTTGACTCCTCCTTCAACCATTTCTTATACTGATACTTGTGGTCCTTTTGGTCTTGGCCCCATTTTCATACTTTGATAGCAATGTATTTTCAATCCTGACATTTCCTATTCAAAAAATATATCTTTACCCTTTGTTCTGCTAAGTCTCACATCACCTGAACTTTGCCATTTAAAACCATCCAGTAACGCGCATAGGTAATTTCAGATGTGTGCCAAGTGCTATCACCAAATAATCTAGTACTAGCAAGATCATAACGAGATTGGAGATCCCTACTCTTCTCTTTCTCCTTTTCTAGTGCTTCTTTCAATGAATGCACCTCATCCCATAAGTACTCAACCAAATGTCTACAAGTCCAAAGTGACTTGGCATTCTGTATGACGCAACCAGAAACTGCATCGTACACATTTCTTGGGACTTGCTCAATATTCCTTGGTAGTTCAGGGAGAGCATCAATGTGAGTAGCTTCAAAGGGATCCCACTAAAGCTTGGCACCTACAGTTGTAAGTACCACATATAGGAATCAACTATAATTAATGAACGCAAAGAAACACAATAAAACCAAACGCTCAGCGTAATGCATAAAACACACATACCTAGTTCTGGATGAGCTTCTTGTAAGCAAGTAACCACATCATTAACGATGCCTTTAACAAAGTCTATCTTACTAGGCATCTCAGGCCATGGTCTTAGCTAGTCAGTTGATGTGAGACAAGCCAGGGAGGTCACTTCGATTAGAACCTATGTTCCTGACATCTTTGCCTGAGATGCGTGTGCCTTAGAAGTCCCAACATCTACCTCTGATGCCAGAAATAATCAAGATAATTAAAAATAGTGCATGAAAATTAAAAGGTATGAAAACATGGATTGTGCTAAAATAAATGTACCAAAAGGCCCTTTTCTATTTAGCTCAGGTGGATCACCAAGCTGCAAAGATCCATTGAAGAAGCTATCAAGGACATCTCTTTCATCACCCGAATGGACACCTCTTTCATCATTGGGTTGCCTGAGTGCATTGAAGGCCTCCGCAAGCTATGTCCCCATGACATTCGTCACATCTTCCTCTTGCAAGGTGGGAGGTTCTTCAATCATTTCTTCTCTTTCCTGCACCTCTTCCTCTGGCCCTATGATCATCACTTCGAGATCAGCCATTAGGGCCAAAGTCTCTCTCTCTCTCTCTAGACTCTCCTCTGATAACACCAACATGCTAACATTATTATGAAATAGGGTACATATACATTCAAAAAAATATACATTAAAATGTCACAATAAATAAATTAATAACAATAAAACAAAATATTTACCTTCCACTAGCAGTACAAACCGAATCTTCTTTGCCCTTGGAAGTATCGCATTCAAAGCAGGCTCCCTTAGGCGTTCTTTCCTCTTCACCTTCCTCTTGGACTTCCCAATGGCCTCACCAATCAAACGTTCAACCATTTTCACAGACATGCATAGCCCAGGTTGTTCCAACCCAAAACTATCATGGGAATGATGAGAACAGCTGGCTGCACCCCCACTAGTGACTGAAACTGACTCCTCAATGTCTTCCAATGGATCTTGGGATCTAGTGGTGCTAAATAGGTGGCGAATCCAAGGATGGGATAGTTGCAAACGGTCCCTAAAAACATAGTGGTTATCATCATAAACCACTAGGAACTCAGCGAACCTACGTAAATACCCCGTAAAGAAAGCAAAGGTAAAATGAGATTTAGCATGGACGTTGGAACATAACTTGATAATCTCCCCATGAAGACCAGATACAAGAAAATGTGCCTAGTTGTAGCGCCTTCCTATCTCTAAAATGGCACATATGACACATGCAGTCTCAATCCCAAGGTTTCTCCCTTGAGAGAGAGATTTAGTGAATGCTCATGCCCGGAATAGAGGATATAGAAAATTCACTTCCATTGATCGGGTGTCATCTCACATAGCAAAACCTTTGCAATCCCAAGGCACACCTAACTACTCCTCCAACTCTCTTATGACCTGGTCCTCTTTTTTTGCTTTATCTATAGACACCATGGTGCCATCCATGGGTATGCCAAAAAGATTAGAGAAACATTCAGTCGTCAACTGAAAAGATACCCTGACCCCTCGGATCCACGTGCTAAAATGGGAAGCATCACCATTGAAAGAATCTACAATAGTGACCATCTCAGTAGTCGGAATGTTAGGAGTCAAAGCTAAAAACAAGTCCATCAGACCTGCCTGGGTAAGGCGACTGATCGTCAGCTCAGGTGCTCCCCTATGCAACCACTTTTGTGATTGCTCCACCTACCCAAACTTCATGAAAAGGGTGGCCTTAGTGTGCCCCGTTATAATAGTGACTTCTTCTAGAGGGATGGCTGCTGTAAAGAGAAAACATAGAGCAAAAAGTTAAAAACATAATACAAGATAAGGCAACAAAAGAAAAGAAAATGGAAACTAGAGCATGGTCATTTACCATTAGTAAATGGTGTAGGTAGGATAGGTGCAAGATCAATTCCTTGAGGGAAGGTTGGCCCATTGGAAGACCATTCCCCATGTAACCAACCACGAACTTGGAAATACTCAAGGGCTTTTGAAAACTGCCTATGGTAGTCAACAAGAGCCACCTTGGTCTGGTTGAACACCGTGGCATGAAGAATGGGGTTCACCATGAAAGTCTCTAGAGCCGTGTGTGCTAAAGCAAGCCCGCCGTCATCATCACGTATCCCATGTTCATCAAAGCGGGGCCTACATAGAAAAAACAACATTTGCATTTAGATGATGACATGAAATTTAAAAAGGGATCAAAATTAAACAAGACACAAAGGAGCATACCTGTCCACTCTATATACCATCCCAGGCGGGTTCTAAAATAGAGTGTGTACAGGGAGGGCTAGGAAAAGTGTGTTGTTGCTGTTATAATGACTACACATAGGCAGCTCCCACACATGATTCAAAGGATGTGTAGATCTAGGGCCCTCAGCAAAGCCTCCTGAAACCTTGAAAAGTCCCTCATCGATATCAGTGATGAAAGAAAGCATGCCTTGTGTAGACCCACGCAACGCTATCTCGATGATGTCATGAGCTAACTGTTTACTCAGATGAGACCATATAACACACTAAAATGTTGCAAGATGAAGGAAAAAAATTAACTAACACTGGGGTGAAACCATATCACATGGGGCCCGATACGTATGTCATAGGGAGGTGTGTCCAGTCCAAAGGGGCCAAACCAAGCAAGCACCCCAACAAGCTCAACCACCAGAAGAGAAGGTTTAGGTCCCTTGCACACAGCCAACCCAATGCCAAAAACATTACGTAAGTAAAAAATTTTACTTCTAACAATAGATCAAAACCACATGGGCCAAGAAATCACATAAACAAACATTTGGAATGCACCGCTTCACCCCATGAGACAAGAACACCAATATCTATTTAGTGTATCTGATGCTCATTGGGGCACATTGGAATCCATGACGCAATAAATGCACATAAAAATGCAAAACTTAAAGACACTCAGAAAATAGATAAATGATATAAACATGAAACTAGCAAATAATAGGCACGTTTTCATATTCCAAGTCACGTTAGTCCTTCCCACCGGCAAGTCACGTTGGGCCTTCTCACTAGTAAGTCACGTTGGGCCTTTATCCCCAAGTCTCCAACACTCATGTTAACATTCTAGCTCACTCCAAAATCTGCAACTTAATGTTCATGCTACCAAAACCTAGAAATCATGCAGCTTCCAGCCTTCCAACAAAGTCACGCTAACTAGTTCCTACCCTCCAAAGATCTGAGAAAAATTTCACAAGTCACGCTGCCCTGGCAGGCTGAAAAAATTCACAAGTAATGTTGCCCTGGGCTAAAAATTGAAAAATTCACAAGTCATGCTGCCCTGGGCTAAAAATCAAAAAATTCACAAGTCACGCTGCCCTGGGCTGAAAATCCAAAAATTTACAAGTCACGCTGCCCTAGGCAAAACCCAAAAATTTACAAGTCACACTGCCTTGGGCAAAATCCAAAAATGTACAAGTCACACTGCCCTGGGCAAAAACCCAAAAATTTACAAGTCACACTGCCTTGGGAAAAACCAAAAAATTTACAAGTCATGCTTCCCCTTAGAAACTCAAAAATGTGCAGTTACGCTGGGCTTCTCAAAAATCCAATATTTTTGTAGTCACGCTACCCTGGCTCTAAAGTCAAATTTTTTGTAGTCACGTTGCCCACCAAAACTAAAAAATTTTCCCCAAAATTCTAAGTCACACTGTTCATTCCCTACCCTAAAAATTCTAAGTCACGCTATTCATTCCCTGCCTAAAATCTAGGAAAATTTGCAAGTAACGGTGCCCCTCCAAAATCAAAAAATTTGTAATCATGCTACCAAATATGCCAAAGAGGGAAAAATAGTCACGCTGTTAAGAAGGGTAGGAGGCTCACACTACGAACAAAGAAAATCCCAAGCTCACAAACATAGCTCACGCTACAACTTGGAAGACAAGTCTTCCTTCCCACACTCACATTACACCCATAAACCCTACAAAAACCATGCCAAAAAAAAAGCCAGAAATCCTGAAAAAAAAAACCAAAAACCCCCACGATTCTAGAAATCCCAAAGCCCAAATCGTAGCCAAATTTCTACCCTAGGTAACACTGCTACTAGAGAAAAATTGGGAAAAGGAATTCACCCATGCAAAGCCTTCTTCCACATTGGAATCCTGGCTTGGGGAAGACACTGGAGAAGATCTTTGCTCTCCTCTACGAACACTAGATCTGCCTACCTCTTCCCCTTATCCTGACTTGCCTTTCCTCTACCCTTGTCCTTCATGTTTCCTTGTGCATGTTGACACTGTTGATAGCAAGTCACGCTGATGTCGTAGCTCATGTTGCACTCCTAAGTCATGCTGTAGTCAAGAAGTCACGCTACAGTCAAGAAGTCACGCTAGCACAAAATTCCCTTCCTCCACTTCAAAATCCCCTTTTAAAACCCAACACATTCTATTTTTATATTCTTTTGTTTTACTTTATTTTTCTCTCACTTTATATTTGCTTCATTTGTTTAAATTTTTTTTCATTTTTGTTATATGTTGCAACATAAAATTCATAAAAATTTGAAATCCCTGAACTTATCATTCACTCTTAAATTTAAAAGTCAAAATTTAAAAATGGTGCATACACTCAAGTCAACATGTGGCCCGATATGGCCTTAAACTGCCATGTGGCCTGGTACGACCTTAAACTACCATGTGGCCCAGTACGGCCTTAAACTACCATGTGGCCCAGCATAGCCTTAAACTACCATGTGACCCAATACAGCCTTAAACTACCATGGCTTTAAACTACCATGACTATCACTGCATCTCCAAATTTTTACACAGTTCACTTATATTTAGTAACTCCTTCGCCAAGAGGGTGTCTCTTACTCCACTCTCATTTTAAATTGGCAAGAGCAAGCACATGGCCACCAAGAATATCCTCTCAAAATTGTCTCTCAATGGACCATATGGGGAGGTAGAAAGAGCAATCAACCCAGAATCCTTGGATCTAGACCCATCCACTTATTCTAATTTAATAGCCTCCACTCAAGAAACATTAGACTGGCCTAAAAATGTGACTAAGACTTTGGATCTGGAAGCTGATAATATCACTAAAAATCCTCTAGTTAAAATCCCCATTGCTACAATCAATGACAAAGCCAGAATATTAAAATTAAGTGCCCTACTAGACTCACAACTCATAGGTGACATCATGCAAGTCTTAAGAGATAACATAAAAACGTTCGCATGGTCATACACAGACATGCCAAGATTAGACCCCTGGATCATCCAACATAACATCATTCTCGATGAAAAAATCAAATCGGTAAAACAAAAAGCACAAAAGGTCAGACCCGAGGTAGCATTAGCCATCTGTGTTGAAATCATAAAACTCTACCAAGCAGGCTTCATCCGGGCTGTTGATTATTCCGATTGGGTATCAAACATTGTTGTAGTCCCTAAGAAGAACAGTAGTATACACATATGCATTGATTTCCGTGACCTTAACACAGCCACTATAAAGGATGATTTTCCATTACCTAGCATTGATCAACTCATTGACACAACTGCCAAGGATGCACTATTGTCCTTTATGGATGGATTTTCAGGATACAACCAAATAAGAATCAATCTGGAACATCAACTGAGAACAACTTTCATAACACCTTAGGGTACATTCTGTTATACTATGATGCCATTCTACCTTTAAAACGTAAGAGCTACATATCAATGAGCAATGACATATATATTCAGTGATTACATGCTCAATTTGCTCAATGATTGCATGGATGACATCGTGATTAAATCTAAAACAACTGAACAACATGCAAAAGATCTAGACCTAGTGCTTAAACGTTGTCTCAAATATGACCTTAGACTCAATCCAAAGAAATGTGTTTTTGGCATCAAAACGGGCAAAATTCTTGGTTTCCTAGTCTCCAAAGTAGGGATACGGGTAGACCCTGATAAGGTTAAAGAAATAACCAATATGTAACCACCAAGAAACCTCACCAAACTATGTGGCCTCCAAGGTAGACTACAATTCATTAGACACTTTATCGAGAGGTTGATAGATAAGTTGAGACCAATGCAACATCTATTATAAAAGAATGTACATTTCCAATGGACTCAACAATGCAAGGAAGCATTCGAGAATATAAAAAAAGAGCTAACCCAACTACCGATTGTCTATCCCCCACAAAGTGATAAACCCTTTTATATCTACCTTGCAACTTCTGATGCTTCTATTACATCAATGCTTTGTCAAAAACGTCAAGATGGAGCTAAGATCCCCGTATATTACCTAAGCCATGCTTTAATCACTTATGAACAATGATACAACAACATGGAAAAATCATGCCTTTCCCTTGTTTTCACCTTGAAGAAATGACGACATTATCTCTTTCGCAATCAGGTTTACATCATTTGCAAAGATAATGTACTCTATGCTACCACCAATAATATCTACGAGTCAAGTAGGATAGCTAGGTGGAAAGAAATGATTGTGGAATTTGACTTACACTATGTTGCTCAATCCTTCACAAAAGGTCAAGAGATAGTCATGCAATTAGCCATTTTTCCAACACATGATCAGGCAATAGTTAACCTCGAATTCCCCTATGAAAATGTTATCAGTATAGATGTCGTATTTGACAACTACGAAGTAATCCTCTATTTCGATGGAGCTTCAACCTCCCAAGGAGAAAGTGCTGCAGCCCTTTTAACATACCCCTCTGGAGAAATCCAACCCTTCTCCTACCGATTAACCTTTCCTTGTACCAATAACATGGTGGAGTACAAAGGTCTTCTTCAAGGCCTTCAAGCAGCATTAACTTCAGGAATCTCACGTCTTGTAGTTCGAGGTGATTCGCAGCTAGTTATTAATCAAGTCACTGAGGTCTACTCATGCAAGGCTCTCTATTTTCAACCATATTGTGATTTGACCAAACATCTGCTGAGACAACTAGTAGAAACCGATATACAACATGTCCCTAGAAACAAAAACACCATTGTTGATGCACTTGCCACACTAGCCTTAAACATGACACCTAAAATGTTCCATGTGTTTCCAAGGTCTATAACAAGTTGTGCTGAACCTATAATTAACATGCGTGATGAAATGCCTATAGCATCTGTTAGTACAACACACACAATAGAATGGTATGATGACATAAAAGAGTACCTTCTAAGAGGTGAACCACCACAACACTTGAAAAATGCTCAAAAGGATGCCGTGCAAAAATGCTCCCGGAAATATGCATTAATAGGAGACACCTTGTGAGGGCATTCTGTTGATGTGTGTTAGTAGCATCGATGGTCAAACAATCGTAGAACAAGTCCACAAAGGACTTTGTGGAGGAAACATTGCACCTAAAGCAATGGAAACAAAGATTAGGCACTTAGGCTACTACTGGCCACACATGGAGTATGATTGCATTTCCAAAGTCAGAACATGTCACATTTGCCAAAAGCATGATAATCTAATACACATGCCACCTAATGAATTTCATACAGCACAAATCACATGGCCATTCCAAAAATGGGATTTATACCTAATTGGACCAATAACGCCATCATCTTCAGTGGGACATAGCTTTATTATCACCACAATTGAATACATCACAAAATAGGTAGAAGCTATTCCCTTTAGGAAGACCACCTCAAAACATATTTGCACTTTCATAATAGAAAATATTGTGACCTGTTTTGGTATTCCAATGACCATCGTTATCAACAATGGGCCACAGTTCAGCAGTGCAAATACTAAAGGCTTCTGTGAAAGTCTAGGCATTAAACATGCATTTTCATCACCTTACTACCCATAGAGCAATGGTCAAGTAGAGGCTACAAACAAAATTGTCATCACTATGCTTAAAAATATGCTAAATCAGAGCAAGAAATGATGGCATGAACAATTATTCTATGCATTGTGGGCATACAGAACGACACATCGAACATCTACAAGTAAAAATCCCTATAGTATTTTGTACTGATCTGAAGTTGTTTTACCTTTAGAGTTGCAGGTTCCCTCATTGTGGATAGCTCTCTCTGACCTCCTCGACAAAAGTCAAAACAATGAACTGTGCATCGCTGACCTTGACTCAGTAGAGAAGGAACGTGTGTGAATGCTCAATCAAATCGAATGGTATTAGAAATAATAGTGGCAACGACACAAACACGATCTGCACAAGCACCCGATCAAAGAAGGAGACTTAGTCCTTAAAGCCGTACGTGAACACTCAGATAAATTCTCAACCAACTAGGAAGGGCCTTACTTAGTCACCAAGGCATACAATAATGGAGCATTTAAACTTGCTGATATGAATGGGAACGAGTTCGCTAATCCTACAAATCACTTGTACATGAAACAGTACTATGTTTGATAAACTTGAGGTACATCCAAGTCTTGGAATCATGACTTAAAACTAATACCATAGAAAAGTCCTAGAATCATGACTTAAAACTGATACCATAGAAAAGTCCTAGCATCATGACCTAAAAAAGATACCACAGACAAGTCCTAGCATCATGACTTAAAACTGATACCATAGACAAGTCCTGGAATCATGACTTAAAACTGATACCACAGAAAAGTCCTGGCATCATGACTTAAAACTGATACCATAGAAAATTTCTGGCATCATGACTTAAAATTAATACCACAGAAAAGTCCTGGAATCATGACTTAAAACTGATACCACAGAGCTCTATCCGATACGACATTAAACTGCCACACCTGTCCTCCATGACATGAAACTAGCACCTAGAGTTCACTAAGACTATAAAATGGCTTGCCTCTTCATAGTCCGCTTACAACTATAAACTAGCACTACACTGTCTACTACGACGCTAAAATGGCACCGTCCAAAGGGTTATGACATAAAACTAATCCACAACATTCCGCTAAGACTATAAACTGGCAACATCATCGACGAACTGGCAAAGTTTGAAAAGATATGTTGCTGCAATTGGTTGTACATGTTCCACAAAGACTTGCTGCATGATTTGTCGTATGGGCTTTGATGAGGCTGATACTATTCACAATTCTGTCTTCTTTGAAGATTGCACATGATGACTCCATCTCCTGGTTTAAACTACTTAGTTAACTGATTCATTTGTGTTTTTCTTGTCTTCTTGGAGTTGTGTTTGTAGGATGACACTCCTGAGATGTTCGTACATTAATGCACTTCATCGTGATGACAAGGTATCACATTCTTCCTAACGCATGTAACTGGGTTAATCAATCCGTTCATAAGTACATTCCCAACTCCTGATACATCCCCTATTTCCCCATCATGTCTCAATTGTCCTATTCTATTACTTCTCTGGACACATTCCACTCAGTTCAAAACTATTAATACACTGTTGCACACTTTGACTCTCTAAGCAGTTGCAACGCAAAACATAGTACATAGTACATGATGCAAAATGCAAGTGCTCAAACATGAGCATGGCACAAAAAGCAAGCTCTTTCAAAAATACTGATAAAAGAAAAATAAAAGAAAAAGAAAAGAGAAAAGAAAAACAAAAAACAAAAAAATAAGAAGAAACAAACAAAAAAAAAAGAAAAAGAACAAAAAGGTCAAAGAGAAAAATGCATGGAAAATGTCTTCATGACCCCGTTGACATCATAAACAAAATACTGTTGGCTATTCTTATACAAGCCCTAGGCAAGAAGGCAATTTTCTTGGAAAATAGTTACACTCATATCTCAAAGAGACCATGTTGTGCATCATCGCGTGGCTTTGGCTATTTACAATGGGCCTTGTAAACACTCCATAAGAGTTCTGTTTCTCCAAAGAATGCACCTCCTATGTCTTGGCTCCAAGTTTGCTGAACATTGGCTATTGACAAGGACCAAGGATGTAGCTCATTCGCATGAGAGCACTTCCTCTCCCACAATCCTAGTAGCAATCATAGCCCTTAACCTCTTGGCTTCCTTCGTTATAACTGATTCCCTTACATCTTGAACCACATTCCCTCAATCCCATGTACTTTTGAAAATGGTGTGATGACATTTGGCCATGGGCTGATGGATAATGTTTGGTATCTGGTTGTTCATGGTGTTTTGCACTTCTTAGTTGATGCCTCTCAGGCAGATTCCTCTAGACGTCAACAAAGAGGGGCCAATGAAACATCACTAATTTCGGCCTAACACTTTGAAACAAGAATAACTCAAGCCCTTTCGAGCTTTTGGAAGGCAAAATTTGGCTAAGGCATGGAAACCGTGCTCAGCTAAATCAAGCTAGCTTGCTCATCTTGTCAAGTTGGAAACTTTCCCACAGTGTGACCAACTCTCAGAGTCTCAAAATTGAGCCAAAACAATCTGATCTACAATGTGCAAGTCATCCTCAGAGCATATCCTTGACAGCTTCTAGCCCCAAGTTTTGGAATTCTATATTTCAGCTCAAAATTGCAAGTTTTTGCAAAGATTTCTCATGTCACGCTGCATGTCATGCTGCAGCATGACTATAGCGTGACATATTTAAAATGGTTTAGAAAATTCACGTCCAGGCTCAAACTTACAAATTTTAGGTCACTCTCAAACAGACAGCAGTTGCACTCAAGAAAAAGGCCTCAAAAATCAAAATTTGGAGCAAAATGCATCATTTCACCTCATACATGTTACATGTCATGCTGTGGTCACACTGCAGCATGACTCCAGTGTGACCCACCACAAATAACTTGAAACAAGGCACTTTCAGGCTCAATTCATCAATCACAGCTAGGCAATCCTTGTACTTCGAAAATTAGTCTTTAAAATGAAAAATTTGGTGAAAATTTGTTAAGTCATGCTGAAGTCACGATGAAGTTATGTTGTAGTGTGAGTGTAGCGTGACTATAGCATGTGCACACTCAAGACATGCTGCGACAAAGTCAAGGCATGCTGGAGGTCCTGGTCAGCCATAAGATGCCTTAAACAGCCATGGAACCACTCAGATCGATATTGTGCAGCAAGCAAGTTAGAAATCCATAAGTTTCAAGCGATCTAGAGTCAATTTCTCTTATTGTATATTGTAAATTTTCATCATTTGCAACCTTGACAAGCTCTTACATTCCAAATTTCATGTGCTTCCATAAGCGTAAGCCAACTTTAGCAAGTTGTCACACGTTGTAAGCCAGCTTGAGCAAGTTGTCACACATTGTAAGCCAGCTTGGGCAAGTTTTCACACGTTGTAAGATAAAATGCACCTGGTCTAGAATGTAGCTTGCCGACACACATCCAACTCATGCATAGCTGTCCATTGGACATGTTTCTCTAGATCCATTTTTCTCTCATCCCTTAGTCGTTGGTTCCATTCTCGAATTTTGCACCCGAGCCCGAACAAACCCTATAAATACCCTGTCAATTCACATAAACTAGGTGGGAAATTTTGGAGTTGGATGGCTTAGGAAACTCATACTAGCAATCCTTGGGCACTTGGGCACACTTGAATCCTGGCATGCAAGTACTTTTGACACACATCACATCACATCATCACATAACCCTGGAGCTCGGTGCTTGACCTGCCATCCACACGTGCAGCTATGCTTTGACCGGTGCACATCTTTTCTAAGCAATACAATATAGTTTTTTTTGCCATTCATTTATTCTTTTTACTCTGTGCTTTACATTTAGTTTACATTTGGTTTACATTGTATTCACAATATAGTTTCTGCATACGTTTCTATTTACATTTTATGCGAGTTGTTTACATTTTAAGACATCAGTTACGATAACCCTAGCGCAAGCCATTAGTTTATGCTCAGGGAAGTCCTTGGTTGATTTGCATGCAGACCATCTAAGGTACTCTGCCTTTGTTCCCTTTTCCATCTTTCCCTCAAGCGAAGGCAGGGTCAGCTATGTCTGCTCGACGATCTTTCAGTGTTTTTTTTTCCTTCCAACCTTACACTGACGATTTAGGTCAGTACACATACATTATCCATCAAATTTTTGAATTTTTTACCTTTCAAAGACCCTCTTCAATGAATTCATCATATGTTTGGCTTTCTTGAGACTCCATAGATCCAAAATTTATTCAAAATTTCCTTGTATTTTTTGAAATATTCACATTTCAAAATTTTCTTTATAGACCCCATAAATAAGACCCCATCAATAGAGCCCATGTGTATATCTGGCCCTACAAGAACAATGCAAAATCCTATATATATTCATGACCCCTTTAAAATTTTTGACATTTTCTCTCAAATGCTTAAGGAGTTTTTCCAATTTCTAGAGCCCAAAACCTTCCAAGGCCTATAACTTCCTAACCATTTATCCAAATCATTTCGTTCTTCAACCTTGTAGTTCTCGAAGGTAAGCTCTTATTCATGGGGGCCACAAACATGCTATTTTTTATAGAAAATTTTCAACATTTTTCTAACTCCCACAAGGGTTTAACTAAGGAATCAACAGTAAAATACCCAATCATGAGAGTTAAACCTTTTCAATGAGCTCCAGTCACACTTACAATAAAAAATTAATTAATAAAATAATTAATCTATCATGATCCAACCATAGCCAAGTGTATGTAATTAATGAAATAAGGTATCTAAATATTTTAAGTTACACATTACATTTACTGACCCACAAATGTGTTGTGATCACAAATGGCATCAAAAGGCAAACATACATAAGAAGGAGAATTTTCTCAATCAAGGAAAAATGGTTAATAATGGGAAGGAGTCAAGAATAGGCCTAGGAAAAACCAATCACAACCCATGCTATAGGACATTTTAGGGAAGAGGCCAGAGTGGATTCTATTCATCAAAATCTAGAAGTGGATGGCCAACTCGTACTTGTTGTACAAGGTCGAGTTCAAGCACCATAAGGACACCAAGCAAAATCTTGTGGTAGCAAACACTGAACTTGATATTCTCAAGGGCAAACACACTAATTAGAGATCTACTACAAAGAGCCTAGCCAAAAGAATGAATGACTACCAAGAGCTACAAAATGTAGTGAAGGCATTCAATGTTAAATGCAAACACTTGGCTACCTAGTTCATCAATGTTAAGAAGTTATTTTCATTAATGTCCTATCCATGGGATGTCCCATTCTAACCCACATTAGAGATGCTACATAGACTATGAATGATCCCTAGAGCAAGGAGAAGAAGATAAAGGCATTACTTAATGCCTTTTGCCTTCCATCAAAGGTAGCAACCATAGTAGGGTAACCATAGCCTCCTCAGCCACCACATGTGCCTGAAGTTGGCGAAGGTCATTTGAAGCCATAGGAATCTTCATCACTTGGAACAATTTGATCTCCTCAACCACCTCCACGTCATTAGAGGATATGTTGTCCAATTTGAGCAGTCATGTCATGGTGTTCAATTTTGTGTCATGAACACCATAAATTTTGTAATGATGTCAATTTGTACACTCGGACACTTAGTTTTGTTCTGTTAGTTTATTATGTTAAGAGTTAGTCAATAATCTCATACCCTCCCAATTTTGTAAAGGAACTTGAGGATGATTTTTCATTCAGTCATGGGGATATGATGAAGCATTAAAGAGTCACATCTACATGGTGTTGCCTCATTAATGGGGCTACGTCGACATAACATTTCTTGAGTTTACGAGGTCCCATCGATGTAGCTCTACAATAAAGTCTATAAATACCTCCTCACCCACCATGTTTATGGCAAGTCTTGTCATAGTTGTAGCATAGCTCTTATAGTTTCTTAATTTGAAGTTAGAATATTTTTTTGAGTGCTTGCAGTAGGTGTTAAAAAGTATACAAATCTTTATTCGAGCATTGATGTACCTCAACACACCTATGTGAATGGCAATAAAGAGAATAGATTAATGATTTATTTTTGCATTTACCATTTTCATTAATTGCACAATTAATTAAGATAAGTAAGAATTTAATTAATTAATTAATTAAGATAAATAGATTTAACACATAAGTACAACTACTTTGAGCATAACATACAGCACTTGGTAATCCTAGTAGTGCTTAACACTTGGTAACCCATCAGTGTTGTATGCATTTAGGATGTGTACAGCAAGTGGAACTAGATGCTTATGTTAGGATAGTTCATTATTAATTAGCAATCAGATTACCTAAATTGGTTAATAAATCAAGTTTCAACTTGTTATCAATTGTAGGTGAATAAAATATAAAATAATAAAAATCATGTATCCCAATTACACTTAACCATATAACTAAGCTTCATACGTGTAGTTGGGAAGACAATGATCATCACGATTAAATTTCACTTCCTAGAACAAACATACTTAGGAACTTAAGGTTTGCAGAATTTGACTAAATTATGTGTGAATACTCGTAATTCATATGGTTGGGAGTAGGGTATACTCACTGCTCATCACTAGTCAAATCCTTATAGATATTATGTTCAACAACCTATTTTTCCTAATGGTTCTACTTCCCATGCCTTAAGTTACTACTATGACCCTCTTGAATACCATCAACCTACAACCTCTCCTATGGGATCACCATCCCATGCCTCTCATCATCCATCACATCCTCAATACTCTCATAATTTCCTTCAACATATGTCACCACCAACAATGTAGGAAGGATTGACCCCACAACCTCAACAAAATAATATCACTCGCATCATGAACATACAAATAAATAATAATGTTAATAGATATAAGAATAATTCTTAGAAATTTCTTTTCTTCAAGATAGTTTCTACATATATGAATAAAACTAGTATACCTACTAGCTCATTAAGACTAGAACAAGCCAATCTAGTGCAACCCCCTTCTTTGTAAAAACAATGTCTCCTAATCCTACACAAAAGCCAACAACCATTATCACTTCAACAAAAAATGTAAAATATGAACCTATCACTATGGAGAGATAGAAAATTCTCTACATTACTAATAATAATAAAGGATGTAGTTGTGAGCTAAAAATTCAAAGTGTTAACACAATTCCTATACTGATCCATAATAAACTTGAGAAATAAGTGTGTGTGCAAAACTATGTATACATAATAGCCACTAAACCAAAAGATACCCAATCGCTACAAAATCAGAATACCAAACTATTCAAAAGATGCATGAAAACATCCAACCCACTTATTAGTTCTAGTCCTAAGAAAATGAACCAAACAAAGAACTTAGAGAAGGACATCTTACACTCTAACTATACATCAAAAGAAGATATTAAACAAGGAGATGTAAGAACTAAAATAGAAAATTATAAATAAATCATATTTAGATCCTCTAAAAAGAAAACACCTTTTAGTCTAGCTAAATATATGTCTTCAATAATCAAAACTTGATTATCATTAATGTTAATTGTGCTAACAAGAAAAAACTTAAATCATCAAGGATGATAAATGGAAAACTTATGATGTATAACCAAGGGAATGTCTGGTCCATTTTCTAAATTCTTGTCCATAAGTTTAGTCTATGGAAGATATCCCATCTTGAATTAGGAACTGATAAGTGTATTTTCAAGTTTTATTTTACAATTTTTTATTATTTTTCTAATTTTTCAAAATTTTCCTATTCTTAATATGTTTTTCATTTCTTTTTATTTTTATTTTATCTTCTTTATAATTTTTTCTTTTTGTAGTCATTTTCTTTATGTTTTATTGATGTCTACCATGTTTTTGTTAATAATGATGTTGCTAGTCATGATGCAGAAGTCAACACTATGTGTTAGATATTTATTCTATGATATCAAGACAATTGGATAAATAGTTGTGTAAAGTAGTGAGACCACATAATTCATCCCTCCAGCTCTATAAAAAAGAGGTATTTATGGTGAAACTAATATGGTTCTTCTTACATGAAACTAAAATTAACTAATGACCATTATGTCCTGAAGAAAAGGGTAAAGACTAAGTGCACATGGAAAATGATGTAACCTCAAGGAGATTTATTGGGTTCTCTTCTTGAATTCCCTTTAAAGACATAAAACTCCTCACAAAATGTATGCTTACTCCTACTATCAATCATAAAGGAAGTATGTCCTTGTAAGGTGTGGTTCAAAACAAACAAACAAAGAAAATTCAAAGTACATCTCTTTCAAGATCTCTTGGAATACAAGCACTAGTTATCAGGTTGGAAAGATATGTCACCAATTCCTAAGGCACCCTTCTAACTAAGGCCTAAATTTCTTTCTTAATGATCTCTAAAAACTACTTCCTTCTTTTCTTTTCTTCTCTTTTTGAACTGATTCTTATTTTCTATTATTGTTATGAACTCATGATGATAGGTAAGAAGGGACACATCAATGCAAGTCCATTGTTTATGGTATGAACTTGTTCTAAAACCTAGATAGATAGGTATGATGTTCATCTTAATCACAATTGATACAAGAACCTATTGAAGACATGGTTAGGTACCTCATGTCACAATCTCTATAATTTCTTCTCATTCCAATATTCACCTCACTACTACATGTAATTATGAGCTTAATAGTTTTATATATTATAGTGTAGGATGCTAACTAAGATGGTTGTGTGTTGTTTGAAACAAAGGAATGTTCTACATTTGACTTCTAAGGTGCCCATGGACATCTATAGAAGTGGTTATACAAGGGCATTAAGGCAAGAGATTGCTTTGGGGAGGACCCACTTGCATGACTTTTGTTGATCATGGCTTTGAATCAAAATCTCACACCTTTAAGGACATCATGAACACTCTAAATTTATGCATGATTTTACAACTCCTTCCCATTAATTTCAATTATCTTTAATGCTTTTATATTGAAATTTTCTCTGAATTCAAAATTTCTTAGTCATTTTTTGGAACCATATGTTTTTTAATATTCCAATGCATTTTTAATATCTTGTGAACTAGACCTTTGATTTTCATTGTTTGAAAACTAGTAAGCTTATGGAGTTGAACTCATTTTTCATTGGGGCTAAGGATGTGATTTTTAAAATTTTTGTAACATCCCGTTTTTACCTTGAGTCTAAATGGTAATTTTGTTTTTTAATTTTGACCTAACTAATGATTTAGAAAGCATTAATCATTAAGAAAAAATTATCAAAACTAATGTTGATCCTTTGGTGATTTCAAATGACACCAAACAAAATGCCTAAGGTTGAAAGTCTTTTGCAATGAAAGAAAAAGAGACCAAGAGGAGGATAGAGGATATACCCATGGAAAAATATCATATACAATGATAAAAGCTCAAATATCACATGATTTCTATACCCATGGGATGATGAGGAAGAATTTTAGTCCATCCTTTAAAAATTTCTGCATAAAAAAAGAAGCACCAACATAACAATTAAGGTTGGAAAATTGGCCATCACTTTCAAGAATAAGAAGATTTTTCTTTGGTGAATTTTTGAATACCTCTATAATTTTGCAAACTTCAATGTCTCTTCAGTATTTTTGTCATTTTATAATACATTTACTTGAATAAAAAACTCTAATTCAACACTCTAGTTTTATAATGGTAGCTAATCTAGTATTAGTTACCCCACAATTTTTGTAATGGAACTTCATCCATTTATATATAACTTGAGGTTAAGTTTTTAGTAAGGCATGGGGGTATGATGAAACTTGATATGTCAAGTAGCAAAGTCATGAGGATATGATGAAGCATCATTTTATCAAGTGTGTCAGTTGGTTGAGATATCATAGATGCTACATCACATCTACATTGTAGCATTCCCATCGATGCATATTAGTTGGCTCCTACATCATAGATGCTACATTGCATCTACTATATCATAGATGTTATATCACATCTACTATAACTTAGCTATGTCGATGCATCCTTATTGACACATCCCTATCAANACTCTAATAAGACATCATACAATTGACTTAAATCCATGCTATGGGCACTTTCTGAATGTTTGATAAGATTATGGAAGAAAACTCCAAGAGTTCAATTATAATATTTACAAAATTATGTTAAATAGGTGGTGGGTGCTTGCATATTTATAGACAAATATAGACACTACATCAATGAAGATACGTTAATGCATTTTGTTGTGTTGATAGGGATGTGTCAATAAGGATGCATCGACATAGCTAAGTTATAGTAGATGTGATATAACATCTATGATATAGTAGATGCAATGTAGCATCTATGATGTAGGAGCCAACTAATATGCATCGATGGGAATGCTACAATGTAGATGTGATGTAGCATCTATGATATNATGAGCATCAAATTCATAGTAGTAGCCAAACTCTTGTAGTTTTTACATTTGAAAGTTGAATATTTCTCCTGAGTGCCCATAGTAGGAGTCATTGAGTGTACAGATCTTTATTTGAGCATTGTTGTACCCAAGTATGATAGTGTGTACAACAATAAAGACAAGCTTTTTGATAAACCTTGTAGCATTCTGGATAGTTTAGATATTTATTTATGCATTTAATGCTTTTTGTTAATTATTTAATGTTTTTTAGTAATTAAGCTAATTAAGCGAGATAAGCTAGATAAATTAAATACTTAACTATGACCACTTCGAGCATAACACATATTCACTTGGTAATCCTAGCAGTGTTATTGCTTGGTGCACCTAGTAGTGTAGTGCTTGGTGACCTGGCAATGGATACATGGGTTCAAGATGTGTATAGAAAGTGCTTGGTAACCGTACCATTATGCTTCACAAGTGTAATAAGGAAGACAACGAATGACCTTGGACAAGGTCCACTTCCTAGAAGACTAGTACATTGGAAGCTATAAAGTCCACAGAATTTGACCAGATTGCACGTCGGTGCTTTGTGATTCATATGGTTGGGCATAGGGGTATCCTTCAACTACTCAACATTGGTGTCATTGCTAGGAACTTTGTTTGTTGAAATGTATGCTAACTAGGATTAGTGAACATTATTAATATCATTGAACAAACCTAAGGTCAACATCACTTTCACATGAGCTATAATTACATAAGTGTACTAATTATTTTATTTGTTACAAAATGTCTTTTTTTCACAAGCATGAAGATGTCAAACCATTGATCCCACAAGAGTGCAAAGTGGTATATACTCATCCAAATGAGTATGTACCAAACTCCATCTTCATCCTACATTAGGATGAACAACTGTGATGGCATGATATGGAGGGCAACATCGTATTGCCCCCCAATTGATCTATGCAATTTTGATCCAAACTCTTAAGAGGTTGGGCATTTTAGATCATCACAAGAAATAAGTTGTGAATGGTTATGACACTTGAGAGTATCATCTTACTGAAACACAACATAGGAGACATTGACACTAGTAGAGACATCATGAGGCTATGAAGAGAAAGCACTTCACTAATCCTTTGTTCCTGCTAAACGAAGATGACAACGTGGATCCTCCCCCTAAGGATTCCCAACATTAAGATTCTCCACCCTCTATTATTAGTAATGAGGGTGTGGCCTTGAACCTACAATCCACTATTCATAAACCAAGTTCAAGGAAAAAGTGACAATCAAGGTAGGAACTTGGGCAAACATTGCAATGGCAAGGAATCTAAGGATGGTGGTCATAATGAGCAAAGAGGTGATGGTGGATATAGCAATGGTAGTGTCAGTCCACCTTCCTCCTCATCCTCTTCATCCAATTCTAAACATTTCTCTTCATCTTCAGGTTCTAATAGAAGTCACTAAAAAAATAATCATGATGAAGGTGATCAGTGGGACAACAATGATCATAGGGCCCACTAAGAATGAAGGGGTGATAAAAACTATCATCAATGTTATCAACACAATAATGATGATGAACCTCTGTTAGCAACTCAAAGCATGCTTAACATTGCAGAGGTAGTTAAAATTCCAACTTCGCATGTGAAAGATAGTTCGATCAAGCACTTATACATGAATAATATTTCACGATTTGAGGGGGGATACAACTCTAATCCGTAAAATCATCTAAAAGCTTTCCATGATGCCTGTGCCTTACAAAACATTGAGAATGACTAGTAAAAGCTTAAGCTATTTCCTAAGTGTTGGCGACCATTTGGGACGCAACTGCCAATGAGTGTTCTCGAACAAGATTTAGGTGCTTGCTGGTATCTGGCAACACCAAGGCCTAGATACCTCCAAATAGACTCAGTAGTTAATGTGAGTATGTGTGTGTGTTGTTGCGGCATGCGGTTGTGAAAAATGAAATGATTGCGTTGTGTGTAAACTATAAATGACTTATCTTAAAGAGATTCAGCCAACTTTGCCAAGTACTGTGAGTTGTTGGGAGTTCCTATTTTGTTCAATTTCCTAGTCTATGTGGTCCTTATAGTACCTACTTGTAACAAATAAAATTTTGCAAAAAAATTTGAGCACAACTCTGCGAATCTACTTCTAATTTTCCCCAGAGAAAGAAATAGTTCCACAAAAAAACTAGAAATAGAGCAAGATTCAATGGAAATAGA
>MNCI01013323.1:160955-180280 GCA_015680685.1 Gnetum montanum
AGTTAATATCAAGGAAGAAAGGAAAAATAGAAAGCATAAACATCAAGACACTAAGTTAGCAGAAGATGAGGATGAAAGTGATCTTATTAAGTCCAACTTTCTTGATATTGAATCTAATAATGAGTTATCTAGTGTTCATTATGCAAGTAAATCTTCTAGCAATGGATCTAGCGATACTTCTTCTCTATCAATTTATGAAGAAGATATGTCCTCAGATGAAGAATGCAATAACAATGAGGAAAATTGATATAGTATCCGATCAAAAGAAATACTAACTACTTCTAGACCCCCAAACGTTATTACTAATCCATCTACTAAGAGAAAATATTTTGAGCCAAATAGAAGAGATAAGAATAAAGGTAAAGACAATCAAGTAGAGCAAAGCACTCCAAATCAGTCTTTTAATAAATGGATAAGGAGACCAAGCTTTATTGGTGATGGAGAGTGATTTGATTGAAGAACTTAAACATGTCAAGGCTAATATTAGCTTTTATCAGTTGCTTCAAATAGGAGATCAGCAAAAAAAGGCTTTAGACTTCATTAAAGGTAAAAGGAGAGTTAGAGAATCAGAGTTAAGTTATGTGTCTAATAATGATGAGAAATTAAAGACCTTATATGATAAGGAAGCTCCTCCTTTCCTTTTGACAATAAAATTGAAGGATAAATACTTACACAATTGTTTGGTTGATTCTGGAGCTACGTCCACTATAATGTGATTGTCTATATGTAAGAAACTCAGCTTGATTCCTGAAAAATCAAATAAAAAGATTATTCAAGTGGATAAAAGTAGAGTGAAGATTGTGGGTCAATTACCAAATGTTCTATTGGAAATTGCTTCTAAACCCCGCGTCAGAATTCGAGTAACTATTCAAGTGGCAGATATACCAAATTCGCATAGTCTCTTATTGAGTAGAAGTTGGAGCAAGAATTTCTCAGGTTACATATCAACAAATTATTCTCACATGTGGCTACCCTGGAAAGGAAAACAAAATCAGATATACATCTATAGAAAACCTTTGATGATTGATAATATTACTTCAAATGGAAAAATTAAAATAGTTGAAAAAGGAGATGTTGAAAACAAAATTTGTACACTCCAAGAAAATGAGAATTCATTTGAGAAAGAAGATGAGAGGATCGCTGAAGAAAAATCTCAAGAAGATCAAGTTAAAAGCTCTAGCAAGCCAAAAAATAATAGAGAGATTGCTTATGAAAAGGTTAGAGATATAAGGATTCCTACCAGAGTAATCCTCACCATTCTCTTCCCATCTCAAGAATAGTCCATGAATAAAGGACTTGATAATGTACAATTTGTTTTTGTTTTTGTTAGGAATGAGGTTTTTATACCACCAAACCTTATGTTTAATGGGAATTTTCATCCAAAAAGATTTCTGTTCAGCTGTAAAAATTCAATGAAGTTTCAGTATGTTTCAGTTTTGAAATGAGGTTGCATAAGTTTCTTTAAGCTTTTAAAGGGGGCAGAAATGTTGGCACATTTTGGCCATTTCATGGAACAGGTTGGCGTGATAAAATTGATTAAAGGTTTTTACAGTTTTTAGTACTCTCTTATTCATAGTTGGAGAAAACTTTTAAATGGTTTCTTACTGGTGCAGTAACATTTGATCCATTCAATAAAGAAAATGCTTTTGAATCTGATCCTTGAACACTAGTCTGCAACTTCTCACCCAATAACTCATTAGGTGTTCGTGAAGCATTATTTCTTGTATGTGGGGCTTGGGCCCTTGGTTGAGGTAAGCGTGATGGTGATCATTAATGGGTTGGCAAAAAGGGACCATAACCTCCAAATTTAGCACCAAGTTTTCTGCTGACACTTCACCTTCAAAGTCCTTGTACAAATGTTTTAAATAATTGTGCAGTTTGGTATCGATGTAGGAGAGGGCAACGTCCGGGTCATAGTTGCTGATGCAGGTCTCGCCTTCTTCAAGCTCATTGTCCACCATCATCATCATCATAACTTTGTTCCACACTGCACTGCGGATGCGCGCCTTGTTTTAAAACGTGCTCGGGAACCATTTCAAAACCTTCATTCCAACAATTTAATGGCATAACTAAATAATTGTTCCCCAATATGGTAACAAGCATTTTTTTATATATTATATGAGGGATTTAGCAGGGAGGAATCAGGATAAAAGAATAAGTTGTTAGAATTGGGTTTTTACCATATCATAAAAATCTAATTTTTTTGAAGGACCCATAAAACCAAGCCGTTGTCCCGTACATAGTTGGACATCATGTTGTTTCCGTAATTCACTATGGAAAGTACACGGTCGCCGAAAGGTCATAGCCAAGCCGACAAACACCACCGCAGCTGTTGATCTACATCACCACCATTAACGTTGCTCAAAACGTCGATCCAAAAGAAGCACGAGAAGTTGAAGGCGATTCTAAGACGCACAGAAACCCTACGCAAAACTGCCAGTAGAGGAAAACCAAAAAATAGTAGGGACGTCGAGAAGGCACGAAGGTTTTCAGTAATGGAGACATCTACGAGAGCGAGTTTCATTAGGGCATGGCAACAGCACTAACTTTGAATAGCAGCAGTAGCAGGTGATTATAAGTTCTGTTGGTCTAGATTTGGCAGAAGCAGTGGATATTACGTAGCTAGAGCTAGATTTCCAGGAAGACTTCATTGTAACACTTCTGCCTGCTACATTTTTGGGGCCAAAGTGCATGTTGTGGGATTGCCCTCGGCCTGCTCAGGGCATGCAGTGGTGTCAGGATTACTGCTACAGCTTGCATGCATCCATGGCTATAAAGGAAGGCTCTTCTAGGATGAGACCTATTGTGCACCCAGATGGAATCGATCTCAAAGATGGTCCTCTATTTGCTACTATTTCTTCCAAAACTCTCGATAAAGCTGTTGGGATTCTGCAGTGCGAGGGCACTGCCACTACCAAAACTCCCTAGAATGCCAACGATTTGTTCGATATCAATGTACTTGAAGGGGAAAATATCAGGAAGTGGCTATTTTTCGATAAGCCACAGAGAGCCTTTGAAAGTGGAAACCGCGAGCAGCATTCCCTGCTGCCTAATTACACTAGCCGTGGCTGGCATGAATCGAGGAAGCAAATCATGAAGGACATTGATGGTCTTAAGCAATCCTACTACATGGATCCCCATCCTTCTTCATAGTTTGAATGGCATCTCTATGAATACATAGGTTGTCTGCATCTAGGGAAGCCAAGAAATCGTATGTTGTTCCAGGACAAGATCTTTTAAAAAGATTTCTTATAATAACAGTAATTTTACTGCTTTTGGTGAGATGCGTACAACATTTTTCCCAGATATTGTGGAAGGATCTGATGAGTATTTTTCAACCCAATGATTATTCGCATATCATAATTTTGAAGTCTTAAGGTCTTGATGACAGATGTTTTTTTTAGCCATCAGTTCTTCAATCCCTAGTGTAGTGTGAAAGGGACTGTATGATGATGATGATAATATGCTCTCCAGGGTGTTCAAGTGGGTCAGAGTTATGCACAAGATAAGATATACTTCATTTTAAATTTTCTATAAATCTTGTAATTTCATGATAATTGTAGCCTCTCAATTGAAATGGTGGTTATAACCACTACAAAGGACACTTGTCAACTACAACTTATTTATCTCCATGGTGACCACTTGGCGACTGAAGGGCCACTTGGCAACTAAATGGAACACTTGTTAGCTATAGATTTTTTATCTCTATGGTGGTTACAACCACCCAAAATTTTTGTAGCTTACCTAACTTGTTGGGCAAGTAATATCTCCTAACTTGTTGGGCAAGTAATCTCCTAACTTGTAGGGTAAGTTATAACTTCCTTACTTGGGAGAGAAGTTAGCTAAGATATTTTAGAATCTAACTACCTTTTGAAACCTATAAAAAGGCTTAAGGGATTAGAAGAAATACATCACTTTTGAGCTCTGACTTAGAGACACACTTTGGCTCTTGGAAGAGCATTGTAAAGAAGAAATTGTGAAAGATTGCTTGTAAGATGACTTGCTAAAGAAGAGATTTTAGCCTCTTTGTCATAGTCCTGTGAGTTATGCTTATTATTTTTTATTTTGTTTAAATTATTTAGCTAGTGGTTTAGATAGTATCATGCTTGGCAAGTAATTTTGGGATTTTTAGATTGCTCTTATTATTCTTGTTGCCCGATAGAAAATTTCTGTTAAAATTTTGTCATAGAAGCGCTTGTGTTTAAAAGCCTTAAGAGCATTTTAGTAGTAAATTTTATTATTGTGCAATGTATAAGAACTGCTATTGAGATTGTTGTAAGAGAGCCTCTGCATGTAGTCAAGCCGTTGAACAATTCAATGGTCAAGAGGGTTCAGAAAATCTTTGGTATTTTGATGGGACCAGAATAGCTTCATCTTTAAAGTGAATCTCTGTGGTATTTTAATTAGAAATTTTCAAGTTTTTTGAAGGCTCTGTTGAATGCAATTGTTGACATCCATTATCTAGCCAAAATGGAGTCTCGTACGTGATAGTTTACGCAACAATTTTTTGGTAGCATAGTAGGATTGTCTTGAAAAAATTGCTTATTTGAGCCTTGGAAGTTTGAACAATTCATAGTTATTGAATTTGGGATAGCTTTATTGTGAAGTGTTTACTCGTATCATTTTACCTTGTTTAAACATTTGAGGTCCTAATACAAATCTGCTTTCTTTTTTATCTATTTCCATTGAATCTTGCTATATTTCTAGTTTTCTTGTAGAACTATTTCTTTCTCTGGGGAAAAATAGAAGTAGATTCGTAGAGTTATGCTCAAATGTTTTTGCAAAATTTTATTTGTTACAAGTAGGTATTATAAGGACCACATATACTAAGTAATTGAACAAAATAGGAACTCCCAACAACTCACAGTACTTGGCAAAGTTGGCTGAATCTCTTTAAGATAATTTATTTATAGTTTACACACAATGCAATCGTTTCATTTTTCACAACCGCACACCGCAACAGCACACATACATACTCACATTAACTACTGAGTCTATTTGGAGGTATCTGGACCTTGGTGTTGCCAAAGACCAGCAAGCACCTAAATCCTGTTCGAGGACACTCATTGGCGGTCGCATCCCAAATGGTCACCAACACTAAGACATTCATCAAGGAAGCTAAAAGCTAGTACCAATCCTTGGAATCAAAATCCATTTATTGATGGAGTACCATGTTAGAGATATTTAGTGACAAATACCAGATGTACTTCAAAGTGTCTAATCTGAGAAGGAAAATCCAATACTAGAAACAGGGAACACATGAACCCTTGGATACTACTATGGATAGATATTATTCATTGTTACACCAATGCCTTGGCCATCATTGTTCTTAAAGGGAACAACTCTGCCACATCATAGATGGGCTCAGAGTAGAAACTAGAAGAACTCTTAGTGTTTATGCCCAAGGGAGATTTTATAAACTAAGAGCTCATTAGGTTTAAAGGTTGATGGAGCAAGTAGCAAAAGAAGAAGGTGAGTTGTAAAAAAGGGAAAGTGTAGAAGAGTATAATAGAGATCCTTCCATAAGAAAGCAAGAGGTCCAATTTTGTGAAGAGGAGGAGTTACCACTTGATGAAGTGGTGAACAAGAAAACCTTGCCCATTCAAAAATCTGTTTCTGATGTTTCAACAAAGGTTGATAAATTATGAGACTCTTTGGATGAAAAATTCCAAACTACTATGAAGATTGCTAAAGAATCCAAAGAGCAAAATAGTGATTGTAACCACAAGAGGCAAAAAGAAGTTGAACATGCCTACCAGAAAGGTAAGGTCAAGGCTATTGTAGTAGAAGAAGTTGTGGATATAGACTCTAAAGATAATACTGGCTATAACATTTTTCAATATGAACATCCAAAGGGATGTTGCCCTATAGTGTCACACTTACAAGAGTCTAGGTTGTACGCATTGAATTCATAACTAGCAAGGAGGCAAGCACCTAGACGATTACCTTATCCTTAAGGTAATCTAAGATAGTTCCACTAGCACCAACAAGCAATCTAAGTAAAGCTCCATCATAACCATATGAGAAATACTAATAATGGCACCAACCACAATCATGGGAAATGTCACTGCCAAGATAACAGTACCCTTATAAGCAACCAAATCCATACGAGTACTATGTTTAGGAACCTATCTCTCCAAGAAGTTTTGCAAGCCACACCTCATTTCAACATCACGATTACCCTCTAGAGTACCATTGAACACATTCATCATCTACTCAAGAAGAGCATTCATATCCATACCACCCTCTACATTTTCCCACACACATTCCTTCACCCACAACCCAGTCACCTCTTGCTCCATCCATACAAGGCAAAATTCCCCCATAGCCATAGCAATGAAATGCTACGAGGGCTATACATTCACAACTAGCCTTCCAACCAAGTGGTTTGGATAATCATTCTAGGAAATGACCCTTCTTTTAACCCGACAGTTCTTCCAAACCCTTGCAACCTCATGTGGCTGGTCACCCTATATCTCCAACACCCTCATCCTCTGCATCAAATACATTTGAGTACCCTTCAAACCATGTGCCACCTTAGATCCACACATTAATGCTAAATCATGCTATTTACAATTGGATCAAGGCTGGTGATCTTCCCATGAAAATATCTAACCTAGGAAGTCCTCTCATTTACTTGCAGATTGCTAGACATGAGTGATGCAAGGCTCTTCTTAATTCTAGTTCTGGCATTAATCTTATCTCCCATGACATGTACAAAGCCTAGAACCTACCACCTCTCAAGAAGAGAAATATCCATTTAGAATTCGCACACCAATAAATTTCTATTCCTTTAGGATTAGTGGAAGACATTATAACCATAGTTTGTAGGTGGTTTTATCTTGTTGATTTTCTGGTAATCAAGGTTAAAAACTGCAAAGGTGACTTCCCCATCATTATGGGAAGGCCTTGGTTAATCATAGTAGATGCACATATGAGTATAAGGGACCTCTCCTTAGAAATCTCCAAGGAAAATGAATTTGGATGATTAGAGTAGAAGCACGTTCCATGCATTGCATATAGTGATAGCAGGTGCAATTGCATGTAAAAGATTTGGTCCATCAAGAGTAGATTCATTAAAGCATGCAATCAATGTGCACATGGAAAAGATATTCAAAGGTGCTTGTACATAGTAGCCATAAAATAGGAGGGTACCCAGTGGCTGATAGCTGACTCTAACAATAGCACACTATGCATAGAATCAACTGAGATCCTGACATGTGCCTATGTCAAAGGCATAGATGAACTTAAGCAAGTTCATCGCCAACTCTTTAATGATGAAGAAAATGATGATACCTATTGGGAAGAATTGGAAATCCCTAATACTTTCAAGTAGGAGCCCCTAGAGTTAAAATATCTACAAGCTGGCATGGAATATACATTTTTAAATAATGGTAAGCTAGCCATAATCAATGTAAATATTGCTCTAAAATAAAAAGGCAAGGTGTTGCAGGTCATCAACAAGTGGACAAAAACCTTTGCTTGGTCATATCCCAAACTAATAGGAATTAATCCAAGGATATGCCAGCATCGCATCTACATTAACCTGACCATGAAGCCAAGAAAGCAGCAACAGAGGCATCTGAACTCCAAATTGAAGTAGATAGTCAAGGAGAGAATAGAATAACTCCTCAAGGTAGGGTTCATCTATCCCATTGCAGATAGTGAGTGGGTTAGCCCACTCATAATTGTGCCAAATAAAGGTGGCAAGTGGTAGGTCTGCATCAACTTTAGGCTATTAAATATGATAACATTTAAAGATCATTTCACATTGCCATTTTTGGATCAAGTATTGGACACCATATCTAGGCATTGCTATTATAGCTTCTTGGATGTTTATAATGGCTATAACCAAATCCAAATTACACTAGAAGATTAGGGCAAGACAACATTCACATGTCCCTGGGGAACTTATGCATATTGTAGGATGCCATTTGGTCTATGCAATATCTCTACAACATTCCAACACCTAGTTCTAAATATTTTCCAATAGTAGAATGGTAGTGGGGTAGAAGTCTTTATGGATGACTTTTCTACCTATGGGACTACATTTGAGTAAGCCCTAGATTGCCTTGAGTAGGTATTGAAAAAATGTGTTAAAACAAACCTTAGACTCAATTGGTAGAAAAGCCAACTAATGATGCAATTAGGCATAGTATTAGGACATAGAATTACTCAAGCAAGGATTGAGGTAGACCCAGAAAAGATAAGAGTCATCCAAGGAATTACACGCCAACCAGAGAAAGTCAAAGATGTTAGATCGTTCCTTGGATACACTAGCTACTACCAACATTTTATAGAGAATTTCTCTAAGATTGCAAAGCTATTGGTCAAACTCACAAAGAAAGATGCTCCATTTGTTTAGGCTAAGGAGTGCAAATATGTATTCCAACTACTAAAGGAGAAACTTGTAGAAACTCCAATTCTATAGGCACTAGATTGATCCAGATCATTCCATATCATAACAGATGCATCTAATTATGTTTTGGAAGCTATTCTTATGTAGTTGGATAATACGAAATGTCCATATTACATCCACTACATGAGCCAAAGCATTATGGATGCATAATTAAATTACACCACAATTGAAAAAGAACTAATGATAGTGGTGTATGCTCTTGACAAGTTCAGACACTATGTGCTTGGTTACAAGGTGTTTGTGCACATGAATCATAGTGACATATGCTTCCTAATGAATAATCCAATGGTGAGCCCTTGTATCATACGGTGGCTTGTGATCTTGCAAGAATTTGATCTTACAATGGTAGATTGGAAAGGAACTAAGAATATGATCACTAACCACCTCTCTCAATTAGGATGGGATAACAAAGAGGAGGAGAGCCCACTCTTTGATCAATTTTCAAATGAACTCCTTTTTATAAGAGTAATAAATGACCAAGTTCCTACAAAAATAACATGGTACAATGGCATCCTCACTTACCTTCTCACTTAGAAGATGCCACAAGATTTGGACTTTAGGAAGAACCAACAATTTCTTTATCGAGAAAAGTAATTCATGGAAATCAATGGACACCTTTACAAGGTGTGCACTGATGGCCTAGTTTGTCAATGTGTCCCTAATGCAAATCAACTATGTGTTCTTAAGGATGCTCACGAAGGCCCTTGTAGAGGCCACTATGTAAGAAGACACATAGCCATAAAAATCCTAATGGTAGGATACTACTAGACTACAATCTTCAAGGATGCCTACCAATTTTTTTGATCTTGTGAACACTATCAACGAGATGGTGGATTCAACCACTAGAGCCCTTTGACATATGGGGCATAGACTTCATGGGTTCCATCACGCCCATGTCTAATGGAAAGGCATACATCATCGTAGTAGTTGACTACTATACCAAATGGATAAAAGCAATAACTATCACCAATTTTACATCATCCATCGCTACTAGATTTGTATAACAACATGTTGTAAATAGGTTTGGGGTGCCATGTGCGTGAATTTTTTACAATAGAACTCATTTTATAGGTGTCACTTTTAGAAAATTAATGCAACACTTGGGGGTTGAACATAAATTAACAACATCCTATTACCCCCAAGCCAATAGTCAAGTAGAGGTAACTAACCAAGATATCACAAAGATCCTAACAAGGACCATAAGCAAATATAGGAGAGATTGGAGCACAAAACTTAACAATGCCCTATGGGCCTACTACTCAACATGAAACCTCCCTATTGGCTATTCTCCATATGAGTTAGTGTATGGAAAACATCTAATACTTCCAGTTCAATCCAAGGTCTGTACACTTTCAACAACCTATGACCTAAATTTTGATCTAAGTCTAGCCCAAAAAGAAAGACTGATCAACCTCCATGTGCTAGATGAAAAAAAATTGATGGTCCTATCTTTGAATGAAGTGCACAAGGCATTAAAAAAGCAACAACATGATAAAAGAACATGGAAAGTGAAATTCCAACTAGGAGATAAGGTTCTTTACTAGAATCCCACACATGTACCTTAGAAAAAAAATTCCAAACATTGTGGAAAGGACCTTACATAATTTCTTGAACCTTTCCTTTTGGGGCCATGACCATATTCAAACCTAAAAGCCCAAATAAAAAGTAGTTGGTCAACATCCAACAAGTGAAGCTTTTCCTAGAACCAAGACAAGCCATTACAATGAATACCTCAATGGATGGACAATCACGTTCAATTTTTTAGATCTCCTCTTTTTAACTCAGTTGTGAAGGAGATGACCATCCATGCTAATCATCCATATGACTCCTCAATTTTTCTAATTTTTTTTCATGTTTTTGATTTTGCAATTTATTTATTTTACAACTTTTTTATTTTCAAAATTTTTCTTATTTTTACATCATTTTTAGTTTAACACCACCATTACTACATTTGAATCTTTATTAGATATTTTATACTTTCTTATATATTTTACCTTGTTTTGTTTAAGTGTGGTTTTCAATTTTTTGCTCATAAAAGTACTTTATTACCAATAGGACACAGTGATGTTGTAGCTACTACTAATGGTGGTTTGTGTTTCATGTTTTCTTTTACTAATGTCTAGTTTCTATTTTTGAATTTTTGTATGATGACTCGATCATGGCTTCTTTTTCACAAAACAAGTAATGAGTCCACGACATCCGCCCATCCACAAACTCTACAGTTTTCCTTGTTTTGGAAGTTTGAGATTCCTTTCATTAAAAGAAATTTTAATGAATTCATGACCTTGGTAATTTCTAGAATTGAGAAGGATTCAAAGGCTTGAATAGGATGTGATTTCAAGGGGACTCAATACTCTTTGTACTTTTATACTTACTTGAGTGTTTGAGTGTTTTTCATGGACTTCTTATCATTCCATGTTCCACTAATAGGAAGTCAAATAAAGTCTTTGCATGATGTGGTTCCCATCCAAAAATTCAAAAAAAGAACAAAAATAAATAAAACATGATGGAAATTCAAAGCACATCCCTTAGACAAACAAATGGGCTAGAAGCTCTGGTTATGAGACTAGAAAGACATGTACCCATGCTTGAAGGTCCCCTCTAACTAAGGCCCTCTCTCTCACTTCCTACTTCTTTTTTATTCTCTTTATGGAATGGTGGTTGTTTTGTGGAAGCATTCTTTTGTCTTTACAGGGTGGATCAGTCTTGGAATGGTGATGCAAAGTCACTAAAAGAGGTTGATTTTTGGTTTGGACTAAGGATGGATCTTCCTAAGTCATTTTAAACATAAACTCCACAAGGGAGTTCTTATGACCTCAATGTAAAATTCCATTCCACGTTCTCCATCATCCATATATGTTATCCATAAGACACCTCATTGTCAGTGTCCATGTTCTTGATTCATGTCTTGGTCTGACGTATTTGAATTCTTAGGTAGAACCTTTTGAGTTTTGGTCCTTAAATTTCATTGATCATTAGTCACCTCTTAGGCTCACGGACTCCTTAGGTTGAGGTTATGCAAGGGCAAAAAGGACATGTGCCTACTATGAGGAGGATCCACTTGCATATCCCTTGATCAAGTTTGTTAAGTACCTTATCCCTAGGCATTCTCACAACCAGAATCTTCCGTACATCCATCATCCACATTAGACCATGTGCTCCTTCACATATTTTGTTCATTAAATACATTCTCCATTAAATTTTATAATTTTTGAGCTATCAAAGATCCTCTTCAATAATTTTATCATATTCTTGGCTTTTTCTGGGATTCCATGGACTCCAATTTTATTTAAAAACTTATTATATTTTTTGAAATATTGATGTTTAAAAATTTTGGCCGATGAGCCTCATATACAGGGCTCTGTCGATGGAGCAAACCCATATATGGGGCCCTATTGACGTAAGTCAAAAATAGTATAAATAGGCATGATCCCACTTAGAAAATTTTACATTTTCTTACAAACACCAAAGGAGTTTTTTAATTTTTCTGAGCCTAGAACCTCCCAAAGCCCATAACTCACTAACCGTCTATCCAAATCACTCCTTTCTTCAACCCTGCAACTATCAGAAGTAAGCACTTTGTCATGGGGGCTACAAAGGTACCATTTTTGATAGAAAATTTTTTGCAATTTTTTCTAACTCCCGTAAAGGTTTAACTAAAAAATCACCTATTAAACACTAAATTATAAGAGTTAAACCTTTGCAACAAGCTCTAGTGATAACTATAATAAAATAATTAATAAAATAATCAATCTACCATAGTCCAACCTTAGCCAAGTGTAACTAACTAATTAATGGGAAAAGGTACTCAAAACTTTAAAGTTACACATTACATCTGCTAATCCATGGATGTGTTGTGACTGTAGATGACACCAAAAGAAAAGCACACGTAGGAAGTAGGACCATCCCAACCAAGGGAGAAATAGCCTAGAATGGGAAGAGACCATGAATAGCCCTAGGAACAAATGCTTGCAACCCATGCCTTAGGTCCTCTTAGGGAGGAGGTAGAAGTGAAATCTATCTAATAGATTCCAGAATGAACAACAGTAGAAAAAAAAACACTTTCATCAGGATGATGCACCTACACAACTAGAAAACCTCGAGGTGACCTTAATAGAGGACTTTCTAAATCAAGTCAACTTGAGGAAGGTCCAAAAATCAGTGCTCTAGGAGTTCAACTTTGGTTCTTTCCTAGAGCATGCATCAAGAGAAGTGTAGGATTAGTTGAAGGCCTCTTCCATGTGGCTAATCATCACTTCCACTAGGGAGTGGTACATGGGAGAGATGTTTTTGTTCTAGAATAACAAGTAGCTTGAAGCAATAATGAAGATCAAGGACATCTTAGTGTCCTACTCAGCGTAGGCCATTACTGCAATGCTTGGGTTGCCTAAAACAAGGATGAACCTTAGTGAGATCCTAATGCAAGTGAATCCCAGTATTAAGAAAGAATGTGTGCAATGGTGCTATGGTGCCAACTGCAAGGAGTTTGATGCACTCACACTAGCAGAGAGGATTTATTACAAGATTGTGATCTTTCACCTCAATCCCATAGTGAGGCCAAGAAAAATCTACCCAAGCAAGCACTGCTTTGAGTGGGACACTCTTGGTCAACCTTCCACAGTTGATTTATCTAAAGATGGAGAAGAACTTTAAAGAAAATGAACATGGAAGGAAGGCACTCCCCTTCCCATGCCTCATCAAAAAAATTCTATTGAAGGAGAAGGTTAGTTCATTATACCAATGACAATGTTAGAACTATTCCAGCTACCAACTAGGTAGAATTGATGAAGGATAAATTCTTGCAACTACAGTTCAAGAAGAGGAGCAGTGACCACCACCACCACCTGCAACTCAAACAACAGTGCCAAACATTGCTACAACCTTCCAATGGTTGTGAGATTACAATGAATGGCTCTTGAGTGAATAAGAGCAAAGAGTAGCCACAAGTGGTAGGGATCCATCCATATATAGACTATCGATGAGTCACCTTAATGAGGTAGCCCAAACAATCAATTTGATGGATGAGGGTGTATCCATTTTCTTAGCCCAAAGAACATAGCTATCGACAAGGTTGAATCTAAGCACCAGAAAGGGCACACTATCTCTTGTAGAACAATCACTCCTAGAAATCTTTAGGAATGTTGTGACCTTCTCGATGCACTTGGAGGAGGGTGAAGGGGCAATTGTTTTGGTGATGCAACACCAAGGATAGAAAACAACAGCAAAAGTGATCACTGATATGATTTTCAAAACACTCAATTCACCTGCAGCATCTACACTAGATGTTACTACACCTAAAGATGTGCATATGTTCACAGGAACTACAAGCAGTAGAATAAGTGTAGCACAGCATGAGGAATTGTTGGACCGATTGGTGGAAATCGGGCAACTACTTCGAGATGTCTTTAACCTTCCAGACAACATCACTACAACCTAGTTGAAGCTACTAGAGGCAAGGGGCAAAAACATCATATTGGAGGGGTAACTTGAAACAAGTAGAGAGTAGAATGAATGCTTGGCTATGGAAGTTGCAGAACTACAAGCCCATATTAACGATCTTACATTTCTCAACTTGGCACTAACAAGAGATGAAGCTATGCAACAACTTCAGACCAAGCTCAAAGGGGTTATGAATGCAATGGAGATTATGGTGTTTTATAGATCCTTGGCAAAGGCCACATAGCACAAGATTCAAAAGGCCTTGGATCAAACCCACTAGGAGAATGTCTAGTTGATAGCAGAAAATCATCATCTGCAGAATGTTAATGTGCACAAGAAATAATTAATAGATTTGATTCATTAATAGTAGGAGCAACTAGCCAAAGCAAACACTAAATTGAGGAGATTTTGGTAGAAAATAGGAATCTCTCCATGGAGGAAATCCACTAGCTTTACTAGAAAACTACAATTGAAGTAGTCACCTGGAAATCAAAGGCTCTCAAATTTGAGAGAATTAAGGACCATTACAGAGAGCAAGTCGGTCTACAGAAAGAAGTAAATGAGAAACACATCCAGTTGGTAAAGGTAAGGGTAAATGAGACCCTCCAGCAACTCCAGCAAGGAAAAGAGTTATGGCAATCCATTTTTGATGGGATAGACACCTACAACAAAGTGAAAATCTACATAAATGAGTTTTAGATTGAGGAGATGACAGAGTGCATGGAACTTACCAATCTTCATTATGCAAATCTAGTGATGTTAACTACTAGATGGTTGTGGTCTTAATTAGAAAAGTAGATGGCTAGCTCATGCTTACTATATGAGGTTGAGTTTAAGCACCACAAGGACACCAAGGACAAGCTTGTAATGGCCAACGCTAAACATGAAGTTCTTAGGGCATGATTCATAGATCAACGATCAACTGTTGAGAACCTAGCTAGAAGAATGATCAACTACTAGGGGCTACAAAATGTAGTCAGGGCATTTGACATTGAACGCAAAGAATTCACTACCTAGTTTGTTAATGTAAAGGAGATGTTCCCAATCATGCCTTGCCCATGGGATGTCCCCATTCTAGCCCACATTGGTGAAGCCATGTGGATTATGAATGATCCCTAGAGTAAGGAGGAGAAGATGAAGGCATTACTTGATGCCTTTCGCCTTCCACTGAAGGTTTTAGCTATAGTAGGACAACCACAACTACCTTAGCCACCGTATGTACTTGAAGTCGATGAAGGTCCTTCAAAGCCTTAGGAGCCACCACCACCTGGGATTGTCTAATCTTCACCACTGTCTTCACGTCATCAAAGGATGTGTTGTCCAAATTTTTGTAGTCATGTTATGGTGTTCAATTTTGTGTCATGAATACCACAATTTTTGTAATTTTTTGATTCATACACTTAAGCACTTAGTTTTGTCAAAGTTAGTTTTATTTTGTTAAGAGTAAGTCAATAATCCCATACCTTTGTAATTTTGTAAATAAACTCAAGGATGAGATTTCATTCAAATACGTTAAGCATCAATAAGTCACATCAATGGACCCTTGTTGACATGGCCTCGCCAATGGGTCCCTATTGATGGGGCCTCATCAATGGGGCTCCATTGACATGGTGTTGCCCCATCGACGAGGATGCATCAACCTAGCATTTGCTACATTAATAGGCCTTGTCAATGTAGTACTATAGCAAAAACTATAAATATGATCTCCTAGCCATGTTTATGAGCATCAGATTCATAGTAGTAGTCGAACTCTTGTAGTTTTTACATTTGAAGTTTAGAATATTTCTCTCGAGTGCTAGCAACAAGAGTCATTGAGTGTATAGATCTTTATTCAAGCATTGTTATAGTAGAGCACGATAGTATGTATGGTAATAAAGATGAGCTATTTGATAAACCTTGTAGCATTTTGGATAGTTTAGATATTTAATTATTTCAATTAATTATTTAATGTTTTCCAGTAATCAAGCTAAGTAAGTGAGATAAGCTAGATAGATTAAATACATAAGTACAACCACTTCAAATGTAACACATATTCACTTGGTAATCCCAGTAGCATTATTGCTTGGTGCACCCAGTAGTGTAGCACTTGGTAACCCAGTAGTGAATACGTGGGTTTAATACATGTACAAAATGTGGGACCAAATTCTTGTGTTAAAATTAGTTAGTTAGTTAAATTAAACTAGTTATTAAATTACTCTATCTCTCTCTTCAAGCACCAAAATCATAAAACACAAAAGGAAAAAAATCATATGCCTCAATTACTCTTAACCATACCATTATGCTTCATAAGTGTAATTGGGAAGACAATGAATGACCTTGGGGCAAGTTTCACTTCCTAGAAGACTACTGCACTGAAAGCTATAAAGTCCATGGAATTTGACCAGATCACCCATGAGTGCTCTGTGATTCATATGGTTGGGTATAGGGGTACCCTTCAACTACTCATCTCTATTCATTACAATACTCTAACTTACAATAAATTTACTTTCAATGCAATTTACTTTCTATGTACTTAGTTAATATTTACATTTCCATGCATGTTAAACAATTGATAGAATGAGTGCAACTAGTTTCAAGAATAAACATGTGTTCACTTGGAAATCCCATTACTGTTATTACTTAGTTTGCCTAGTAGCATAACACTTGGTAATTCCAATAGTAGGTACGTGAGTTCAAGACATGTATGGCACATTGGGAATGGAAACTCATCACCTCTAGGATATTTCTAAATTTAATTTATTATTAACTAAATTAAATAATTAATTTCTATATTATTATTTAATTAGTTTAATGCCATAACAACATAAATAATCCTTTCTCCCTTTAGACTAAATTATGTGTGATAAAGCCACTACTAGTCTAAGTGAGAAGCCAACGACTTGCTATCAATGCTTAACAATCTAGATACCACACCAGCTATATCCACAGAATTTGACCAGATTGCATGTGAACACTTGTGATTCTTATGGTTGGGTGATGAGACGCGATATGCACAAGCCGCGATATTGCGTACGCGATATGCACAAGCAGCCGTGATATCGCATCGTCCCCTGCGATATCGCGTACGCGATATCGCGGTCTGCCGCCAAATCTATAAATAAGAGATGGCACTCCCCTCATTTGGAAGGATAGGCTAGAAGTAGCAAAGCTCTAGCAGATTAATCACCCCAGAGATAGAATATTTCCCATGTGCCCGCAGTAGGAGTCCCCCAAGTGAATGGTTCTTTATTCGAGCGGCTTTGTACTTGAACGTAAGTTGTGTACGGCAATAAAGATGAGCTTTGTGGATAAATCTTACAGTACATGGATAGGTTTTATTTCATGTTATTTCTTACCTGTTGTTAGCGCGGCATGAGTACGACTTGGTTACGAACATTGATGAATGTGTACGGCTAACCAAGGAATTGGCTACTCATTGCGATTAGATCCTCTCACCCTTATCTCCTAGAACGTGGGATGGGTACGACTTGATTACGAGCATCTACGGATGTGTACAGCTAGTCAACGAATCAGCTACTCATCACACTTAGGCTAGTTAAGTGCCTCAGTACGACCACTTCGAGCACGTGTGTTACGTGTGGTGATCCCAGTAATGATTAGCGTTTAGTAACCACAGTTGCACAGTTCAGGGTGTGTACAGTAAGTGGGAACGGATGTTGATGCTAGTTAATTTAGACTTGGGTCCTTAGTTATAATAGTTAGTTCTCTCAACCCTTCACCCTCTAGCATAGGAGATAAACCTAAAAAGACCAAAAACAAATCATATACCTTAAACTTACTTAACCATACACTGTGACAACAACAAGTAAGTATAGGAAGACAACGAATGATTAACCCCAAGTGTTCCATGGGGTGTTTAGGCATTTAGTCTGTGGAGTTAGACCGGATCACGCATGCTACGCTCGTTTCGTATGGTTGAGTGTAGGGGTACCTTGCCACTCATCATTGGCACCGTTGCCGGGGACTAAGTGTTTATACGCCAAATAGAACATAAGGGATATCACTCACATCGTTGTGAGCCTTAACGAACCTTCGGGTTAATCAAAGAAAAATTTTATAATGGTCATTTAGCACACCAATAAAATGGCTTCTTCTCATAAGGTTAACTCACCTAGGAATAACACGGAAGACAGTCAGCAACATACACATAACCTAAACCAGCCAAGTCCTAAACAATATAAGATAGTTTATACTCATCCCGATGAGTATATTCCTAATTACACTTTTATCCTCCCTCAGGATGAGCAGTTGCACTGGAGAGATTTGTTTGGTAACATAGTTTTACCACTAGATCGATCTGTTCCGAACATGCTCTTCCGTGCATTAGCACAGATTGGCATGCAGGACTTATTCGCTGAATACGTTGCTGGAGAATATGATATAAGGGATTATCATCCCACTGCTTTGCAAGTATGAGGGATTAAAGGCAGGAGATCCAACACTCATTATTGAAGGGCAAGGTCCCCCATGTCCTTAGTGAAATAGGAGACGAGGAACCCCTCATAACGGGTTTCTTAGGAAATGATGTTCCTCCTCCTCACAATGGTGAAGAGGTTAGGCATCAAAGCCTTCGATCAACTGTACATGCTACGGGCTCTGATCCCCATGAACACCAACTGTTTATGGTAGGAACAACCACTCACACTAAGGATAGACACTTAGATCGTTATAACGATCGGGGCCGAAGCAGCCGAAGAGAAGGTAAGAAACATCACCATGGTGATGGATCCCCTTCCTCTTCTCCTTCATCTCACCATTCACACTCTCCTTCCACATCTGGGCGCAACCATCATGAGCACAACGGAGAGGGTAAAAGTAAGGGAGATGAAAGACCACGACGGGAGAGTCGAGAGAGAGGATAAGGGCAAGGACGTAGGGAGAGTAGGGAACCACGTAGACATCACAGACATCATGATAGAGATGATCATGATGAACCCCTACTCACAACCCGAAGTATGCTTGATATCATAGAGGTAGTTAGGATTCCCACAATGAACTTAAAAGATAGTCGAATCAAGCGTTTGGACATAAATAATATCCCACATTTTGAAGGGGGATACTACGCTGATCCCCAACATCATTTACAAGCATTCCATGATGCCTGTGCCTTGCAGAATATAGATAATTAGTGGCAGAAGCTTAAGTTGTTCCCAAGGACACTCACCAATGAAGCAGAGAGCTGGTACTGGTCCTTAGAATAAAAAACCATCAGGAGGTGGAGTACGATGCTTGAACTGTTCAACAACAAATATTAGATGTACTCCAAAGTGTCCAACTTACGTAAGCAGATCCAAGGCTGGAAACAAGGTGCTTATGAACCCTTGGATGTTGCCATGTCCTGTTACTATACACTACTACATCGTTGCCCGGGCCATGGGTACGCTAAGCGGGATCAACTACGCCACATCATGGATGGGCTAAGGAATGAAATGAGAAGAAATCTTGGGACTTACGCCCAAGGGAAACT
>MNCI01013323.1:182927-222823 GCA_015680685.1 Gnetum montanum
GGTAAATTCTTGCGGTTAAGACTTTAACTCTTGTTCCAAAAGACATTCCCAGAGCCTACGGACTCTTTGAATGTGGGTCTTTCAGGGCATTAACGACATACGCTTGCTTTGGGGAGGACCCACTAACATTCCTATTTGGTGCATTTGTTAACTTCTTTTCCTTAACATTTTTCCATTACTTATTATTTTGTTCATTACCATCTTGACATCTACTTCATTGATGTTTTCAGTTGCCCCTTTTTATCTATCTTTCTTACTCCTTTTCTTTCTCCATTCTAATGCCACCGGAGGTTCGCGATTAGTCATGGGGGTACGAGGCCCGCTTTTTTCGATTTTCTCCTAACCTCGAAATTTTTGATTTTCTTCCTAACCCCTACACTTTTGGTAGTCATTAGTAACATCTTCCCAGGTCCATATCAGCCGCCAAATCTATAAATAAGAGGCGAAACTCCCCTCATTTGGAAGGATAGGCTAGAAGTAGCAAAGCTCTAGTGGATTGATCACCCTAGAGATAGAATATTTCCCATGTGCCCGCAGTAGGAGTCCCCCAAGTGAACGGTTCTTTATTTGAGCAGCTTTGTACCTAAACGCAAGTTGTGTAGGACAATAAAAATGAGCTTTGTGGATAAACCTTGTAGTACATGGATAGGTTTTATTTCATGTTATTTCTTACCTATTGTTAGCATGGCATGAGTACGACTTGGTTACGAGCATTGATGAATGTGTACGGCTAACCAAGGAATCGGCTACTTATTGCAATTAGATCCTCTCACCCTTATCTTCTAGAATGTGGGACGGGTACGACTTGATTACGAGCATCTACGAATGTGTACGGCTAGTCGAGAAATCGGCTGCTCGTCACACTTAGGCTAGTTAAGTGCCTCAATACGACCACTTCGAGCACGTGCGTTACGTGTGGTGATCCCAGTAACGATTAGTGTTTGGTAACCATAGTTGGACAGTTCAGGGTGTGTACAGTAAGTGGGAACAGATGCTGACGCTAGTTAATTTAGACATAGGTCCTTAGTTAGAATAGTTAGTTCTCTCAACCCTTCACCCTCTAGCATAGGAGATAAACCTAAAAAGACCAAAAAAAAATCATATACCTTAGACTTACTTAACCATACACCATGACAACAACAAGTAAGTCTAGGAAGACAACGAATGATTAACCCCAAGTGTTCCATGGGGCGTTTAGGCATTTAGTCTGCGGAGTTCAACCGGATCACGCGTGCTACACTCGTTTTGTATGGTTGAGTGTAGGGGTACCTCGCCACTCATCATTGGGCATAGGGAATAGTTGTTGCTCATCAAAAATCCAAGAAGAAAACTTGTGTAAACCTTTCAAGCATTGAAACTAAATATGTAATGATGAATGATTATGTTTTACATGTGTTATGATTGAAAAAATTATTCAAGGAGTTAAGCTTCATCATTAAGGAGTTCATTATCCTTTTTGTAATAACACGTGAGTCATTATGCTCACTAATGAACGTACTCTTTATAAGATGTCAAGCATATTCAAATTAAATTTTATTTCATCAAGGAAAAGATTCAAGAAGACATCATCTTTTCAAAGTTCATCTAAAGTACAAATTAATTGGTTAGTCTACTCATCAAAAGGTTGTAACCTCATAAGATGAAGACTTTATTCAAGAATATTTGAATCATAAATTTGAATTCCACCTTAGCCCAAATGAGGGAATAATGCTAACTTTCATCTAATGTGTGCTTGCCTCATTATTGTATTTTTTTTTATTTTCTATGTCATTAGATATGAGTTTTTCTTTTATTTTCATATGGTATCGTGTAGTTGTAATGGTAAGTTCATGTCTTATTCAAGTATCTTCATGCAAATTGTCACATGACACATTTTGTATTCCAAATGAAAGGAAAGGAGAAGTCAAAGTAAAGTTAAAATATTAATCTTCTTTGTTACAAGTCATTGATCTCATCCTTGGGACACTCAAGGAGACTAGTATTCCTCACCCATGAGTTGGGATCATAACAAGTACATATTTGGTATCTTCTTGTATGTGGGGGTCACACTGCTCTTGTCCTTTGTGATTTAGTGATAGATTAGGTGATGTAATTAAAGTTTAATATGATCCTAAGTATCTCCTCTAAATATATGTATTCATGTATTAGGCTTTTCTCTTCTTTGAGCATTCTATTGGAGCATACAAAGTAATAGAAAAAAGAAGTCATAGTGTTACCTTCACATATCATTGTCTCATTATGATTTTTTGTTTGATATCACATCCTAATACATGTTTCATCTATTTCAACATTTTTTCATTTAGTTTCATTAATTTTAATCTTGCTTTGTTGATTTCATTATCATATCATTTTCATAGAATTTTTTCATTAAGATAAAGCTTGAGAAGCTTGATTCTCTAAAAGCATCTTGACTCCATTACTCCCTTCATTCACCATTGTTTTAGGTTTAAGCATAGTTGATTTGAAGAAAGAAAGGAGGAACATTCCATTATCAAGTTTCCTCCCAAAAAAATCATTCCAACATCCATACATAAAGCTTTTCTTACAAGTGGTTTTCTTAGTATATTTCTATGCTTCTTTGTTCTTCAACAACTTTTGTAAGTAATCTTCTATCATCCCTAGCATTCACATGGTGAAATTATAGCTTTTGGTCACCAAAAATAAATTTAAGACTTTTATTCTTCTGTGATGCAGCTAGCCTACATTGCCATCATGAGTTGTGTATATAATAAACAACAACTATGACTAGCCATCAATCATTGTTAACTTGTGAATAAATACTTTTAGCTTATTTTCAATAGTGCCACAAGTCATGATGCCCTCGTAATCCTAGCTTAAATAATCTGCAAATTGTGGCCCTGTTGTAGCTACTTGTTTTTGGCACATGTGGCCTACACTATGAGTCATTGTTAACTCACAATGCATTCATGTCAGTTGTTAACTACCCTAGCCATCAATGCAATTCCATTAATCTCCAATGTCTCAACACTAATATCAAGCTTAGCATCAATTATGACTTAGGCCAAGTCACACTTACTAATCACTTTGGTTTTAGTTTTCAATTTTGTACATCTTATGACCCACAACAAAGTTGCAAATAGGTTGCAACACTTTAGGAAAAATCCAAAGTGTAGACTATGACTTGCAATCAAATCGTAGTCCTATTCAAAGGGCTAACAAAATCTTACCATGACATATTTTGAAGCTCATAGTCCAATCATAGTCAAATGAAGAGAGGCAAAAATTCAAATTTTTGAAATAACGAAGAAACCTCATAAGCCTTGAAATGACTTCCTAAAAGCAAATAACATTCACCTTAGCATTTGCATCTTTGCCACATGTATACATTGAGCTTAATGCTTTTTGATGAGATAGCATTTCATACTATAATGGATTGAAGGCCTAATAGCAATTCTATAGAATTTTTCTTCAACCTAGTAAGGATTCTTCTATCACAAAGCACACCATTAGCTTCTCACTATTTCATCCATTTGACTTCAATTTCATTTGAACAAGTGATTCAAAAATCTAACTTGCTTACATTGAATAACTTCTTGGTTTTGAATTCTAATCTTTATATCTTCATTACTTGCTTTTCTATTAAATTGTACAACACATGTTTTGTTTTACTTCTAAAAATCCTTATCCCCTTTGATCTTAAGGTACTTCTCTTAGTCTTCATTTTCACATCTAAGACTACCTTATAATTTGTCTATTAAAATAACATCATCAACAAAGAGAATATACTAAGGGAAATCATCTTGAATTTCTTTAGCTAGTTTCAACAATCTCTTAGGTAATGCTTGTATATCTTACTAGTGGCTTATGGGAATCAAACTTGTGACTTGTATGATGTAAGCTATATGCATTAAAAAAAATGCATGCCTTGATAAGTATGAATGAAGATTTTACCCTTAGATTCTATTAATACAAAGGAAATAAGATGACTAGAGTAATTTTTTTTAATGAAAGCAAATAAAAAGTTAAGACCATACATAGCTTGTATTATTCTTTTCTTAAAGATGTTTCTAACCATACTAAATTTATCATTTATTAGAATTAATTTACTAAGAAGAAGACAAAGAATAAATAGTGCCATAGGTTAATGGTTAATTGAGATATAGTAAATAACAATTAGTTTACAACTAAGATAAATAAATTGAAGTAATTTAATTATACTAAATGCATAGCACTTGGTGAATGTTCAATCTTTGCAATGGTATTTTCTTGGATATAAAAAATTGTTGCAAGAATTATTGCATCCTTTTTCATAAAGTTTTATGATAATAAAACTTAAGATTTAAAGGTAAATAATTTTTTCCCAGGCAGGAATAAAACCCATAACCTTTCAACCAACCAACGAAGTATCCTGACCACTGCATAGAATACACCCAGATACAAAAATGACATTATTAAACATAAGATTGTATGACTTTGTACAAATTCCGAAGTAAAGAAGGCAACAGCTGAAAACAGAAGACTATGATTATGGTGCAGGCGCCGCCATAGATTGACGGCCGGCAATTACTATGGTAAAGCAAAAGCCAAACATGTACATATCACATCTCATCTACGGTATAAGCACCAGCCCTACTCCAGAGTCCACATGCAGACGCAAGCGCGGGCGTCAGCTTGGCTGTTGGCTTTTGAGTATGAGCATGGCGGAAAAGTCTAATAACACACAGAGTGAGCAAGCCAGCCAAATTGCAATCTGCAATAGCTACAGCTACAGCTCACAAAATCCAATAACCCAACACAGAAATCCCAATCGAATTTCGCTTTTAACAACAAAATCTCGCAGGTCACACGTCACAGACCTTTTAAAACGTCGAGGGACCATGGAAAAACTACTACAGTACTGTACCGCTACCCAATCTGCCATCCTTTCTCGCGTGAAAAATCAAACCGAAAGAAGACATGGCGCGCAGTTCCAAATCTCAGCTCCTGTAATCTGAGAATTAAGACCAAACAATTGCAGGCACTTAAAAGATTTAAAATCAATCTGGATGTCGTCGTCAGTCCGTGACGGCAGATGTATTTGATTGACTTATCTTTACCAAATTCAGAATCGTAAAAGCATGGAATCGTAGGTATTGTGATTTTACAAGACTCCGAATTATAACAGTAATGGCAAACATTTTTGGGAAGCTGAAAAGAATTGCGATAAGTAAAATTATAATTATACGTTTCTCTCTGTTCATAAGGTATTAAAATTAAGCTTGAAAAGTATAGTTCATGAACGGTAATTGCAAAAATTTCTGGAACCTAAGCGAAAAAGAATTGAGATAACTAAAACTGTAAGTATACATTTCTCCCCGGTTATAAAGTAGTAAAATTAAATTCGAAAAGTATAATTCATCAACGAATAGTTGCATATCATTGTTTATGCATATATCCCAAATGCATGAAGACGGGCTCGGAAGATTCCTAAAATTTGGATTGCAAAATCTGAAACAACTGCGATTCTGACCAAGCAGAGGGTTAAAGAAAATCTATGATTTCGGCACGAATCTCAGGAACTTTCTTGGTACGGTGTGTACGGGGAGGGAGAGCGTGAATAGAAGGGCATAGAATACAGTATATATACATTAGTTGCCAAAACAGAACCGGTTACTTTTTAAAACAAGAAGGGCAGCAGGGGCATTCTGACCAGAGCCTTCTTTGCCGCGTAATAGCACACAGTGAAGAGCGACAAAGGTTAATTTGCCGAGTAAAATCTCCCTGTGCATTTCCTGGGAGTATAACATGGATTACATCAGCGCCCATAGAATGAAAAGAAATGAGACCTTCTGAACCGTGATACATGAGCGGCCACTGAGATTATTGATCAAGCGCAAGGGGATGTAATCGTGACCTGTCAGGGAATCAAACTGCAGGTATAGTTTATTAATAGGCATAGTTTGTGAAATCTGTGATTGATGGCAAGCTAACATTAAATCCGATTCAAAATCAAAGAGATTTAGTGTAATGAATAGTATTATATTTTTATTATTTTTTCAGTTTAATATATTATTTATTGCTAATTCTGATACCAACCAAAATCCAAAATTTCTATATTCGATTTTTCACTTTTATTGAGCTCTTAGACGAAAGTAATTGGAAAATGCTGCTTCCAACATGAGTAGATATAACTGCTCTATTTGTTTTGGATCTTTCCAATCCGATTTATAAAAAAGATGATAAAAAAGATGCTGATTTTCCTATCCAATCGGATTTTTCAATCTATGTCAATGTTCCAGCTTAATAAAATTCTAAGCATATGTGATAATAGATATTATAAACTTCAAGGAACTGAACACTCAACTTTAAACTTATCATTACAATACCACTGTTCTATGTAGGGTCGGCAGAAATGAATTATGTTTTGTATCATTTAAACAGGTGTCGTTGGGCCCCACCCTTGCCTGCCGATGGGCATGGTCAAGATGGTCATGGAATGTACATGGGTGAGTTACATGGAATGACCCAAGTACAGTTGTGGATCAGTTTATGGTTTCCCCTTAATGGGAGGTTATAATGCAAGTCATAATCTTACCAACAAATTTCACCGGAGAGATAAATCGGACAGAACAATGACGTTTTCCCTTAATGGGAGGTTATAATGCAAGTCATAATCTTACCAACAAATTTCACCGGAGAGATAAATCGGACAGAACAATGACGTTTGTGATATTGGATTCTATGTCATTAGTATAGGTTCGTCTGAATTTACTTCCGCATGATACTAACATTATGTTACCATCATGGTTAAATAAATAATTTGGAAGGGTTCCGAAAAACCCAGAGAATTCGTTCAAAAAAATAAATTTAGGCAGCAAAATCTTAAAAAAAGATGTAAACCATTCAAAATTTGGCATTCATCACTAAAAATAATATTTAATATATGTAAAATGTACAATATATATAATTTAAATATTTTATTAATTTTTAAATCATATCCTCACCCATGAACCTGTGTCAGTCTTTGCATACACTTGCATATCAAAACAAGATCTGAATTCTTCAGATTCATTTAATGCATAAAGGAAAAGCAAACAAAAAATTTGCCAAATATAGCGGTGAAATTGCATTCATATATGCATCATGATTTATGGTGGTATATATTATTAAGAGTCTACACATAGCAGCAGCAGGGTGCCAAACAAACAGGCACAAAGCCATTTGCGCCCTCACTGCAAATGGCTTTATTCTTTCTATTTACGGTATTTTTATTTATATTTTTGAACCTTCAAGAGAGCCTGAAATGGTCGAGGGCAGCAGCGTTGGCACGGTGCGCTCTGGCGGCCGCATACTGTTGCCACGTCAGCGGTTTGTATCGGCGCGGATGCAGAGGAGGGTCAAGCAGATGTGGCAGTGGCTGGACCACCTTGGCGGTGGGTGGGCCCCACAGGTATGCAGTGGAAATCCGTCGATGGACACTGCTTGCCACTCTGTGCTCCGGGCTTTTGTATTCACCGTTGCTCACCACCTTCACAGCACAGCACAGCACAGCAGCAACACACACAGTTCAGTGAAGTTCACGGATAAAAAGCACCACACCGCCACATCAACATCATCGTCGTCATCATGCCATCACCACCATCATCATTTTCATTTTGGTCGCTCGGTATCAACCAGCACTACCTCCTCCTCTACGGTTCTGGCTCTTGCCACTAACTTGATAATATTATTAAATAAATAAGGAAGTCAAACCCGAGATTCCTAAATCGACTGTGTTATCACTAACCTTATAATGTGGCGTACTAAAGTCAAAGTGAATTTAACCTGAAAAACTAACAAGATTTTTAGCGCTAGCTTGATCATATGGAGCAAGGACAGAATTGTTAGCACTAACTTAATGGCGTGAACAAAGTCAAAGTGCAACCCACCTGAAAAAGGTCGCCCAAAAGGACGGTGAAAGCACCGGGCACATGGCGAACCGGGAGCCAGCAGGATGAGTGCTTTATGTGAAGCGGCGGAGGGGACAGAGCGGGAGGTGCCAGAGTCCCCTGGTGCAGAATCGTGAGCAAGCTGCTGTCCGTGTGGGCCGCCATGGCCATGGTATGCTGCGGCCACGGCGAGGGCGGATAATGATTCATTCGTAAAGCTGCAAAGCAATCATGTTCTTCTTCCTGTTGCTGTTGCTGTTGCTGTTGCTGCTGTTCCTGATATTGATCTTGATTTTTCTCCCCAAGCGATCGCACAAGCAGTCGCATGAGCCTGTTGGCCAGCTTCCGCATGTGTACGTTGTATTCCTCTATGGCGTCACTGTAGTCAGTCACAGACACAGACACAGAAAGTTTTAACACATACACGCAGACGCGGCTGTTTTCGTCCAATCAAATCAGCTGTGGCACTCGCACGAACGTGCAAACGGACAAACAAAAAGGCGCAGAGAAATACATATTCATGTCTCATCTCATGTATATCGTTTTGGCTTTTTCTCCGATCCGTGCAATAATTGGAGGCCGCCGATGAAACGAAAACGAAATGCGAGATATGATGAAGCAAGTTGAGAAGACCGGACCAAAGAAGAAGAAGGTAAAGTTCATGCACCTACCGACCTTCAGCCGCCCAGATTCTGGAACATCCTATGGTTTATTACCCCCAGGAGTGTTACACAGACAAACAAAAAAACAAAGAAGCAGGGACTGACCGTCGTTGTGGAAAGAGAGCTTGCAAAAGCGCAGCACCAACGACGCTAGTGGCGGCAACTTGTCGGCATATAAGGAATACGGTTTTGCCTCTCACAACGATACCTACCTTACTGTTTTTCATAACCGGAAAGCTGCACCAAATACTGAAACGGACACCTCTTTTTCAAATCACTTTATCTAAGAAAAGCTGCACCAAATACTGAAATTGAATTTTTACTCGAGAAACAAAGTTGTTGCCATTAGGCTTAACACCTCTTTATTTCTACAAGAAGCAGATAAGCATAAAGCATTTTATGTTACCAGAGAGTGGCGGCCGCATGGGGATGGTCAGGCCACAGCTGCAAGGCCATATCCAAGTTAGATTGAGACTGGATAAACGTGAAACCCTCAGCCCACATGCGTTTGGAGTGCAGATCAGAAATCTGCGCGGGTCCGTAGCCCGCGAAACTTTTGCTGCTGCTATTGTTGTTGTTGTTGCTGTTGTTATTGGTAGATGGAACTGATTGTGATGCTGCCTGCATCTTTCTGTTCAAAGGCAGAGCAAACAGATGCAGAGTGTGCTCATCCATGCGATTCACAACCTGATGAGGCACACCATGGTTCACAATCTGAAATGCCCCCATACTCAGGCATGCCTCCCGCAGCTTCTTCACCAATTTCTCCTCCCCTAACTCCATGTCCACCATGGCTATTACTCCTCCTCCTCCTAAAACATCCTTCTCTTCATTTTCATCGTCATCGTCATTGTTGCCAAGAGAGGGAAGAGGAGGGCTTCTGGGCCAACAATAGATCTCGGGAACCTCCTTCATGTCCTCCTCGGCGTCCCCCTCCCACTCCCCCTTCCAGTTTTCCTTCTTGTCCCCTTCCACCTTCACCTTCACCGCCTCCCACTCCTGATCCCGTGCCATGACCACAACCTCACAACCAGACCGACTCTACTCTTACAATACACTAAATGATAGGATGAAACTGAAACTGATTAAGCCCTTGGACAGTATTATCTTTATATAAATGAACCAGCCGGCCGCTAATGATAACCCAGATACGAGGCGATCAACGCTTTACGTTTTCCCACAAGCTCCATCCACCCTAGCGATTTATAAATTCAGATACCAAGCGACTTTTTAAAAGCAATGATGATTGTTGCAGATCTTAACATGGAGATTAGAAGGATTACAGATGCACAGCAGATGATGTTCACATCCATATCGGGTTTTAAAAAAAACTTGAAATATGTAATGTGCTATAACTAACTATGCACTTGCTGGCTCATGCCATTCCTTGCATACAAATTATTCGCATGCACATAGCAGGCAGCCTGCACAGATTCTTTCCATTCCAGGAACTTTTCTAAAATGGCATTCATTGTAAAACAATCGAAAAGCTTTGTGAAACTTGCAAACATGCGTTTTGTGAAAGTGCCCAAGTTGTCATTGAAATAAGACAAGCCTGAATTGAATAGAATAAAACGGGATAAAGGGCACTCACTACACGATATGAAGAGGAAGAATATTCATCAAGGCATTGATTAATTAATTAATTAAAGAAACGAACAGACCATGCATCCGTCGTATCATATCATTTAGCACAGAAGCACAGACGACGACGAGGACGAGGACGATTGAATTGTCTTTTTCGCCATGGAGATCCATTTATTTATTTGGTAGTGTCGGCCACTTTTCACGTGAATAAATTTGTTTTTTGTATTTCTTTGCATCGGCCTCAATCGCAGTCTGTCTGCCTTTGCTCTGAATCGAGCGGCCATTGCGGGGAAATTTCTGGAACCTGTCGCCCGCCAGGATTGGAATTGGAAATGGAATCGGAATCTGGCATAATATCATTACTGCTGTTGCTGCTTCAGTGCATCTTTTTAATTTTCTAAAAATGCATCGATGATGGTGGTTTCATTCCACATCCTGGTTCATCCTCGTTGTATAATTCCAAACAAAGTTGTTGCCCATGGAATCTACCAACAAATATCTGAGTGACGTGAAGGGCTACAACGGAAACGCAACATTGAATTTACTTGATATCACGACATGAAACTAAGATGGATTTCTCTTTCTTTGGCTCATACGAACACGAACACGATTGAATAGACGGAGGAGAATGCTTGTTGCTGAAATATAGAATTCCTAACGTACATATGGGCAAATCCTGGGCCCTCTCCTTTCGAAAACTTTCTAATAAATAATAATCTCTTTACTTAACAGCTTGTCGTATTTAAATAATAATCAAGAAAGTTGTAGTACGGGGGGGTTTTTTCCCCCCAAATTCTGCTCCACCTCAATCCGACAGTCGCCGATCGCCACCTTTTACTCTTTGGACTTCAGCCATTTATTGATTACGACGCTTTTTCAGTCACGTCCACAAAAACATTCATAACCTTGTATAACGACTCGTTGTTAATTACATGTTATTAGTTTAACAAATCAACAATGTGATGATAACTACGCAGGAAGGATATTAACGCCGCCCACGCAACTTGCACCGACAGTTTTAAAAATAAGTATACACAAGTAACGGAATTAATTTTGGTCAAATTTATTTTAATAATAGTGTAACAATTTCATTTTAATAATTACATGAGACAATTGTCATAAAATAAATTCAATTACTGAAATTCAAATTCAAATTTTTTGCTTATCTTTCGATGCCACTTGAATCTATCAACACATAGGCTTTTTTTTTTTTTTTCAGAAAAATATTTAGAGTGGAATCGAGCTTGTGATGTGGGTTTACAAAGCCAACACTCTTAGTACTAAGCAAACACATCAAATATTCTCTTTAATAATGAACCTTGGATTATCAAGCGTTCATGTCTTTGTGATGCATGTTGTAAGTTTGGCCTTACCTCTCATTGATCTATTAGAACGTATAAACAATTAATTACTTGCTTATAGGAAGCCTTTAAGCTCTAAGTGATTATCTTTTATTTTTTTACAAGCCTTTAGGAGGATGTGAACACTCAAGATGAAGCTTTTGAAGGAAGGCAAGATATGATACTTTTTTGGGGTTTTCAAGATTGGTTACAAGGAAGAAAACCTAAAATAGCATTCCCAAAATCGTTGAGCCATTCCTTTTATGTTTTTTTTTTTAAAGAGTTTTACCTTTCTTTGGTGCTCTTCTATGATTGTACTCTAAAATTTTTCTTTATAAAACTTCTTATTTTTAAGTTCCAACACCTCCCCTTCATTTTAATAATATTGTTATACTCATTCCTTCCTTTTGTCATTTCTTTTTGAAATTTAAAAAGTTTGTGCCTAAATAATGTGCAATCTATAAAATTTATCATACTTAGTTAGGATATGTATAATGTTAAGGATGTCCTCATTAAGAGGCATCCTAATTGGTTAAAAGTAGAGGGAGAATCATTAAAGGAATTTTTTAAATTCTTAAAAGGTAAAGGTAGTTTACTTGTTATTGAATCCATGAAAGTTGATGGTCAAATTAGTTCTGCTCCTCTTATTATCAAGGGTTTTCTTGAAAGACATTTTTAATAAATATTTATTTTAAGGGGTTTTGATTATGAGGATTTTCTTTTTAATTGTTATAATTTACCTAATATTGTTCATAATAGTTTCAACCATCTTTGTGACATCCCGTTCCCAAATGTTGTAAAAATACGATTGCTTAATTTATCACATTTATCATTTACTTAGATAATATACTGGAAATATTATAAATATTTAATAAATGAATTAACTGCTAAATAAATAATTGGTAATGAAGAATGGAAAGAGGAAAATGGAAAAAGTTTATAAATAGAAGAGAGTACTGTAATGTCCTTTGGGTTATCTTCCTATGCCACTTGAGCCTTAGAGGCAATTTGTCATTGCCACCACAGTTAGGTTGTCTCGCCAAAGGGGTGATTAGTCCCTTCTTGTCCCACTTCACTTGGCTCCCATCACTTGCCTATCCCGACTTTGCAACTCCATGTCCAACATGATTTCTAACCCTGGCTTTAAATGGCATAGGTCAAACCCTTTCCTGAGGGATACATGAATAATCATAACTCCTCATAACAAGGTGCCCCTTCATTTGAAGGTTAATTACATGTTTACAATTGTTTCCACCCTTAACAAGGGATGGGATGTTATAATCTACTCCCCTTAGGCATCTAGCTCATCCTCGAGTGCTTCCTCTATATCTAGTTGCTCAGCTACTAGTTCATCATTATGCTCCTCAGCTTCAATTCCTTTATTTTCCTCATTATCATCTATACAAATAGAAGATCAAAAATTATAAAACAGACTCCCTATTTTTCCATGTTTGATGATCACAATTTGACCATTAAACAAGTACTTCCCTAATAGTTTTATGTCATAATTTCTTGGTTTGTTGGTTCTTAGTAGCAATGGGTCTAACTTCAAAGCTAGCATTGGATCGTACTGGCAAAGTATCCCTATCTAGCACATATGGTACATCATTTTCATGAAATTTCTTTAGCAAGCTCACATGGAAAATTGGATGAATTTTTAAGGTTGTTGGAAGATTCAACTGATATGCTACTTTGCTAATTCTTTTAGATATTTCAAAGGTCCACAAAATCTGGGTGTCAATTTAGTATATTTTCCAAGTTTAAGAGAACTTTTGGTAGGTTTTACTCTCAGTAATACTTGATCTCCTACTTGGAATTCTTTTTTAAATCGATGTTGATTTGCATATCTTTTATATTTATCTTGGGTGACTTGTATATTTTGTTTAACTTTTGTGACAATGTTTTTCATTATTTTCATTTCTTTTTCCTTCCATTCTATTCTTAAGGTTGGATCTTGATGAGTGGTGAGGTACCCGTACACTCAACTATACGAATATGAGCATGTATGCACGATTCAGTTGAACTCCCCAGTCGGACTAGTTGTGGTATCTAGATAGTTACATGTTGATTGCAATTCATTGTCTTCCCACTTGGACTAGTATTTGCTTTGTCACGTATGGTTTACTTTAGAGTGAGGTGAATGATATGATTTCTAACACTAGGCTACTCCTAGAGACAATGGAAAATAATCTTGATTAAACTAATAAGCAATAGGAAATAAAGTCTAAGCTAGCCTAAGTGAGATGAGCATCTATCCTTAATCATCCATACGCATCTTAGACCTCATGTACTACTTCTGGGATTACCAAGCGCACATTACTTGAGCACTCCTAAATATGCTACTGGGTTACCAAGCAGTTGCACTTCAATGTTCGTGATTAAGTCGTACTCACCCCACATTTAACAATAGGAATAGTAAATGATGGTAAAAAAATATTAACTAAGAAAACAATAAATAACAATAACAATTAAACAGTTAAAAACTAAGTGAATGCTGCAATGGAGTAATCTCAATCTTTATTGCTAATCATGTGTGTGTCCAAGTACGTCACACTTGAATAAAGGTTTCGTACAATTACAATCATCACATTGTGGGCATGCACTGGGGAAAGAACTGAAATGAATTGAAAACTGGCAAAAAGACTCTACTCTAACACTTACCGACTCTCCCCCCTTTCTTGTGTGCTTGAATGTGGTATTTATAGGCCTACATAGGAATCACGATATTGTGTATTCGATATCATTATCCAGGCTATGATATTGCGTGCCCGATATTGAGGATCTGATATCAGGCCTTGGAAAAACATGATTCATCATACCCCCATGACTAAATAACAACTCGTTGTCGAGTTAGACAAAATGAGAACAAGTTTGATTGATCACACAATGGATAGGTATGGAATTATTGACTAACTAATAATTACTCATGCCATAGTGCGGAAGTGAACAAAACAAAATTGGGATACAGACATAGACTTTACAAAAAATAAAATTTGTTGGAACTCACGTGGTTCCTGGTGGTGGTGGCTCCTCCATGGGTCTCTTCCCCTTATCTTGTGCTCTAGGTTTTGGAAATGGATGTCTCTGAAGGAGTGCCTAGAGCTTTTCTTCTTTAGTTTGAGGATCTTGTGCCATCCATGCTGATGCTCTAATGTTTGATGGAGTCGGCACCTCCCATGGGCATGGCAATTGTGGGAACATCTGATTGGACTTGACATACCAAGCCACAAACAGTTGTCCTTCCTCTTCATAGGCTCTAGCTTTGTCCTTGCATTCTTGGTAGTCTGTGAGCCATTGAGCCAAATCTGTTGCAACATTCTTCTGTCCTTGGTAGCTAGTTTTGACCACCTCTAATTCAGAATTTTCCACTTTTAATTTCTGTAGCATCTTCTTGTGTTCAAGAAATTCTATTTCATACTTTATGTAGGTGGTTGCTACCTACTTTTCCAATTCTGTTCTCAGGTGTCCTACTGTCAACATGGCCAAGTTGGCATATTGCAGGTTTGCTAACTCCATGTACTCCATGAGGTCTTGTATCTGCAGGTCCTGGTTTTTCAGTTCAGCTTGGTGGATGAAGGCATAAGTATCCAATATGTCCCGCCAATCAACGTTCTAAGAACTGAGTGTGTTAATGTGGGCTTTGGCCATATGGATTTCTTTCTCAATCACTTACTAGTACATCCCCACCTAATCTCTGAAATGCTCTTTGAGCTTCTCATGTCACTTGGCCTCATTCTGCCATGCACTTATTTCAATTGTCATCTTTTGACAGATTGCGCATACCTCCTCCATTGAGAGGGTTCTATTTTCTCTAGCTAAGCAATTCATATCCTAGTTGACCCTTATTAATTGTTCCCGCAATTGCTAAAAATTTTCCTTAAGAACATTCTTTTGTTTTTCTACGGCAATCAACCAGAGATTTTTAGTGGTAAGGCATTTATTTTCTTCTTATGAGGCCTTGAGTGCTTTGGCGTGTGCGTACATTTGAGCTTGTGCCTTAGAAGCATCCTAATTAGCCTTCTCTTTTTTCTCAACCACTTTTTTATTCTCCTCCAGTAATTTATTGACTTGCTTTATCCCTAAAGATTCTAGCTAGTCTACAGGGATGAATTGGAACGGATCCCGCTGTGCATCTTGTAGGGTGACGAGCTTTTCTTGGAGTCTTTCCAACTCCTCCTTTGCATGCTTGGCCCTAACCTCTGCAATGACTAGCTTCCCTTTTATGGAGATGAGATTTGACTGAGTTGTTGTGACATCTTGAGGGATGTCAAATAGGGATGTCATCACTTGTTCTGTCTGTAGCAACCGATTTAGAACATCCTCATGATTTGCAGGAGTCATCGAGGGACTGACCAAAGTTTGAGCATCATGTGATCATATAAAATCTGTCAGTGGCACAACATGGACATTAATGATTCTTTTATGTGTTCTACATCTTGGTGTTGCATGACCACTACTGTGGCACCTTCACCAGTTTCTAATTACACTTGAAAAGATGTAGCATTTCCAGAGATTTGTTGTGACTAGTGTGATTCCCCTCCTCCTGTTTGGATACACACCTCGCCTTGTGCACAATCAATTGAGACCATGGGTTGTACGACATCATCGATGACCTTGAAGAGGTTGGCTTCATCACAGCTTCCCCAACTAACCGTTTTAGCGATGGCCTTGAGATGGCATAGCTTCCTGATAAGACAAGGGAAGGGCAATGCAAACTTTCCTATCTTACATTCTTCAAACCACCTCAAAATTTCTGTAAGATATAGATGGGGTAGTTTGGCATTAACCTTGTCCATCAAGATGCCACTCCCTCTAGCAAAATATGTGGAAATTTTGTTTAAACCTTTTGCTGGGAAAATGTGATATGTGATGATTTTGAAGTAGATTCTATCTTCAAGTGTAAGCTCTCCATATGCTTTATCTTCCTTGCTATATTCCCTTTTCAACCATATCTTTCACGCATCAGCATTGGAATGAGTGGACAAGTGAGCAACCTTTGGCCCTATATTTGGAAGATTTAGAACTTCCGAAATGGCTTTAGTAGAGAAATCAATAGAAATACCACCAATATCAATGGTGGTGCCTTCTTCTTTGTTGTGTCAAAATTGGTACATCTCTCCCAAGTACCAATCACCACTTTCAAAGAGAATAGGCCACAATGGAGACTCTTTAAGTTGGTCCTTGATTGCTTCAAGAGCAAACTTAGCAAAAGGCCCAAAGTTGAGTTCCACAATCACAGCTGTTGACATGGGCCTTTCATGAATTACCTAAACACATTTTAAGGACAAGGTGAGATGTTGTCCTTGTTCAGGTGCTCCACTGTCTCCACCTTCAGCATGTTCCAATTGCACAGTAACAAGAGGTTCCTAATGGATTCTGAATGATTGTGCCTCCTATTTTATACATTCCTCATGAAGCACCTAGCCTCTACCTCTCCTTGGTCGTTTGGATGCATCTTGAAAGGGTCCTCCTTGCTATCTTCTTTTAGGGGCCATCTGAAATCACACAGAACTGTCTATTAGTAAGGCTATTTACAAAATTTGATTTATACCTTCTTGCCTTAATAAATTCATTTCTTATCTATTGTGATTCAAAGTTAGAAAATTTTACGAAAGTTTCCCCTAAAAGTTTTGATATTAGGCCAAATTTTGATTAGGTGACTCCAAAAAAATAATTTTCATGGTATGGGTGAAGAGATAAAATTAATTTGGCAAACATTTTTAACATTTTTAAGGTCATTTACCATTTATGATATCCTTTGGGCAATGATGAATTTGAAAAAAACTATGTACAACTTGGAGCCTACCCTTCCCTCACCATTAAGACAAACACTCTGGGTTTAGATAGGTTCGATTGAAGCGAGAATCGAAGCATTAATGATCAAGATATGGTAGCTAGAATGATAGGTGCTTAGAGTGTTGGAATTCATGGAAGAAAATTTTAACAACTCCCTTTGCATGAACAGTAAAAAATGATGTTGATGTGTGCGGTGGGGTTCCTATATATAGTTTTTATAGACGCGATATCACGTACCCGATAGCACGGACTCAATATCGCATCAGAATCGATATCAGGTACCCGATATCGTGTCCTTTTGAAAATAGGGTATTTGGAAAAATTAATAAATTTTCAAGGTCAACAATGAAGGATTTAAGGTTAATTTGAAAGGTCTAGGGTAACATTGAAGGGACACCAAAAGTGTAATGAAGTGGAATTTGGTAATGAAATTCATGAATAGGATGAGGAAAAAGGACTTGTAGTGGTGCACGGGAATGTTGGAATTAAAATGAGAATAAAGTAAAGAATAAATTTAGCAATGTAGTACTTGGAGGGTATAAGGTGACATGGTGATGTGCAAAGAGTGCAAATTACAAAAGTTATGCAGGTTCCTACCTATCATACCCTTATGTAACCACACCTAAAAATGTCCGTAGGTTCTAAAAGGGTTAAATGCAATCCACACCAGTTTCACAAAACACACACATGTAGATACTGTCGTGATGAGGTATGAATTCGATTCTGCACAAGACACAAGTGAAAAATACATGAATAACAAGATGAGGCAAATCATAGAAGGGATTGCAGAGATCGGGACATGAGGTAATTGACCCAAGGCACAATGAATCCTGAGTGTAGGGCGTGATTAATGTGTCATTAGCCCATTGCTCCAAAATCAAGACCAAGTCCATTCCTTCAATTAGTTACATTGCATTGTTTCATCCAATGATGGATAACCATAAGAGCACCATGACAACAAGGTATACGATCACTTGGCATTTTGTCCAAGGGAGGAGTGATTTTGGAATTTCTTTGTGGCACATTGTTCTTGATCTTTTCTTTTTGTTTTTCTTCTTTCATTCTTTTCTTTTTCAAGCCACTTTGGCACTTTGTTCTTTCTAATAGTGAACTAGAGAAGCTGCCAACCTTCAGGCATGGGTGCATGTCTTTCCAGTGGGAACCCCAGAATAGCATTAAGTTCCTTTATTACTCTTACTTCCATTTTTCGTTAGATCTACAAGGATCTTAGTACAACCAAGCTACATGATAGCTCCTACAAATGTCACCAAAGAGAATCCACAAGTTCCCTTCATGTCACACCCTGGTCATTCCTTCTTAGTTTATCATTTTTCACTCTAGGTAGAATGAGCACAAAATTACTTTATGTTTTAATGATGGCAAGAATATCATTTTTCCCAGAGTAGAACCTCTTATTAATAGGATGGATGGGTGGATGTTGTGGGCTCACTGTCCAAATAAGTAATCACCTGAGACTTGATAGCATAGAACAACACCTTGAGTCACATGAGTATTTTATTCATAGATGAGATTACCCATAAAAAGATAAAACAAAAGATAAAAAGATAAAAAACTATGGCACCCATGACTATAATATTGTATGCAAGGATCAATATGTCTCCTTATGTGGTTATATTCATTAGGCCACATGGTAGTTGGAGTATTGATTGGTGGCCTTGATAAGGTAACAGGAGGCGTTGAGTTCAAGAGAAAAGATGCATCATAGCACTAGACTTGTGCTGAGTTGGTGGATGCAGTGGTTTTAGAACCATGGTATCTCTTTCTATGGTCATTCCTAAAGAAAGGATGCTTTCGACATTGTGGAGGACCTCCATTGCTATTGACAATAGCAGCATAAGTAACATTCATGGGTTGGTGTTGTGGTGCAAAGCCTTTTGGCACAACTGGTGGGGATATAGAAGGAGGTGAATGATGAGAATATGGAGAGTGAGGAGAAGTGTAAGAAACATGAGGTGGTGATCTTTTTGGAGAGGACATGGGTCAATAGTACTCAGGAGAATGATAACGATGTGGTGAAATAGAGGGTGTTCACATAGTTTGGGAAATAAGATGTTGAACATAATAAGTGCTTAGGTTTGAATGGTATAAAGGGTGTGACCAGTTTGACGGTGGCCTCCCCCACGACTAGGGTTTTTGCCACTATGGTTGAACCTAGTATTTTTGTATAAAATCTAAATGTAACATTCCTCCCCAATGCTCATGCAAATGTGACAAGATTGGAAATTAGCCCTTGTGGGGATCATACAGGAAAATGTCACATTGATACAGGTGATCTGCAGTTGAGCTCTTATCCTTATTTTCTTCAACCCTTCTTTCCAATTGTTGAGTGATGTTCAGTCTTGTTTCTTGGTTTGACATTTTTCCATCTCTAGTAATGTTGGCATATTTTTCATGTATCGATTCCATTATCTTATTAATATTTGCCTCAATTTCATCTAGTGATTGTAGTATTAGCAAAGATGATTTCACCTCCTTGGGGTGAGTTGATTTCTCCTCTTCGTGATCATGGACCTTTGTTGTTTTGAGATTTTGGTCTTATTGAGGTCTTTCAACATTCTCCCATTTAGCTATTTCTCCTTCTTCTTTTTCTACTTGGTTAATAAGCTCTTGGAATTGGTGGGTTCATAGTTCATATAGTTGGCCTAGGGCATACATCTCTAGGGTCTCCCTTGTTTCATTATGGAGCCCATCCATGATGTGGTACATTAGCCTTTCCTTGAAGAACCCATGGCCTGGGCACTTGTTTAACAAAAAGTAATATCTTTCTAAGGCCATGTCCAAGGGTTCATGTTGCCCCTATTTCCACTATTGGACTTGTTTCCTCAAGGCTGACACTCTTGCATAGGTTTGATATCTTTCATTAAAGAGTTCTACCATTGTCGGCCAACGTCGAATTGATTTTGGTTTTAAGGACTTGTACCATACTTTTGCTTCGCCAACGAGTGTCGTAGGAAAGAGCTTAATTTTTTTCCACCCATTATCAATATTTTTCCATACATAGGCATCATGGAAGGCTTGTAAATGATGTTGCAGATCTAAATCATAGCCTTCTAAAAAGTTGGGAAAGTTATTTAAATCAAGCTTGGGTATACAAATTTCCTTGTGATTCCTATGGGATATTCGAACAACCTCTTGTATATGCATTAGGCTCTTAGTGGCCAACAAGGGTTCATCATCACTAGGTAGGTTATGAGTTTGTGAGTTGGAACAATGTTGTCTTTGTTTATGTACATAGCAGACCCCTACATAAGATTGAGTACTCCAAACTTCGTCTACATCATAAATTTTGTTGGTTCTCCAATGAATTGCCTCACTGGCTGTTGCATTACCATAGTCTTGTGAGAGAGAGATTATTGTGAATCATGTGTAACTTAATTGAAATTAATTTCTTTTCTAAAAGATATATCGTTAATATTTTTTTACAGTGATCTTATCTGATATAACTAATCTAAATAACTAGCAGCATCCCCGGTGATGGCACCAATGGTAGTGGAAAGGTACCCCTACACTCAACCATATGAATATGAGTGTGTACGGATAATTTGGTCGAACACTGCAGATGGACTAGTTGTGGTATCTAGATAGTTATACATTGATCGTAGTTCATTGTCTTCCCACCTGGACTAGTATTTACTTTGTCACGTATGGTTTAGTCCAGAGTGAGATGAATGATATGATTTTTAACACTAGGCTACTCCTAGAGACAATGGAAAATAATCTTGATTAAACTAATAAGAAATAGGAAATAAAGTCTAAGCTAGCCTAAGTGCAATGAGCATCTGTCCTTAATCATTCGTACACATCTTGGACCTCATGTACTACTTCTGGGATTACCAAGTGCACATTACTTGAGCACTCCTAAATACGCTACTAGGTTACCAAGAAATTACACTTCAATGTTCATGATTAAGTTGTACTCATTCTGCATTTAACAATAGGAATAGTAAATGATGGTAAAAAATATTAACTTAGAAAACAATAAATAACAATAACAATTAAACAATTAAAAACTAAGTGAATGCTGCAATGATGGAGTAATCTTGATCTTTATTGTCGATCATGTGCATGTCCAAGTACATCACACTCGAATAAAGGTTCTATACAATTGTAATCATTACATTGTGGGCATGCACTAGGGAAAGAACTGAAATGAATTGAAAACTAGCAAAAAGACTCTACTCTAACACTTACCGACTCTCCCCCCTTTTTTGTGCACATGAATGTGGTATTTATAGGCCTACATAGGAATCACGATATCATGTATTTGATATCATTATCCAGGCTGTGATATTGTATACTTGATATCAAGGATCTAATATTGGGGCCTGGTAAAAAATGATTCATCAGATCTACCCAAGTTAGTGGTGTATGAAAATTATGTCCATACACTACTTCGAATGGTGCTCAATGTATGGAATGTTGATAATTGTCATTATAGGAAAATTCTACCAGGTGCAAATAATTCTCTCACATTTTTGGTCTACTCCCAACATAGCTTCATAGGATATCTTCTAATATTCTATTCACACATTCAGTTTTCCCATCAATATTAAGGTGGTAAGTTGTGCAAAATTTCAATTGGGTTCCAAGCACTCTAAAGAAATTTTTCTAGAATTTGGATATGAATTTGGGATTTCTATCGAAGGTGATAGATTTTGGAGAACCATGCAATCGAAATACTTCATGTATGAATTTTTGGGCTACTTCTTTTATTGTGTTTGTAGATTTCAAAGCTATAAAATGTGCCATCTTTGATAGATGATTAGCCACTATGAAAATTAAGTCATTTCCCTTTTTTGTTATTAGCAATCCCATAATGAAATCCATGGTGACATCTTCCCATTTCCAGGTTGGGACCTCCACAGGTTGTAATAACCCATTAGGTTTCCTCTGTTCAACTTTTATTCTCTAGCATGTTAGACAATTTTTAATGTATGAGGACACATCATTCTTCATTCCAAGACAAAAATAAGATTTTCATATCATCAAATAGGTCTTAATATAACTTGGGTGTCCTATGTATGGTACTTCATGTGCTTCACATAATAACCTTAGTCTCCAATTTTCCTTTGCTATGTGCAATCTTTGTCCTTTCATCAATAAACCATTAGAGGTAAGTTGATATCAAGGCTCATAGGAAATATTGGTTAAAGTATTTTTAAAATAAAGATCTTTTTTATTTGTTCCTTGATTTCTTCTTCCATAGCAGTTGTTACCACACCTATCATTAAGTTCCACATTGGACTAAGGGCATCAACCATAACATTTTTCTTACTGAGAATATATTTGATTTCAAAATCATATTTAGCTAATAATTCTACCCATTTCCTTTGACGAGTATTCAAAGTAGGCTATCTTTGCAAATATTCTAAACTTTTATGATCCGTTTTTAGTACAAACCTTTTTTCATAAAGATAATATCTCCAAAATTTCAAAGCATGAACAATTGCTAGAAATTCTAAGTCATGGGTTGAGTAATTTACCTCATCTCCTCGTAATTTACGAGGTCCATAACATACCACTTTATCTTCTTGTGAAAGAACTACACCGATTCCTATTCCATAGGCATCTGTGGATACTTCAAACGGTAATTCTTCATCCAGAATTATCAAAATAGGTGCTTTTGTAGGTAGCATCTTTAATATGAGAAAAGCTTCCCTACATTTTTCATCAAACTTGAAAACACATTTCTCTTGCAAAAGTTTAGTCAATGGGGCTACCAAGGTAGAATAATCTTTAACGAAATATCAATAAAAACTAACTAAATCCAAAAAACTACGAATCATTGTAACATCTTTTAATTTAGGCCAGTCCTAGATCACACTAATTTTTGCTGGATCGACTTGCAATTCTTTCTTAGAAAATATATGACCCAAGTATGAAAATTCTTCCTTAAGAGTTCACATTTACTCAATTTAGCTTTTAGCTGATGCTCTTTTAGAATTTCCATTGTAATTTTCAAATGTTTGACATGTTCTTCTGTTGACTTAGAATAAATAAGTATATCATCCATAAATACTATAACAAATTGATCAAGGTATCTATGAAAAATATTATTCATTAATGTCATGAATGTTGTAGGTGCATTAGATAATCCAAACAACATCACAACAAATTCTATAATCCATACTTGGTTCTGAAAGTAGTTTTTTCAATATCTTTCTCCTTGATCCTTATTTGGTGATAACTTAATTTTAAATCAATCTTTGAAAAATAATATTTACCTGTAATTTGATTAAAAAAATCATTAATCCTAGGAAAAGGATAAGTATTTTTAATCATCCCTTTATTCAATGCTCTATAATTGATGCATAATCTTAGCATACCCTCTTTCTTTTTAATGAATAAGACTAGTGCACCCCAAGGTGATATGCTAGGTCAAATTTTTCCTTCTTCCAATAATTAGTCTAATTGTACTTTCAATTCTCTTAATTCAGAAGTAGAAAATCTATAAGGGGATTTTAAAATAGGTTGTGTACTAGGAAAAATATCAATAGCATGCTTGATAATTCTTTTTGAAGATAAGTCTCTAGTTTCACCAAATACCAAATCTTTATATTCCTCAAGTTCTTTTGGAATTGCAATACCTGAATATCTCTGAGGTTGGGTTACTTTGACAACCAACATCATAGAAACTTTTTTGACTAATATTTTAGCTTGATTAATAGTTATTGTATGAATTGGCTTTGCTATTCTTACCCCCCTTAGAACCCTAACTCCATCAATGGTTGGGACTTTTAAAATTCGAGTTCCAAACTAGGTAGTAATATCAAATTTTTGCAAGAAAGTAATTCCTAAAATTGCATCAACATCACCTAGTAAAAATTCAAAGAATTCATCAATGAAAGGAATGTTTTTCAAGGTAAAGTTAATTTCTCCATACTTGGTATGCTTGCTCACAGTCATTTCATCTACCAATTCTATCTTAATAATTTTCTTGGAAGGTAAGCTTAATTTCAATAAATTAATTAACTTTAGAGAAATAAAGTTATCACTGGCCCCCTATCAATTAAAAACTTAATTTTTTTTACCTTTAATTGAACCTTCAAAAAGCAATAAAGAAAATTGAAATTTATGTAAATTTGATTTAGTTGTTGTGGATATCTTCTTCACAGCTATGGTGGTGGTTGGAATTTTTCCTTTGTTCATGTTTAGGTTGGGTTCTTGATTTCTAATTTAATTGGTCCTTTGTATTTTTACTTGAAATTTTGGATAGTCTCGTTTGAAATGATCTTCACTACAAACAAAACATCTTGATCCTAATCGAGCTCTTTTTATTGGTGTTTCCTCTACCGTTGCTTGTGGAAAGGTAGTTTGTCAAAGAGTTGCTTGTCGAAGGGTAGCTCGTATCTGATTTGATTTCTCATAATCCTTAGTAATTCTATATGCTTCATCAATGGTTTGAGGATTATGAGCTCGTGTTTGGGGATGTAGTCGAGCATGTAGTTCATCAATGAATTTTGAAGCTAATTCTCCTTCATCCTGATGACTCACATATCAAGAAAGGTCATAGAATTCCTTATAGTAATCATCTACGGATTGCCTTCCTAATCTTAAGGAGTCAAATCTCATTTTGTGCTCTTTGAGGAAAGATTCAGGAACAAATTTTTGTTTAAATCTCAACAAAAATTAAGCCAGTTTGTAATCAAACCTTGAGATCTCAATCCATTCCACCATGTTGCCACAACTCCTTTTAAATACAAGGAGATAATTTCTAAACGTACTTGGCTTGACAAATTCAACATATCAAAGTAATTTTTCATTGTATCAACCCAATCCTTTGCCTTAGCATTGGATCCAAGGGCTCTATCACAATGATCCAATTTTACTTTATTGGCATGAACCTGTGTCAATGATTCTCTAGGTGTATTAAGCCAATTCCAATATCTCTCACCTTCGGTTTTAACTCTATGGCCTACAAGAGGGATTTTGATATCTTGTCCACTAGCAGGTGGGGGTTGTTTTGGTGTGGGTACCTATGGAAAAGTTGATCTTGATCTTGATGTTGTTTTCTAAGTAGACCATAGGTAGGATTTGAAGGCTGAATGAGATGAGGGTCGATCAATTGCTTGATTGAGTTTGCAAAGGAGTCCATCTTTCCTTGAACATCTAACCATTTATCCTTTGAACTATATGATAATTTTCTAATTTTCTTAGACATATTTTGCATCTCTGTTCAAATCCTTGATTTGACTAATGAAGTTCTTCTTAAACACCCCTGATTTGACTAATGAATCTCTTCTTAAACACCCCGGATTCATTAGTTTGATCTCTAAGGGCACTTATTTGGTCATTGACTCGAGCCTTCATTTCTCTATAATTTATTCTTTGAGTTCTAGACATTGGTAAGTTGAAGAACTTAGATATGTTGGTAATCCTTAGCCTCCATGGCCCCTTTTTATGGATCTTAAAATTATTAGTCAGTTGCAGAAAAAGTTGAAACTATCATTGATTTCTTATTGAGTACCGAATCCTAATTATTTTTTGGACCTTAAATAATGGATTAAAATGCTAATTTTCTGTAATCCAAAAGATAAATCTAATAGCTCCATTGAGTCTGGAAGGTTCAAATATGTTGGAATCAATTTTTTTTGGTTGAAAATGAACTTTGGATTCAAAAGGTATCACTATTTTAAATTTACAAAACTTGCATATTTTTCAAAACTTGATGAGAGGTCACCCATCCTAGTTCTACTTTAGAATGAGCATGCTTAATGACAAAGTTTTTATCCCCCTTATTACCAGGGGTCCAATTTGAATTTTTGAAACTAATCATGTGGACTTTTAATTTAAATTAATAATTATGGCACAAGTGATAGTTTATGGTAGCATAGGAGGTAATTTTTAGCAGTGTTGGAGGCATTTTTTAGTAATGTTGGAGAAAATTTTTGATGATGTTGGAAGTGGTTTTTGATTGTGTTGGAGGTGATTTTTGGTGGTGTTGGAGGTGGATTTTGATAGTGTTGGAGGTGGTTTTTGCTGGTGCTAGAGGGTAGCGTGCATGGCACATAGTAGGTAGGTAGGTGTGGCAGTGGTAGTGGCAGACATAGTGTAGCAGTAGTCACAGGCTTAGACAATGGAAGGCATAGATGTGGCATGGCAACAGATGGTGGGGGGCACAGGCATGACATGGTAGTGAATGGTAGAGGGGGTAGGCACATCGGCGATAGATGGTGGAGTGCACATATGTTAACAGTGGTGGATGGAAAAAGGTGGGGGGGGGAGGTGTGGGTACGAGGTGGTGGAGGGATTGACACATGGTATTTGGCTACCCTTAGGGCTAGCCCAAAGGCCAATCATTTTATAGCCATGGCTAGGAGTAGGCCTAGCTATGGCTACCACCATGGCTAGTCAAAGCCCTTCCAAGGACAAGAAAAATTATTATTATTTTTTAAAATTATATTTGGTTGGGGCTTGGGATTAAACTTGTTAAGCTAGAGATAATTCTGTTTTAGCAAACCTAGAAATCATAAAATTAAAAAAAATTAAACATTATCTTTTAAAACAAAAAATAAATGTTAAAGATTTTTTAAAAAAGTGCACGTTAGCTTTATTAAATCTTTGATTAGCTGAAGTTACAACTTCCTCGTAACTTCTAGTAAGATTCTTACAATTATAGTATAAATATGAGAAGAAGGAAGACTTACCCATCACAAATCAATATAAAAAAAATTGATAGTGAAGAATCTTGAAGATTTTCTACCATTAAAGGATTCTAACCATCTTCATCATGGCTCCCAAGTATCAAGCTTTACCTCTACCTCAAACTTCTTTAGGTAGCTCTCAATCATCCACTATTGTTTTACATCAAAATAATGTACTTTTTCCTTACAATCGTGCTTGTAGCTTACTTAGGCAGGAGGGGTTTCAGTATCTTACCACTTCTAGGTTATCTAATTTACTTTCTTTCCCTATTTTTAAACTCTCTCATTGTAAAGCCATTCTCATAAAATGGTGTGAATAATACAATAGTAAGAAAATGTCTACTTCCTAGTTAGTTTTTGGAGCAATAACAATCCTTTCTTCTAATATTCAAATAGCTTTAGGTTTTCAACAAGGAGAGGATCCTTTAATTCCTTCAACTTTTTCCCCAAAATTTAAATATTTTTGCAAGAAGGAATTATTTGATTATGTTATTGATTCTACCCTTGGCAAAAGCCAATTTGTTCATAAAGATTTCATTAATGAGGTTCACTTTGATTTATGTCTATTTGTCTATAGCAAGGTCTTGTTGTATAGAAAAAAATCCTATGTTAGTTCTTATTCTATTTTCCTACTTCATGGTGCCATAACCGATAGAATTTATGACTAGTCGTTGTCTTGCTTCTTTGCCTGGTATAATGCCATGACTAGAATTACTGTTGCTAAGCAAAATCCTTCCAAATATTATATCCTATTACTATTGCTAAGCAAAATCCTCCCAAATATTATATCCTATATTGTGTACCCTTGTTCATGACTTTGACCCTAAGTTATGACCATCCAAACAAACGTTTTAGTTATTACAATCCCTGATTATGCCTTAAATTTTTCAAAGATGAGAGAGTTATAAGGAGTAAGATTATGGGTGCCAAGAAAGATCAACTGGCTTTACAACATGCTCAGAATTAGGAGGAAATCAAGGAGGTATTTTTATGTTTTTATTATTTCCTTGTTGTTAATTATGTCTTTATTTTATGTATTTGACAGTGCAATCTAGGTTGTAGAATGAATTGATGTAGAGTGCTGGAGCTNAAGTGCAATCTAGGTTGTAGAATGAATTGATGTAGAGTGCTGGAGCTACACAAGCTGAAGAAGTTCAAGGTACTTCAACCTTTGGTATGGTTCAACCATAAGAATAGATCACATTTTCTACTCCCAAGGTATATATTTAAATATAAAGATGTATATATACACAATAACTTAGTTTAATGTCTTATTTGTTTTGTAAATAGATTTTCTTTTTTGCAAAGACAACGTACTGGGCAAAGTTTTGGTGGTCCAGTACTTATAAGACAACAAGCCCAACAACAACCCCAACAAACTTGACAAAGTACAAGAAAAGATAAGGGCAAGCAACCAACGGTAAGTTTTAATTATTTAAAGGTTTGAATACTTCCCTCTTTCCTTTGTATGATGTTGATTTTTGTGTTGCAGATGTTTATGAAGTGATGGTACTTTATCCGAGAGATGGACAGAGATGATGTAGGTGCCACTTTTGAATAGACTCCTATTCCTCCATTTAGATCACCACGCATGCCTTCTTTTCCTATGACACCTATCATGCCTCTTTTTTTTGTGATACCTATAAGAGGCTCCCTTCCATTGCAAGCACTAACACCACTTCTTGAGTTTTCTCTAGTGGTTTCTTCTTTTTCTATCTTGGGTTCTTCTTATTTGATGGGGCAAATAGTGGTGATTTCTGAAGAAGAACTCATGCTTCTTTGATGTATTAGTTAGTGAATTTTTGATAAGAAATCCTATTTTATTTATGAGGGTGTCTACCACTTATGGGAGCCTTAGTCATGCAACTTCAAGGTAGATAATGATTTAATATAGGATGGAGTTCCATCATCTTTACATCCAATTCTTGAGGATGCTCCAAATGCTATAAAAGATTTGGAGAAACTCTTAGAAAAATTGGAGAATGCAACATGCTATGCTCACCATCTAGAGACTCATAAATGCTTCCTCCAAATTGACAATGATTAGTTTCAGGTAATACTTTTTTTTATTTTTTACGCTTTCCTTTTTCTTTATTTGCTGACAAGTCATAATTCTAGTTTGATTTATGTAGAGAAAAGAGAAGGAATGGTAAAACGATATGGATGATTGATTAATACAGGTGGACATGTTGAAGACCCAACTTAAAAGAAAGGAGTAATCAGTAGCTACAGCAAGACTTATGACTGAGTACATTAAACAATTATGTGACAAATTGACTAGATGCAAGGTAGTGCTTAGCAAGGAGGATGCCACTAATGAAGAAAGGAAATCATAATTGAAGATAGTCATAGATTTCCTTGAGTTATTTGATCACAACAAATAATCATAGTTGCTTTCTTTACATCTTTCCCATTCTTATGTTGTGCTTCTTTTCCCTAGTCTTCCTTTTTTGTATTCTACTTAGATGTACTTCCTCTTACTCCTCTTCTATTACAAAATAAAATAATATTTTCTTCCATTTTGTTATTTTGCTTAGATGTACTTGTGTTCTATAATAACAATAATAATAACATAAGGTTTTTCTTCCACTTTGGTTCTTAAATTGTGGTTTGCTTTGATACCAAATGTGAGATCCTATTCTCGAATATCGTAAAAATATGATTGCCTAATTTATTGCATCCATCATTTTCTTAGATACTATACTAGAAACATTATAAATATTTAATAAATAAATTAACTTGTAAATAAATAATTGATACTGAAGAATGATAATAGGAAAATAGAAAATTTTTATTAATAGAAGAGAATAATGTAACATCCTTTGGGTTATCTTCCTATGCCACTTAAGCCTTGGAGGCAATTTGGCACTACCACCATGGTTAGGCTGTCCTTCCAAAGGGGTGATTAGTCTCTTCTTGTCCCACTTCACTTAGCTCCCATCACTTGCTTATCCCAACTCTACAACTCCATGCCTAGCATGATCTCTAACCCTAGCCTTAAATGACACAGGTCAAACCCTTTCTTTAGGGATACATGAATAATTGTAACTTCTCATAATGAGGTGCCCCTTCATTTGAAGGTTAATTACATTATTTACAATTTTTTCCACCCTTAACAAGGGATGAGACATTATAATATTCTTGAACAAGATATCTCTCTTACTGAAATTCAAGATGTAGTGTTTAGCTTGGTTAATGATAGAACTCTAGGTTTTGATGGAATTTCTATTGAGATTTTTACAAATTATTGAGATGTTGTTGCTATGGACCTGTATTGTGTTTTTATAGAAGCCATTGAATAATTTTCACTTGATTCAAAGCTATATAGAGGAGTCATTAAACTTATTTCAAAGGAAGGTGATTTTTCCTACATTAGTAATTGACACCCTATTACTCTTCTAAATTTTGTTTATAAAATTTTGGTTAAATGTCTTGCTAAAAGACTAAACCCAATTATTCCTCGATTAATTGTTTCTTAAGGAAGGGTATGTAGTAGGCTAAGTATTCTAATCAAAATAATGCTTTTTTGAAGCTTAATAATGCTAAAGCCTATGATAGAATTGAATAGCAATTTATTATTTCTTGTCTTCATACATACAGTTTTAAAGAAAAATTTATTGGAATGTTGGAGACTTTTTGCAGATGTTAATGCATAAGTGACTACAAATGTTAGAATTCCTAATAGTTTAAAGTTAGAACACTAATTTAGGCAAGCGTGCCATCTTGCTCCTTATCTCTTCATCCTTATTGTAAATGTTCTATGTCATTCTATACAAAAGGATCAAAAACATAATTTTCTACAAAGCATTTTATTAAAAGTAATGTTTTTACTTTATTAAATCTACATTTTTTAGATGAATCTTTTTTATAATAAAAAACAAAGCTATTGTAGATCATCTTTTTTATCATGTTGATCAATATTGCAAACTTTGAGGCTTTTAAATTAATTAGTAAAAATATTCTTTTTTTTTTTGTAATAAGAGGTTTTAAGAATAGGTTTTGTTCAAATCTTAGCATTTTCTAGAAAATTAAGAATTTTTCAAATTGTTAGACATTCTCTTTTCCTTTTCTAGATCCTTAAGAGCTTTAGGGGATGTTATAGTGAAGAAATTTTTTTTAAAAAAACTTATTAAGTAGAAGGAGAAGAAGCTTTCAATTGTTGGAAAGTTTTTTGTTTGTAAGCATATCATTCAAGCTACTTGTGTGTATTATTCATCATGTTAAACTCCTATTACTTTTGCGTATTATTTCATTGATCAATGATGAGATGTAATGTGCTAGGCAACTTTGTCAATGCATCCTCATTGACAAACTCTCATTGATGCATCCTTATTGATGCATCCTTATCAATGCATCCCTATCAATGCAACTAAATCCATTAATGCATCCCTATCAAAGAAATGCTTATATTTTCTTATAAATATGTGAGCACTCACTGCATATTTGACACCATTTGGTCAATAGTGTAGCAAGACTCTTGTAGTTTTATTTTGTAATCCTAGAGAACATTTAGTGATTGTCCATAGTGTGAATTTGAGTTAATTGTATGATGACTTATTTGAGTGGTAGTGTACATGGACATATTCCATGCATGGAAATAAGATTGAGATTGATTCCTATTCATTACAACACTTTGACTTAGAATAGATTTACTTTCAATACAATTTATTTTCTATATATTTAACATTTACATTTTCATGCATGTTAATCAATTGATAGAATGAGTGTGACAAATTTTGAGTGTAAACATGTATTCACTTGATAATCCTAGTAGTGTTATTGCTTGGTTTTCCTAGTAGCATAACACTTCGTAATCCTAGTAGTGAATATGTGAGTTCAGGATGTGTACGTCAAGCTGGGAATGGACACTCATTGCCCTTAGGCTAGCTTAGAATTTATCCTCTTAATGTTAATTAGATTAAATAATTAATTTCTATCTTATTATTAAGATTATTTTAAGGTTGCACAATATCAATAATCATATGCCTCACTCTAGACTAAACCATACATGACTAAACTACCATTGGTCCAAGTGAGAAGACAATGACCTATGATCAATGCTTAACAATCTAGATACTACACTAGTCTCATGCATGGAATTTGATCAAATTGCACATGAACGGTCCTCATCTATCTTATTTCCATGTCCTCATCCATGGTCCTTACTCTCTATCAATCCAGAAAGGTGTCAAAGAATCACTCAATTTATACTAAATTAATTTATATTTTAGATCATGGTATTGGTGAAGGAGTTGGAGGATTCCATACTTAGAAGCATTATCTATATTCATGCTTTCCTAGACTTTAGATGACTTATTATTTTAATAATGTTATTATGAGTCTAAATATTATTCATGGATGTATTACTATGATCATTGTGTACTTGGATATTTATATGATATATTGTGATAGTGTAGTTTTATCTCTTATTTATGAATCAAACAATGAGGTGTTAGCCTAGTGGTATGTCTCTAAATTTGAATGCTTCATGTCATGGGCTTGATTCTAGTGGGAAATACTAGGTTAAAATTTTTAATCGAACTATATATCTTGCAACATATCTCTACTATAATTATTTTGAAGTTCCAACATCTCCCCCTCCCCTTTGACCATTATTATTTATAATTCAATGAGAGTAGTAATTAGTTGAATTGCTAGAATATGATGATATGATTTATTCTTTTAGATTTATAATCCTAGATATGGTTCACCTTGCACAATAGAGATATATGTGTTAGGAAATACATACCTATAGGATTTATTATATGCTATAGAAAATTTTGTTGTCATTATTAGATTATTTTTATGCCCTTTCATTTATATAGCAAGTTGATCTATAGATGTTATATTTCATGTACTCATCTAGAATATATATGATCATTTTGATTATGATATAATACATATAGATCTCATGCTTAATAATATATTGATATACCATTTGGATTTATGAGTTACATTTATCCTTGGTTCTTTTTTGATGCTCTTGATTCATGATATGATTTTTCTTTATGTCATTATTTATGTGTAATTATGTTTGTAATAATAAACAAGCTAAAGTTAAGTAACTATGTGTAGATGACAAAGAAGCAGTGTCTTTACTTTTGATTCTTAAGCTAAAAAGCAAATACCTACATAATTTTTTTGTATATTTATAAGCTACATTTACATTGATACCATTGTTCATATGAAAATAATTAGAATTAAAGCTTAAAAAAGCACATAGTAAAATAGTATAAGTAGACAAGATTCAAGTTAAGATAAATGGAAAATTTTCCAATGCTTTTCTCTAAGTAGCTTTGAAGCCATGTGTTAAAAGTAGAGTTATTATTCAAGCTATAGATATTACTACTTCTTACAACTTGCTTCTAAGTTGGAGTTGAAGTATGAACTTTTATAATTATATGGAAACTTATTACTTCTATATGTGACCATCATAGAAATGGGAATGAAACCAAATTTTTATCTATAGTAAACCATAATTAAGAACATCACCTTTATGGTAAAAATAAAGTTATCAAGTCTAAGGATATAGAAGTTGGACTTTACTCATTAAGGGAATTTCAAATTTTGCATTTAAAGAAGATAGATTCAAGTTTGATGAAGATTGAAATATGGTACTTTGATGAAGCTTGCAATCCTAAAGGGTCTAGAATTGGTATAGTACTGTCAAATAGCAAAAGATAGAAATTATTCAAAGCTATGCATTTACAATTTCCTTGCACAAATAATTAATCCAAACATGAGGCCTTATGTAAGGGAATTAGAATGAAACTAAAGAATGGAGCTAAAAGCATAGAGATTAAGGGAGATTTTAAGTTCATATATGAGTAAATTTAAGGAAAATGCATATTTAAATGTTCATTCCTTAAACCTTAGAAGTAGCTATTTCAAAACCTATTAGAAAAGTTTGATTAGTTTTCTAATAAAAAATATACCTAGGAAAGAGAATTAATTGGCTAATGAGTTAGTTGTAGTAGCATTTACTTTTGTTCAATTAGGAATCACCAAATATAAGCATGTTATCATTAAAATGAAACTTGAGCCATCATTCTCAGACAATGTGATGTAGGAAAACCTCTTTTGATTCTATTTTTCTCTTTCCTATGTGAGTGTTTTACAAGTTTCAGGCCCTATGGAGACATCTTGTTCAAGACTTGGGCTCTTAGAGGAGACATCTGAGAACTTTAGGAGATGTTTGGGACATTTGATAGTCATCCCAAGTGAGAGATCTCATAGGAGTATGATTCATCTTCATTGAGTGTTATATGTCTTAGGAAATGCTGAGACATCCTTATTTAGACCAAGATGTCCAAGTTTGGTTTTTCAGCCAAATGACTTAAACAAGAAGGGAAACTTTTGAAATTGTCATTTCAATTTGGAAAACAAAATAAAGAAGGTGTAGATAGACTGAAATAGGTGAAGATCCTCATGTTGAGTTCGGAAAATTTTTCTAGGTTTCTTGTCTTCTCTTTGCCAATAAATATTAGTGTCTTTCATGCTTGTATAATAATGAGATGTCATAAAGTTCATGAGATTATCTTTAGCAAATGTATGAGGGAGCACATTGAGTGAGTGCATATGTGGTTACAACTCTAAGTTAAATTGTATGGTGCATTGGCCTATATGTTCTTATGTCTTGCTTGTGAGTTGAGGTCTCAATTCTAAGTTGTGGGAGAGATTCTCTATTAGTTATGTCTTATATTAAGAACAACCATTATGTGGTTGTATAGCCTTATGCTCTACAACATCATTTGACTATTTGTAAGGGATTATTTATATGTTTTGTGGGTTGTAAAACCTTGTTGTAATATTTTATTTTAATAATTGAAGATAGCTAATTTTCTTGTTTTCTAGCATATTATTTTTTTCTTAATAATATCTAGATTTAGTGAGATTGAAGGTGACTATTAATTATAGTGAACTTGCTCTAACATTCTTGGTATTGGAGCTTTAGGTTGATTATTTCTTGGACCCATGAATAGAGACATGAAGAGCATGAAGTCCACCTTTCAACTGATGGTTTTTTGGTTGGATGAAATTAGTATAAAGGTGGACAAGAATGCTAGTCCTAATCATATTCTAATACATGGAGATGATGAACATTTATGTTCAAATGGTAATAAAGAAGTTTCATAGCTAGGTGGAGGGAATGATGAGGAAGGATAATCTATCTATGGGAGTTTTGAAATCCATTAGCCAAGGATTCAAATGAGAGAAAATATTATTTCTTAGATGAGAATTCCAAGAGCTCCATCACCGACCTCTACTTCTTCCCATGGCAAGCTTGATGAGAAGGATGAAGCAAGGCTTGCTAGAGTGTTCTGTAATGCTACAATGCTTTTGTACATTGATTTGAAGAGTTTCAATGACGTAGATGATGGTAATTATTTTTTCAATCTGCTTTAAGGCACTTGATAAACACTTTAAGTTGGAAGAGTTACCAAATCATTTAAGGATACCTACTATTAAAACCATATTAGAAGCTTCTGCTTGTTAGGAAAAGAAGTTCCAAGATTATGAAAGACAAAATGGTCAACCCATCAAATATTGGAATCTAATGACATATAGGCTACGAAGAAAATTTGAATAGTCTCATTGAAGGCAAGAAACCATTATGAAGTTGAAATTCCTAAGGTAAGATGACAAGGATGTTAAAGAATTCTACATGAAGTTTTGTAATTTATTTGATCAAGCTAAAGTGAATCGGGAGTATGAACAAGCTTCAATCTTTCTAAGAGGCCTTAAAATGGTGTATTAGCCAAAGTTGTCTTTTTATGAGTGACAAAATCTTGATGAGGCTCATGATTTGGCACTTAAGATAGAAAAGAAAATAAGAATATTTAGAAATAGAAGCAAACAAACTTCAAAGAAGAAGGATAAAGGATCCAAATTTGAGAATGAATCCAAGTTCAAATATGAAAATGAGAATGAATGCCATGACAAGAAGATAGAAAAGGATTATGAGAAGGCAAAGCTAAGAAGGATCAAGGTAATAGAAGCAAGGGTCAAGGTAGCAACTCATTAAAGATTCAATGCTTCAAGTGTGGAGAATACAAAAATAACTAATGGAAATGTTCACTTCAAAAGGCAACTAAGGACAAAGATGTACAAACCATAATGATGGGGGATACATCAAGCTAAGGTCTTTGATGAGTGGCGAGGTACCCCTACACTCAACCATATGAAATGAGCGTAGCACGCGTGATCCGGTCGAACTCCGTAGACTAAATGCCTAAACGCCACATGGAACACTTGGGGTTAATCATTCGTTGTCTTCCCAGACTTGTTGTTGTCACGGTGTATGGTTAAGTAAGTCCGAGGTATATGATTTTTTTTGTTTTTTCTGGTTTATCTCCTATGCTAAAGGGTGAAGGGTTGAGAGAACTAACTACTCTAACTAAGGACCTAAGTCTAAATTAACTAGCGTTAGCATCCATTCCACTAACCGTACACACCCTGAACTATGCAAATGTGGCTACCAAACGCTAATTGTTACTGGGATTACCCCACGTAACGCACGTGCTCGAAGTGGTCATACTGAGGCACTTAACTAGCCTAAGTGTGATAAGCAGCCGATTTCTTGACTAGCTGTACACACCTGTGGGTGCTCGTAGCAAAGTCGTACTTATCCCACGTTCTAGGAGAGAAGGGTGAGAGAACCTAACTAGCCTAAGTGCGATGAGCAGCTGATTCCTTGACTAGCCGTACACATCCTTAGATGCTCATAATCAAGTTGTACTCGTACCGCATTCTAGGAAAGCAATAAATAATAATAAATAAAATCCTATCCATGCACTACAAGGTTTATCCAATCAAGTTTGTCTTTATTGCCGTACACAACTCGTGTTCAGGTACAAAGTTGCTCGAATAAAGAGCTGTTCACTCTAGGACTCCTACTGTGGGCACATGGGAAATTAATCTAACTCTGGAGTGATCAAACTGCCAGAGCTTCGCTACTTCTAGCCAGAATTGGAAAATGAGGGGAGTGCCGCCTCTTATTTATAGATTTGGCGATAGACCACGATATCGCGTACGCGGTATCACAGGGGACGACGCGATATCGCGGCTTGTGCATATCGCGTCTCATCAGTCTTCAAAGAGGTAATGCTAATGCTTCCAAGATTGACAAAGTTCTTGAATTAAATTCTTGTGCATTCATGGGAAATGTGAATAGAGGAGATGATCCTAATAGAAAATTGCTATTTTAGATTAGAGCTAGATGTTTTCTTAGTGATGAATGGATATATGTGTTAATTGATGGGGGATTCCAAGAATATGTTATTTTATCTAGATTAGTTGCTAGATTACATTTGGTAACTAATCCTCATCCTAGACTCTATAAAGTGCATTGGTTGTTTACATATTTCTATTAAGAGGTCAAGGAACAATGTACCTTGAAATTTAAAATTGGAAGTTTTTATGATGATGTAAAATATGATGTGCTTCCAATTGATTGTGCTCATGTAACTATGAGTAGACCTTGGAATTTTCATAATGGTGCTCAGTTTGATAAAGCAAGGAATCTATGATGCATAACTAGATCTGATAGAATCTCTGAGTTGATTTCCATGATAGCTAAATAAGTGAGGTAGTAAAGGTTATTTAATGCTGCGGTTGAGGAGGAAGTTCCCCTTGCATTGTTGGAGCAAGAGGTGTTAGGGGAACTACTTGAGGTGGAAGAGGTGCGGATGGATTAGGAGGATGGTGTGGGTATGGAGTGTCTCCTGGAGGAGAAGGAGTCCTTCTGAAGTACTCCCAAGCTTGGTAGTGATGGTTGGGGGTTGCGTGAGCCATAGAGTCACTTGGAGAAATCAGTTGTTGCACATAATAACTGTAAGGATTGGGCTGACGGTAAGGTTACTAATGTGTTGGCGGTGGCATCCCCCATGATTGTGGGTATTGCCACTGCTGATGTTGTCCAATAGGCTGTGGAGGAGTCCCACTTGGGTAATATGTTAAGGGTTGGTGGAACTACCTTGGGTTACCTTGTGGATAAGGTAACCTTCGGGGTGTTTACCGTTGATTAAGTCTTGGATTTAGTGCATACACCCCAGACTCCTGTAGATGTGAGATAATAGGACAACATCCCTTAGGATGGTCATAGTAGAAGACCTCACATCCACCATCATCATCTGTGTCAGAATCTACAGCCACATCGGAGTTAGTGATTTTTCCCTTACCCTTATTATGTGCAGGGCTTAAATCTCTCCTCTTGTTCTTTCCTTTGTCACTACTTTGCTCTACCTTAGACTCTTCTACAATTTTCAAGACTATTTCAATTCTTGAGTCCAAGGAATCCCACATTTGATCTACTTTGGCCGATACCTCAGTTGTTAATTTTTGGATCGGCAAAGTCTTCTGATTCACCAACTCTTTGATTGGTGACTCATCCTCTTCATCAAAAAATTTCACTTACTTATTTCGAAGGGAGGGATCGCGGTTGTACTCCTCCACACTTTCCCTCTTACGTAGCTCACCCTCTTCTTGCGCTACTTGTTCCAACAAACTTTCAACTTCATGGGCTCTAAGTTGGGAAAGTTTCCCTTGGGCATAAGTTCCAAGGGTTCGTCTCGTTTCATTCCTTAGCCCATCCACAATGTGGCGTAGTTGATCTCGCTTAGCATACCCATGGCCCAAGAAACGATGTAGGAATGTATAGTAGCGGGCCATGGCAGCATCCAAGGGTTCATAAGCACCTTGTTTCCAGCCTTGGATATGCTTACGCAAATTGGACACTCTGGAGTACATCTGATATTTGTTGTTGAACAGTTCGAGCATCGTACTCCACCTTCTGATGGTTTATGATTCTAAGGACCAATACTAGCTCTCTGTTTCTTTGGTGAGTGTCCTTGGGAAAAACTTAAGCTTCTACCACTCATTATCTATATTTTGCAAGGCACAGGCATCGTGGAATGCCTGTAAATGATGTTGGGGATCAGCGTTGTATCCCCCTTCAAAACGTGGGATATTATTTATGTCCAAACACTTGATCCTGCTATCTTTTAAATGCCTTGTGGGGATCCTAACTGCCTTTGTGATGTCTAGCATGCTTCGGGTTACGAGTAGGGGATCTTCATGATCATCTCTTTCATGACATCTTTGATGTCTTCGTGGTGGTTCCCTACTCTCCCTACGTCCTTGCCCTTATCCTCTCTCTCGACTTTCTTGTCGAGGTCTTTCATCCTTTTTACTTTTATCCTCACCTTTATGCTGATGGTGGCTGCACCCAGATGTGGAAGGAGAGTGTGCATGGTGAGATGAAGGAGAAGAGGAAGGGGATCCATCACCATGGCGATGTTTCTTACCTTCTCTTTGGCTTCTTTGGCCCCGATCGTTATAATGATCTAAGTGTCTGTCCTTAGTATGAGTGGTTGTTCCTACCGTGAACAGTTGGTGTTCACAGGGATCAGAGCCCATAGCATGTACAGTTGATCGAAGGCTCTGATGCCTAACCTCTTCACCATTGTGAGGAGGAGGAACATCATTTTCTAAGAAACTTGTTATGAGGGGTTCCTCGTCTCCTATTTCACTAAGGACATGGGGGACTTTGCCCTTCAACAATGTGTGTTGGCTCTCCTGCCTTTCATCCCTCATACGTTGCAAAGCGATGGGATGATAATCCCTTATATCAATTCTCTAGCAACGTATTCAGTGGATAAGTCCTGCATGCCAATCTATGCTAAGGCACGGAAGAGCATCCTCAGAACAGATTGATCTGGTGGTAAAACTATGTTACCAAACAAATCTCTCTAGCACAACTATTCATCCGGATGGAGGATAAAAGTGTAATTAGGAATATCGGGATGAGTATAAACTATCTTATATTTTTTAGGACTTGGCTGGTTTAGGTTATGTGTATGTTGCTGACTGTCTTCCGTGTTATTCCTAGGTGAGTTAACCTTATGAGAAGAAGCCATTTTATTGGTGTGCTGTTCACCGTTATATATGTTCTTATTTAACTAATTAACCCAAAGGTTC
>MNCI01013323.1:227160-241213 GCA_015680685.1 Gnetum montanum
GAAGAATATAATCGTGATCCCTCTCTTCGAAAGAAGGGAGTGAGATTTTGCGATGAAGAGGATGAGTCACCAATCGAAGAGTTGGTGAATAGGAAAACCTTGTCACTTCAAAAGCTAACAACGGAAGTATCGGCTAAGGTAGATGAAGTATGGAGCTCCTTAGACAGTAAAATTGAAACTATCCTAAAAATTGTAGAAGAGTCTAAGGAATGAAGTAGTGACAAGGACAAGAAAAAACTGAGAGATTCTAGCGCTGCACGTGACAAGGGTAAGGGGAAAATAACTATCTTCGATGAGGTTGTGGATTCGGACATAAACAATGATGCTGGATGTGAGATCTACTACTATGACCATCCTAAGGGATGTTGTCCAATCATCTCACATCTACAAGAGTCTGGGGTGTATGCACTCAACCCGAGACTCAACAGACGGCAGACACCCCAAAGGTTATCTTATCCTCAAGGTAACCCAAGATAGTTCCACCAACCATTGAGATACTATCCAAGTGGTACTTCACCACAATCCATCGGGCAACATCAATAGTGGCAATACCCACAGTCATGGGGGATGCCACTGCCGAAACAATAGTACCCTTACCGGCAACCCAATCCTTATGGATACTACGTGCAGCTACCTGTTTCTCCAAGTGACTCCATGGGTCACACAACTCCCCAACATCACTACCAAGTTCAGGAGTACTTTAGAAGGACTCCTTCTCCTCTGGGAGATGCTCCATACCCATACCATCCTTCTAGTCCATTTGCACCTCTTCCACCAGTAGTTCCCATAACACCTCGTGCTCCAAAAATGCAAGGGGAACTCCCCACTCAACTGTAGCAACATAACGCTACAAGAGCCGTAAACATTCAACCTACTACTAGTTCTGACAATCGTAAAATGAGAAGACCTTTCTTCAGAACCAAAAGCCCAGACAAGCTCTCACAAATACAAGCGGTTGAGTCTATGATCACTCCTCCAACACACAAGGCTTTTGGGCTTCCTTTAGTCCAACAATAGAGCTTAATGCATATGGTTATGTTAACACATACCGTAACCAACTGGATCAAGGTAGGCCACCTTCCTAGGAAACTAGCTGACCCTGGAAGTCCCTTAATTTATCTCCAAGTCGTCGGGAATGAACCACATAAGGCTCTTCTTGACTCAGGTTCTGGAGTCAACCTAATATCACGAGAAATGTATCAAGCCTGGAACCTGCCCCAACTCAAGAAGAGCAACATTCAACTAGAGCTAGCTGACTAGTCCATCACCATTCCCTTGGGATTTGTGAAGGACATAGTTACCACTGTGTGTGGTTGGGCTTACCCAGTTGATTTCTTGGTGATAGAAGTTAACAACAACGAAGGGGACTTCCCAATTATAATGGGAAGGGTATGGCTGAGCATAATAGATGCATGCCCAGGGATCCACGATCTTTCCTTGGAGATATCTAAGGTAAATATTTATGGAAAGATCAAGAAGAAGAAAGTTCCATGCATCACATATAGTGATTCATCGGGTGATGACATGGAGGAAATGCCTCCATGCAACAAGTGTGCCCTTGAAACTGTGAGACAGAGATGCCTGTATGTAGCAACCACACAACTAGTAGTAGACACCCCGTGGTTGACAGCTATTCGGAAGAGCGATTGAAAAACATGCATGGAACAAACAAGTGAAGTAACCCATGCCAACAACGAAGACATAGATACCTTGGAATATGAGCATCACCAACTTCCACCCCTTAATCTAAGAATATCAACTGGGAGAAGTTGGGCACTTCTACAAAATTCAAACAAATGCTCATTATTTTGGATCTCTCCATTGCAATTCAGTCATGGGGGAGATGGCCACCTATGCTAATCATTTAGGGCCCTTAGTTATTTTTAAGTTTTTTTTCACATTTTTGTTTTACACGTATTTGTTTTACACATTTTTGTTTTATAAGTTTTTGTTTTACACATTTTTTTTACACATTTTTATCTTACACATTTTTTTTACACATTTCTTTAACTTTTCTTATTTTTTGTTTTACAAATTTCTTTAACTCTTCTTATTTTTATTTTTCAACATCGTTACACTTTTTCATTTTGTGTATGTGTGTGTGTGTGTGATCCACCTTGTAATTTTGCCACCAATAAGTGTTCTTCATGATGGCATGAATTGTGTTTCTATTGATTGCTAATGTTTGGTTTTTACCTTTAAGTCATGATGTGGATACTAAGGTATGTTTCTTTTGATATGGCAGACAATGAGTTCACTTCATCCATTCATCCATCAGTTTCTATGATCTCTCTTAGCTTGGAAATGTACAGTCCTTTTCTAATAGAACTTTAACGAATCAGTGACTGGGAATTTCTCAAACTAAGGAAGGACTCAAGGATTGAACAGGGTGTGACTTCAAGGGAACTTGATGCATTTGTGTTGGCCATTCTCTTGGGTGCTTAGATGTTTTCTTCTTGAGTTTTCTTGCTGCTTCGACGTTATCCAATTATCGAGAAGCTGAGCAATAAAAATAACAAAGTCTTTGCTTGGTGTGATTCTCACGCATAAACACATAAAACATAAAAAAAAAGGAAGAAAAAAGTGAGAATTCAAAGCACACCCCTTAGATGAAATAATCATTTGGGCTACAAGCACTGGTTATGGAACTAAAATAAAAATGTTCCCTCTAACTAAGGCCCTTCTCGCTTCCCATTCTCTTCTCCTTTGTTTCTTTGGAATGGTGGTGGCTCTTGGGTGAAGGCATTCTTGTTACTTCAAGAGGATGGATTGGTCGAATGCATTAATCTGAAGTCATTGGATGCAGTTGGTTTGAGGCCAAAGTTGGAATGAGATTTGCTAAGTCACATTAATCATGAAACACACAAGGGGCTATACACCACCTTGTTCTTGGGATTCCATTCCATTCTCTTCTCTCCATCCTTCTCTCCATTGTTCACCTCATTGCCAGTTGTATCATTAGTGTATATTTTAGTTGATGCATTATTTTCTTTTTAGTAAATTCTTGTGGTTAAGACTTTAAATCTTGTTCCAAATGATATTCCTAGAGCCTACGAACTCTTTGAATATGGGTTTGTCAGAGCATTAAGGGCATGAGCCTGCTTTGGGGAGGATCCACTGACATTCCTATTTGGTGCACCAGTTAACTCCTTTCCCCTAGCATTTTTACAATCCAGTTTATTTTGTTCATTTCCATCTTGACATCCATTTCATCGATGTCATAGTTGTCTCTTTTTCTCCATCTTTCTTGTTTTTTTTCTTTCTCTATTTTATCGCTACCGGAGGTTCGCTATTAGTCATGGGGGTATAGGGCCTAATTTTTTTTGATTTTCTCCTAACTTCTACATCTTCAGTAGTCACCACTATGATATCTCCATATCCGTATCAGCCATACCACAACCTAGCCAACGGACCTTTCACCGAAGCAAGGTATGAACTACATTGAAATTCATTTACCCTTGCTAATATAAAGATTGTGTTGTATGTGCATATGGCAATCATACAACAACGGATTGGATCTGGAAGGAACACTTGGAATGGAGCAGTGCTGAAGCAGCTATGCAAAGAGCAAGATTGATGGCATGCTTATGGATGGACAACGAAAGGTGCAATCTTGGCATTGACAGCTCAGCTAGCAAAGAAGGCCTGATGTCAAATGTAATAAGGTGTTCACTCTTGTTGTCATGAACACCAGTTTTGTCTTGTCTTATAATGATGATCCATTTACATGTCATTCCATTAGTTTCATTTGAGTCAATAATCCCATACCATCCCAATATCTTGTAAGGAACTCGAGGACAAGTTTTTATTTAGTCATGGGGGTATGATGGGACGCGATATCGCATGGGCCACAATATCATGTACGTGATATCGTGTCATCCCCCACGATATCGTGTACACGATATCACGGTGTGCCGCCAAGTCTATAAATAAGAGGTGGCTCTCCCTTGTTTTCTCATCTAGATCTAGACCTTAGGAAAACTCTGGCAATTTTACCTCTCCAGAGATAGAATATTTTCCATGTGCCCGCAATAGGAGCTCCAAAATAAACGGATCTTTATTCGAGCAAATATTGTACCTGAACACATATTTGTGTACGGAAATAAAGATGAACTTCTTGGATAAACCTTGCAGTGCATGGAATAGGCTAAATAGGACTTTTATTTATTGTTATTTACTATTTATCATTTACATGCTTTATTAGGAATTAAATCTCTCTCAACCCTTTTCTCCTAGTTAAGTGCCTCAGTATGACCACTTCGAGCACGTGCGTTACGCATGGTGATCTCAGCAACGACTAGCGTTTGGTAACCACGGTTGCATTGGTTTAGGGTGTGAACGGTAAGTGGGAATGGATGCTGACACTAGTTTAATTAAGGCTTAGCTAGTTAGTTAAAGTTAGTTAATTAGTCTCTTCAACCCTTTACCTTATCAGCATAGGAGATAAAACCGAAAAGACAAAAAAATCATATACCTCAGACTTACTTAACCATACACTGTGACAACTACAAGTAAGTCTAGGAAGACAAAGAATAATTAACCTTAAGTGTTCCATGAGGCATTTAGACACTTAGTCTGCAGAGTTCGACCAGATCATGCATGTTACGCTCATATTCATATGGTTGAGTGTAGGGGTACCTTGCCACTCATCAATGAGGAATGTACAACATTAGATTGAATTCATCCCTAGTGCTACCATTTTAAACAAGAAAGCATACTAGATGACACCAAATCAAATGGTTGAATAGAAAAGACAAGTAGAGGAGTTACTTGCAAATGGCTTTATAAGGGAATCTATTTTACCTTGTGTAGTTCTAGTAATTCTCATGCCAAAGAAGGATAGTAATGAATGGAGGATGTACTTTGATTCTAGGGTAGTGAATAGGATAATAGTGATGTATAGATTTCCTATTCAAAGGATGGATGATATTCTTCATGTCCTTACCAATGCAAAGATTTTTAGAAAAAATGATTTAAAGAGTGGTTACCATCAAATTTGAATCAAGCCTAATGATGAATGGAAGACAACATTCAAGATACTAAATGGATTGTTTGAGTGGTTGATGATGACATTTGGGCTCATGAATGCACCTACTATGTTCATGAGGTTGATGCATGATGTATTGAAGTACTTGATTGGTAAGTGTTGTATTATATTTTTTAATGATATTTTGGTGTATAGGTCTAACAATGAAGAGCACTTGGATCACTTGCAGATGGTGTGTCTTAAGTTAAAGAAGGCATAGTTGATGAACAATGTAAAGAAAAGGTATTTCTTCAAGAGAGAAATCACATATTTGGGGCATGTGTTTTCTAAAAACTAAATTTAGATCGAAGTTACCAAGGTAAAGGCTATTATGGATTGACCAACTCCTAAGAATATTGGAAAGGTAAGATCATTTCTTGGTTTAGTAGGTTTTTATAGATGGTTCATGAAAAATTTTAGTGGTATTTCTTGAGCTATGTTTACCTTGTTGAAGAAAAATAAATATTTTAGGTGGGATAATAAAACATAAATGAGCTTTTACTTGTTGAAAGAAAAAATTATCAATGAGCACATGCTTGCAATTCTAGATTTTTAGAAGTTTTTTTAAGGCAAAATGAGATGCAAGGGGACTTGTAATTGGTGGGTTACTTTCACAAGAATGTAGACCTATTAATTTCTTTTCTAAAAAGTTAAATGAGTCAAGGAAAAAATATAGTGTATATGAGGAAAAGTTCTACGTTATTCTTCAAGTAATCAAGCATTGAAGACATTACATATTGTCCAAGGAGTTCACTTTATATAATAGACCTCAAAGCACTAAAATTTATAAATTTCAAAAAAAAGTTGAAAGGAAAGCACATGAAGTGGGCTGAATAGTTGTAAGAGTTTAATTTTTTATTAAAACACAAAAGTGGTAAAGCTAATGTGGTGGCTAGTGCATTGTCTAGGGTTCATGCAGTTAATTTTATGGTACCACATGTGAAAGGTATGAGTGATTTTGTTGATTTGTATGAGCATGATTGTAATTTTGGATAGGTTTGAAAAAGCTTCAAGGAGAGATTATTAAGTAGGATAGACTAGTGAAGGGACTATCATATTCAAGATGAACTATTATTTAAAAATGGAAAGCTATGTATTTCTAGTTGTGATTTTAGGAAAAATATTTCATTTGAAAAGCATTATAGTGGCATGGTAGGTTACATGTGTAGGGATAGAACATTGGAACTTATGAATAGCTAATATTTTTAACTTGCTATGGCAATTGAAGCTTCAAAATTTGTGAAGAGGTATTTAACTTGTTAGAAGTTGAAAGAAGGTAAATAAGTTGGTGGACATTACATGCATTTGCCAATTTCAAAGGATCCATAGAAAAGTATGTCAATGTATTTTATGAGTGGTATTCCAAAAAGAAAAATTGAGAATGATGCAATTTTTATTGTTATGGATAGGTTCTTCAAGATAACATACTTTATTCTATATTAAAAGGTGAGTGATGCTTCTCATGTGGCAAATTTATTTTTCCAAAATGTTGTAAAGTTGTAAGAAATTCCTTTGAATATTATTAGTAATAAAGACTCCAAATTCACTAGTCAATTTTGAAGATCCCTTTCAAAAATTTTAGAGAGAAAATTAAATTTTTCTAGTGCATATCATCCATAATATAATGGCCAAATAGAGGTGGTGAATAAATCCTTACTACACATTTTGAGATGTTTGTGTGATGGATAGTTAAACAAGTTGAAAAACTTATTTTGTCATGCTCAATTGTCATATAATAATTTTTTTACATTGCTATTGGTAAAAGCCCATTTGAGGTGAATTATGATTTTTTTCCTAAGATTGTGGATACTTTAAAAAGCTTTAATAATGAAGCTTATCTTAGTGCTAATATTGTGTAAGGGATGAGGGATCTCCATGTATAAGTAAAATTAGAACTTAAGAAGAAGGATAAAGAAAAAGTACCAAAAGAAATGAGGGTAAATGGAAGTTACATTTTACTATTAGTAACTTGATTTGGGTGCACTTGAAGAAGAAGAGATTAAGAGGTGTTAACTTCACAAAGCTAAAAGCTAGGAAAATGGGGCCTTTCAAAATTAAGACCAAGATTAATGATAATGATTTTAAAATTTATTTACAAAATAATGTTGGTATGTGTTTTATGTTTAATGTTTTAGATCTTATGCACTATCATGGACTAGTTTATGAGAAGACCATACAAGGCAGCATTGATGAGTTGAAGGGAACTATTGATTAGTTTAAGCCTTTAATGAAGAGGAAGGAAATCATACTCAAATAGAGGGAAGATTCAAGTAATTATGGAGTGAAGAGGCATGAGTACTTGATCCATAGGAGGATCAATTCATTGATGATATTGTATCTATGAGATCAAACTTCATGAGTGGGGGATTACTTCAACTCCTACTTTCTTATTTACTTGAGTTCACTTTTTGAAGGATGGAATAGTTGATGTAGAAAACCTTTTCCAATATCCCTGTTCTCTTTCATACGTAAAGTTTTTGCAAGTTTCAAGAACTATGAATGTATCTTGAATGTCAAAGAGACTTGTTTAAGATATGAGCTCTCAGAGGAGATCTCTGGAAAAGACGTCTAGGATCTTTAACAGTCATCCTAAGTGAAATATCTCATAGGAGTGCAAAACATCTCAGGAAATACTAAGACATCCTAGTTTGAGCTAAGGCATCCCAAATATAGTAGAGATGTCTTAGGCTAGAGTGAGACATCCCACCTAGAATTCTAGTTTTTTAGTGAGAAGACCCAAAAAGACTAGATAAAAAAACAAAAAACATGGAAAAACTTCTAAAATTATCGTTCTAATTTGGGAAATAGTTGGAAGAAGATGGAAAAGATGAACATGGCTTAAGTTCCTCAAGTTGAGTTAGGAAAGGATTTCTAAGTATTTGTATGTTTGATGCTTGTATGATAATGAGATATCATGAATGTTCTTGAGATAAGATTCGTAAGAGTGTGAGAGAGCACATTGAGTGAGTATATATGTGGTTGTAGCTCCAAGGTCAATTGTGTGTTGTATTAACCTATGTGTTCTTGTGTGTTACTTGTGAATTTAGATCTCAATTCTAGGTTATGGAAGAGATTTTCTACTAGTTGTGTCTTGCATTGAGAATATCCATTATGTGATTCTAAAGCCTTATGATCTAGAACATCATTTAAGTATTTTTAAGGGATTGTTAAATGGTTTATGGGTTGTGGAACCCTATTTTAATCTCCTCTTTTAATAGTTGAAGATAACTAGATTTCTTATTTTCTAGCATATTATTTGTCTTTTCATAATATATGAATCTAGTGAGATTCAAGGTGATTCTTTATTGGAGTGAACTTAATTCACTATGTAAATTATTTGTAAGTTTTTAAAGATGAAGATTTAATACTTAGATTCTTAAGAAACAAAAGTAATTTTGAAAATTAGATTCTATCATAATAAGAAGTGAGTATATCCTAGGCCCAACCATACAAATCACAAGCATGTACTAGTGATCCAACCTATTGTGACCAAAAAACTTGATTGCTAGAATGGAACCAAGGATCCTCAATGTAGGAAGTTCCTCAACCTCAAACCCCTAGGGCCTTCACAATGAAAATGGAATTTGGGGTGCCCTAGCTAGTCTGGTAGATCAACTAGGGACTTGGGGGAGATGTAAAACTTGAAAATATAAATAGATTCAAGTAATGCATGAATAATAACTTTAATTATATTGAACAAAAAACTCAAAACTTAAAAATTTATTCAAAAGAGAATAAAGAATAAGTTAGAGAAATGTGTACAAAAATGGTGCCTGGATCAGAAAAAATAGAGGTCCACTAGTACAAGAGTTCAAAGCCCATTGAATTTGGTGTGATGTGTGCCATGATCTAGGTGCTAAGCCACTCTTGATGCTATAGAACCTTCCTTTGCTACTACAACCTTGGATTTTCTAATTTGGTTGTTGCTGGGGGTGAGAAAGGGGAAATATTTGGATGCTAAGATGCTCCACGCTAGGTTTGAAGTTCTAGAAATGTAATGTTAATGCCAAAATCCATCAAATCTTAGGGCCTTAATGCTCCATGTTGAGGTTCAAGAGGTTATAAGTATGGGAAATTAAAAGAAATCTTAGGTTCCTAAAAATATCCTAGGCATGGAGCTGTGTCTATGCAAATTGCTGCCAAAAATGTCTAACTAAGATTACTTGTATGGCCAAACATTTCTCAACCTATAAATGGTTTGGAATCGGAACCTAAAAATGGTATTGGTGTTTGGCTTTTATAGGGTCTTCAAGCCATGAATGGGGCTGCAAATTAGCTATTATTGGGTTGCAAAAATGGCTGTAAATTTAATGTAATTTTTTTGCAAATTGGTTGCCAAATTTAAGTGAAATTGGTGCCCAAATTTTGGGGGTTACTAAAAATAGAAAGTGCTTCCCCCCATGGGCATTACATGTATAAAAAATAGTAACCAAGGTACCCCTTCCATGATGGAGATGAATCTTCCACACTAAGATCTCTACCATGCTTGTTGAAGTGGCTGGTCAACATTAAAGTGCATGGCTTAATGAATTTTTCTCCTTGTGGCTTCCAGGCTAGGGGTTTGGATTTTCCACAATGTGGGAGAAAGTTCTTAGGCTAGGGGAAAAGTTTTCAAGTTGGGGTAAAACTTTCTAGGTTGGGGTAAAAGTTTCCAAGCTAGGGGAAAAGTTTCCAAGTTGGGGAAAGACTTTCCAATTTGAGTGTAAAGTTTCCAAAATGTACCTTTGGTCTTCATGTTGGAGGAGGGAAAGTTTTCAAACCCCCTACCCTTCCACATTGGGGGTAGATGAGATCTACCTCCTTACATGTGATTTTAGCATAGAAAAATGTCTACCCCCCATAAAACCCATCAAATTGCCTTTTTGACATTCCAAAAGGCATTTTTGAAACCCCCCACCAACTCAAAATATAGACACTAGGTGACTTTTTTCACTTCAGGAATGAGGCTTTGATAACTTATGAGGCATTTTTCAAGCCCAAAAGTATAAAGTATGTGAAGTTGCCCATTGTGGGTTATAATTTTCACATTTAAAATGAAAATTTACCTAAGGTCTTATGGGGTGAAAGCTACAAGATGAATATTGGTTATGATATGCAAAATTTTGTGGTGTTTCAATGGCCCCTCTTTGTTGGTATCTAGAGGATTGACCTAAGAGGCATCAACAAAGGATACAAAACACCACTGCATATTATAATGTACAATGCATAGAGGCCACATGAAAATTAGGCTATCCAGGTCACTGATGTTTCTAGTTTAAGGCCGTGGTGGGCCATGGTACTAGTTTAAGGCCTTGGTAAGCTATGTCACCAGTTTAAGGTCATAGCAGACCATTGAAAGTAGGGTTGCTTGTTGATGATTAGTCAGCTACATGTAGTATGGCTTTAGATAGGAATGATTAATCAGATTGGCCATCTCATTTCCATCCATGTTAACTATTTTGAATGCTCCATTTCCATAGGCCCTAGTGACAAGAAAGGGCCCTTCCTAATTGATTGAGAACTTATTTGCATGCTCATAGACAACCTTGAAGATGAGGTTTTCCTTCCTAATTTTGTGCATGATTAGGATTTGGTGATGTTGTCACTTCTACCTCTCTTAATAATGCTTGATATGAGCAAGAACTTGCATATGCTACTTTTCCATTGAATCTAGTACTATTGTCTACAACTTCTTACTCTGCTTGTCATTGATGAAGTCAACACACTTGGTAAAGTATTCGATTGTAGTGATGAAGAAGCTATGCCCTGCGGTAGATTTGGGTGTTATGGGTTCAATGATATTCAACCCCCATCATTGAAATGACCATGTTATCTAGGTTGTATGCAACTTAGTTGGTGATACATGTATCAGGTTGCTATATCGTTGGCATGTGTCACATCGCTTAACCTTTTGTAGGCAATCATTTTTCATATAGGGCCAATAGTAGCCTAATCATCTAATCTTAGTGGTCATGGCTCTAGGTCCTATATGTCCACCACAAACACCCTCATGAACCTCCTATAGGACTCTTCTAGCTTTGGTTTTGCCTAAGCACTTTAGAAGTATGCCATCATAGGACCATTGACATAATGTGTTCTTACCTACGATGACATACTGCTTCAATTGCTTGTGTACGATGTTCTTCTGAGAAGTAGTTAGGCCTTATGAGGATTCACCATGCATAAGGTAAAATTTGATATCATCATACCACTCCTTGGAAGGAGTAGTATGAATGATGGCCACACAGGTGTCCTTAATGTTATGTGTAATGGGAGTAGCATAGTTCATAGTTAAGGTGGGTAATTTATTAAACACATCTAGCATCACACTAAGGGCTAATGTTGCAATTGCATCTGCTATGGAATTTTCATTTCAAAGTATGTGTTGGATATCAATGTCTATGAAATATCATAATAAGTGCTTTCCTAGGTCATACTAAGGTTGTAAATTCTTAGGTTTGCATGCATAAACTTTAGTTACTTGGTTAACCATGAGTTGTGAATCACCTTTGATGACTAGGTGTCTAATTTCTAGGTCACGAGCTACTATCATCCCTTTGATCAAACCCTCATATTCTGCAATGTTGTTGGTACATGGGAATCCAAAATGATAGGCAAAGGATTGGATTTCACCAAATGGGAATGTTATGATGGTGGCAGCATTAGCTCCATGGGTGGTTGAAGCTCTATCAAAGTTCATGACTACCTCATAACCCTTGGATACTTGGCTAATTGTGTTAATGTGTTTGTCAAAGAACTCAGGGTCTATGGTTGTTTGATCATCAACATGTGAAACTATCAACTATATGGCTATAAATTAACCTTTTTTTTAGGATTCAGAGACATAATAGAGGTCGAAATTTATGGTTATGGCTTTCCAACATGCTATATGGTTACTTTTGTAGATGTTGGTCATTATGGCTCTAAGTAGGTTATCTTTGCAAATTACATTGACTTTGCTTCTAAAGAGGTAGTGTCTCCATTTTTTCAAAGAGAAGACTAGTTGTAACAATGTTGCCCCAACGTTGCCTGGCACCCCAAGGAATTCACAAAGATCCAACGGATCTAGGGCAGAAGACCTGGGGAATACGCCTCAAACAAACAAACATCTCACGAGTGCAAATAGAAGAGAACCAAGCAAACAAGCAAACACATAACCCTATAGACCACATCGATGGAAAGGGAGACGATGCACCTACAAGAGAAGGTACCTCACCCCCAGATCCCTCACGATCTGGTACAAGGTGTGGCATGGCACCGCACCAAAACTATCCAGTCTTGGTTGCCTACATATCTACGACCGCCGTAGAATCAGGTCCATGTAGTTCTCCACGGAGAAGTGGGAAGGAAGAGGACTTAGAGAAGAGAGTAGCAACAGGAGTGTGTCCTATTGCTAGCTGGGTACCACCAAGCCGGGGTGGGTTTTGTAACACTTGAGAGCCACCCGAGGGCGCCTCAGAGTGTTCCATGGCCCCCGAACCATGGGGAGAGCCCAAGAGAACCACCACTTGGGACATCTCTCACAATCCTCCCCCACCTAAGAAGCGACGTCCTCAGAGCGGAGCCTAGGATAGCTTCGAGTGTACACTTCACATGGGTTTGGAACTCCGTCAATTTCGGGGATCCGTCAACTCCTTAGACGCCAGGCTTGAAGGAAGGTACCAACCCCAATACCTGATACGTCCTTCCATCCAATGCCTTGCATGAAATGCAAGGGCAACTGGAGGAAGCCCAAGACTTCCCTTCTCTATACGAGCGGGAGAGTCCAACCCAAAGGGCCAACGTCTCTAAGGCGTCCCCTAGATCCATCCCTTCTAAGGGTCTAGAGACCTATCTTCTTGCGTAAATCCATACTTATTCAAGAAGATCGCTCCTCTTCCACAAGTCCCGTCGAGTTCTTCTGTGAATGGCATCTCAGCACCCCTTCATTTTTTTTGAGGGCTCACCAAGGCCACTACCCATGGTGAGGGACTTGGGAACATCACACCGAGAGGGAGGACATGCTCCTAAGAGCCATGTCTCCGCAAGCAACTCATGCTTGCCAGAACTCCCTATTCTGCTACTCGCATCAAGTTCAGAACTCCATGTTCTACAACTTACATCGAGACCCATGGGGTCTCACCAGTGCAACCATCTAAGCACTGATTCCACATGCATCGGTACCATGCGCAATCTCTTTTCTTATCATTTTTGTTCAAGCTGGTATGAAGGGAGTCAAGCATGTTCTCCCTTACAAACAAGGTACAAGGGCAGATCTTTGAGCTTGGCCTTGCTGTCTGCAGACACCAGCATCGCATGCCTCAAACCATCATTCATCATTCCCTAGAATACCAACGAGAGAGAAGATCCAAAGATCTATTTGGAAACTTCTTTAAGAGGCTACATACAATAAGCCCTAACTTTCAGCAACACCTCTTGTGATTATCCAACATCAAGAATGCCTACTCGAATGTGAGAACAAGGGAGGGTCAATTGGGCAACCAACCCCATGACAATCCTCCTTCACCTGTCTCAAATCAGCTATAAGCACATCATCGAATGCAACCATAATATCCCATTCATGGAGAAGGGTCACCCACATTTTCCACATGTAAGCCATCCTTCCCACACCAAGCTATGGGACAAGCACCATTTTCTGAACACCAGGTCCAGGAACAATATAGAGTCACCTCTGAGAGTAACCAAATCATGAATTCTCCGAGGAACATCAACGTTCTCAAAATTTGCATTTCCCCACAATATCAAGAACGACTGCCAGTCTCACGATCAACACCTTTCAGTAGATTTTGTACTTGCAGGAAGGATCCTCTTTGGGAGGTTTCTTCCATAGGTAAGTATCATAGCCCTCATACATGCCCAAGTAGTCAATATAGCCAATAGAACCAAATTGTGGAACTTTCACTAGTTGAGGGAAGACATGGGTTCACAAGTCTTACTCAATTTCAATTTTCTCTTGAGAACAACTCAAGATACCAAGCATTTCTATTTCATCTTGGGAGATCTGGGTTTTGTGTCATACATCCCAGTCAAGCCCATTTACATCAATTT
>MNCI01013323.1:244498-297988 GCA_015680685.1 Gnetum montanum
AAGTGAATGACATCGCCACAACACCATCGCTTATATCCTTAGGGAGAGCAACATACATCAATTGCTCACATCTATCCTCTTATGAAGAGTGAAGAACATTGCCAACAAGAAACTCTTCAAAACACATAAGGATATTATCCTAGATCACCTAGGTATCAAACCGAAGAGACCATTAACCAAACAAGCTCAATGGAATATCACCACCAAAGAGCACAAGGCCACCCTCCAAGGGAGTGGTTAACCAAAGTTGAGAATGGGGTTAGCTAGTTTCTATCGGAAACCTCACAACCCACAAACCCTGATACCCACTTAGCGAGAAACTATTGCCAATCACTAAAACTCTACAAGGTTCTGATACCATCTGTAAACAATGTTGCCCCAACGTTGCCCGGCACCCCAAGGAATTCACAAAGATCCAACGGATCTAGGGCAGAAGACCTGGGGAATACGCCTCAAACAAACAAACATCTCACGAGTGCAAACAGAAGAGAACCAAGCAAACAAGCACACACACAACCCTGTAGACCACATCGATGGAAAGGGAGACGATGCACTTACAAGAGAAGGTACCTCACCCCCAGATCCCCCACGATTTGGTACAAGGTGTGGCATGGCACCGCACCAAAACTATCCAGTCTTGGTTGCCTACATATCTGCGGGCGCCGTAGAATCAGGGCCATGTAGTTCTCCACGGAGAAGTTGGAAGGAAGAGGACTTAGAGAAGAGAGTAGCAACACCAGTGTGTCCTATTGCTAGCTTGGTACCACCAAGCCGGGGTGGGCTTTGTAACACTTGAGAGCCACCCGAGGACGCCTCAGAGTGTTCCATGGCCCCCGAACCATGGGGAGAGCCCAAGAGAACCACCACTTGGGACATCTCTCACACTAGTGCTAGAAAATGCTTCTCCACTTTAGTGTATCGGGTCTCATGGGCTACTAATGCATGGCTAAGGTAGTATACAGGCATTTCCGCTCCATCATCACATTTCAAATAGAGTATAGAGGCAATGGATGTATGAAAAATGGTGAGATAAATGTAAAATGGATTATCCTCTTATGGAGGATAGATTGTAGGTACCTGTGTTAATTCTTGCTTAAGGTTTTCAAAGGCTTCTTGGCATTGAGTCATCCACTCATAGTGATCTCCTTTCTTAAGAAAGTGGTGCATGGGTTGTAACTTATCTATAAGTCTAATGATAAACCTATAAATAAAATATAGTATAGCTTGTAATCCCTAAAACTCTTTAAGGTTGGTAGGTGCTGACAATTTGGATATGGCCTTAACCTTATTAGGATCTATGCATATGCTTGCCTTAGAGACTACAAAGCTAAGCATCTTACCAATCTTGACATTGAAGATACAGTTCTTAGGATTGAGTCTAAGATCATATTTGAGGCATTGTTTAAGCACTAGATCTAGGTCATTAGCATGGTCAATGAATATTTTAGACTTCACAGCTATGTCATCTACATAATCAATAAGTAAACCTAACATGTAATCACTAAAGATATAGGTCATGGCTCTTTGGTATGTTGCTCCAACATTCTTGAGGCCAAAGGGTATCATAGTATAATAAAAGGTACCTCATGGGGTCATAAAGGTTGTGCTAAGTTGGTGTTCTAAGTTGATCCTAATTTGGTTATATCTCAAGAATCCATCCATAAAGGACAACAAGCCATGTTCAGCTATAGTATCAATAAGTTGATCAATACTAGGCAAAGGAAATTCATCCTTGATGGTGGCTTTCTTTAGGTCTCAAAAATCAATTCAAATATAGATACTCCCATTTTTCTTAGGGACTACCACTATGTTGAATACTCAATTGACAACCTTAATGGAACCTGCTTGGTAGAGCTTTGAGATTTCATCACGAACTACCAAGGCCAAATTAAGTATAATCTTGTGCACTTTTTACTTAACTAGTCTAATGCTAGGATCTAAGATGATGTTGTGTTGGACTAGACATGGGTCTAGGCCTAGCATATCTTNGATGATGTTGTGTTGGACTAGACATGGGTCTAGGCCTAGCATATCTTCATATAATGAGGAAAATACCTTAATGTTATTTTATAAGACTTTAGTGATGTCTTAGACACATTGAGGCTCTAGTGCAAAACATAGTTTAAGGGTTTTCTCCTTAGCACTATGTGTTGTGATAAGAACCTCAACTAAAGGATCTTCAATTATGTCTCCTACTTCTAGGTCAAGGGTTTTGGCTAGGTTTTTAGGCCATTCTAGAGGTTTTCCTATTGAGGCTATGTGGTCTACAAGACTCTCAAGCTCAAAATCTAGGCAAGCATAGATGATACATCATTTAATATCACCATGAGGTCCATGTAGACACAAAGGCAAATTGATTTGCTCCCAAGTACTCATACTTTGATCTTGCATATCAACCAAAAGCATATTAAGTGGAACCTAGAAAAAAGTAAATAAATAATGTTAAAATTCCATAAAATGTATTCAAAGCTAATCTAATTAAGGCCATCCAAGATCATCAATGAGATAAGGTTAATTTAGAAAAGTGTGACAGAGGTGAAAAAAGGTTACATAAAGGTTAAAAAAGGGGAAGTATAAGGAGTAAGAATAAAAATGATCAATAAAGATCATAATTTCACCAGTTTAAGCCCTTAGTAGGCCATGATGCAAGTTTATAGTCTTAGTGGACTATGATGCTAGTTTTAGGCCTTAGTAGGCCATGGTCATATGGTGTCAAATGGTGGTTAGGGAAGGTCAAACCCCACTATTTGCTATTATTTAAAGGATTAAAAAAGGGTAAATAGAGCTATAATAAGACAAAAAAGAACATATAGAGTTGTATAGAGGCCATAGAAGGTCAACCATGTCCATAAAGCAATATAAGTCTAAAAAACAAGCCAAAACATTACATAATAAGTCAAAAGTTAAGTAAAACATGCCACATATGATAAAATTTGGCTAATATAGGTAACAAATGATCATGTTTTTCTAGTTTTAGGCCTTATCTAGCCATGTTTTAAGGCTATAGAACTATTAGATGAGTTCAGGCATTAATCAAGGCTATTTCTAGGCTATCTAGATCAAAAAATCCAGTGTTTTAAGGCTTCCATACTGGGCTCAGCAAGGAAATAGGGACCCTTAGTATGGAGACAAATGCAAATAGGTTTTAGGATGTTTAGAGGTCCAAAATTTAGGTCCTAGGACCTTCCGAAGGTAGCCTAGGGTTAAATCCATCAAAATTGGACCCCTAGAGGTTTGTAAAGGCAGAAAAGCAAGGTATGAAGTCTTCCCCCCTTATATCCATGTTGGCCAATGTGGAGAAGAGGGGGGTTAGCATGGGAACAAAAATCCAAACAAAATAAGATCAAACATGGTCAAAAATTTAGTTGTATCCTAGATCTAGAACCTGTACATCTCCTGGCTTTGTTTTGAGGCAATTTGAGCCCATTTTAAGGGTTTACAAGCGTTGAAATAACTTCCTTCTTTCCATGCTAGGCATAGTATCCTCAATGTGGAAAAATAAGAGGACACTTATTTGATGGATTCAAAGTGATTTTAGGGCACTTTGATTAGGTTTCTAGGCCCCCTAGGGTTGCGAACTTCTATTTTGTAAGTTTTTGGCTGATTTTAGGTATGTTTTAAGGTTGTTTAAGGGAAATTAAGGTCTTCCCCCTTATTTCCATGTTGGAGGAGTTACTTGAGCATGGAAGAATTGGGGGAATAGGTTTTGAAGGTTGAAATGAGGTCAAATAAGTGAAATCTTGAGGCTATGAGGTCTAGGGTTTGTTTAGCAAAGATCTTTGTCTTCCAAGAGTGTCATCTTGCCTCGAAAAGTAGAAAGGCAACTTCCACCCCCTCTTGTTTCCATGCTAGGAAGGTTACTCCAGAATGGAAGAGCAAGAATCTTAGATCTAGGCCTATTCGGATCACAATTGACTATGCATGTTAATTGATGGGGTTGCCAGGGTTAAGGGCTATGGATCTATGTCAAAATTTGGCAATTTTGGGCATTCCTAAGTGGTTTTTTTTTAGCTTACCCCATTTATTCCACATTGGGGATAGGAAGCTTAGTGTGGAAAACAAGGGGGAGTGGATTTTTGATCCATTTTAACCTTAATCAAATTTGCATGTTAGCCCCTGAGGGTACCAGGGCCAAGGACTCAGTTCTGGTCTTAAGTTTTGGTAATGTTGGGCATTTCCAAGTGGGTTTTCAGCTTTCCCACTTTCTTCCATGTTGGGGATAAGGAGCTCAACGTGGAAAATAAGGGGGAGTGGATATTTAACTCATTTTGACCTCAATTGACTTTGCATCTCAACCTCTAGGGCTACTAGGATTGAGGACTAGGTTTGGTGTTAAGTTTTGGCAATTTTGGATACTTAAAAATGGCTTTTATTGGCTTCCCCACTTTCTTCCATGGTGGGGATAGAGAGCTCAATGTGGAGAATAAGGGGGAGTGGATTTTTAACCCATTTTGACCTCAATCAACTTTGCATGTTAATCTCTGGGGTTGCTTGGGTTGAGGACTAAGGTCTAGAGATAAAATTGATCATTTTAGAGGTTTTTAGTTGGTTTTTGGACTTCACCCCATTTTTCCACCTTGGGGCTTCCATAGTCAATGTGGAAAATTTAGGGGAAAACTTGTTAATGCTTTATTACCACTTGTGATCATGCATGTGGGCTTTCAAAGTTGCTAGCAATGATGGTTAATGCCTAGTGTCAAAATTCAGCTGTCTTGAGGACTAATGAATGGGTTTTGGGCTTTCCCCCATTTTTCCATGATGGGGCTTCCATGCTCACTATGGTAAAATGGGAGAAAATATTTTTTGTGATTTTGGCTAATTTTGACCATGTATGTAGGTTTTCAAGGTTGCTAGGTATGATTACTACTACTTGATGTTAAATTTTCTTTGTTTCAAGGTTGTGTAAGGTATTTATTGGACTTCCCCATCTTTTTCCATCCTAGGGATTTCATGCTCAGCATGGAAAAATAAGGGGAAAGTGTTTTGGTCACTTTTGACCACTATCAAGCATGCATGCAAGCTTCCTAGGCTACTGACATCAACTAATAACATCTAATGTCAAAATTTAGTTGTTTCAATGTTATTAAAGATTTTATTGGACTTCCCCCATTTTTCTACACTAGGTATTCCATGCTCACCATGGAAAATTTGGGGGAAGGCTTTTTGTTCACTTTTGACCACTTTTGTTTATGCATGAATGCCCCTAAGGTAACTGGTGTTGCCTACTATCATTTGACTCTGAAATTTGACTATTTCAAGAGTCATAAGCCATTTTTTGGACTTTCTTCCTCCTCTTTCCATGATAGGGCTTCCAATCTCAACATGAAAAATTGGGGAAAAAGCTTTTTTGATTATTTTTGGTTGATCTAGCCATGCATGAGTGCTCATAGGGTTGCTATAAGGGGGTCTTCGGGCTTTCCCCTTTTTTCCACACAGGGTGGAAGGATCAGCGTGGAAAAAGTCCCTTGAATCAATAAAATTGTGTGGAAAAAGTCTCTTATATCAAAGCTACCTATTTCTACCTATTTCTACTTTTGTTTTTTGTGATTTTTCTTGTTTTTGCTTTCCAAGTGTTAGGGTCATTTTTTTAGATATACTCTAATGGAGGGATTATGTTAGAATTTTGACAAAATCCCACCTCCTATTTTCGTTGCTTCCATGTAAATCTATGGTCATTTTGCCACTTTATCTTTTGTAGATTTGATTTTGAAAACAAGCATTGGTGTTTTGTGCTTTTTTCCAAAAATCTTGGGGTATGGCCATTTTTTTTAGATCTAGGCCTTAGGATTTGTTAAAACTAAATTCTAAAAAAATCCTACCCCATTATCTTAACATGAATTTAAATGGGTTTACATGGTTTTGGCTATTTCAATCATTTTAAGGGCTATATGAAGTTTAGGCTTTGGGATTTTGAAGTTCTATTATGCAAAAAAGTAACCCAAGTTTTATATTATTTTCTTAGTAAAATGATTATGTATTCATGAAATCAAAGTTATGGATTTGCAGCCCTTTTTTTAAGCTTCACGATGGTTACGGTAACGAGAGATTTATGGCCTTTTTCCTAACATTGCATAATTAGGTTATTTGTGCCACTATTGTAATTTCATGTAGATTTATGAAATTTTCACAAGAAAATGACAAAAGTTTCTACTATTTTTTGGTCATGGCTGCATAGGCTTTGGCTTCAGCTTTCCAATGGAGGTAGAATCACTCCAACTGACTTTAAAATGATTTTTTATGAATTTTTCTTGCTAAGGTTGTAGCACACTACCCAAAATAGAAGTCGTTGATTTCTTGCTTTTTTCTAGGAGAGTAAAATCTTTTTCTATTTCAAGTAAGTTTTTGTTATGGCTTCATGGATTTTTCTATGTTTATGCATAGCTTTTTCTAAACTTATGCTTGTTTTTTTTTTCCAAATTTATGCATAATTTAGAAGATTTTTTCTAAAGTTATGCATAATTTAGACTAAGATATATTTTTGGCAACATTTTTTTGATTATAAAGGCTATAAAATATGGTATCAATTATTTTATGAAATTTCTCAAGTTAATTTAGATAAACACCTAAGAGCTTTTTACAGAAGCTAATTTCACCTCTGACTTAGGAAGTTTTCTCTAAATTTGTGAAGAAATCCCAATTGGTCATGATGTAATGTTATGATAAAATTACATAGGAAAATTTAGATAAACACCTTACAGCTTTTTATAGAGGCTAATTTCACCTCTAACTAAATGTTTTGTCTAAATTTGTAAAGGAATTCCAATTGGTCATGATGCAATATTGTGATGAAATTACATAGGCAAATTTAGATAAACACTTTAGAGCTTTCTACAAAGGCTAATTTCACTTTTTACTAGATGTTTTGTCTAAAAGAAATTCCAATTGATCATAATGCAATGTTATGATGAAATTACTTAGGCAAATTTAGATAAACACCTTAGAGCTTTTTATAGAGGTGAATTTCACCTCTGACTAGATGTTTTATCTAAATTTGTAAAGAAATTTCAATTGTTCATAATGTAACATTGTGATGAAATTACTTAGGAAAATTTAGATAAACATCTTAGAGCTTTTTATAGAGGATAATTTCACCTTCGACTAGATGTTTTGTCCAAATTTGCTGAGTAACTCTAATAGGCCATAATGTTTTTGATTTGAAAGGTTGTAATAGTGCCTTTTTATGGAATTTCTTAAGCTTATTAGATAAACACCTTAGAGATTTTTATAGAGGCTAATTTCATCTTTGACTAGGATGATTTCCAATCTTGTTAAGAAATTCTAATTGGTTCCAATGTTTTTTCTTTGTTTGGTGCAGGGTCTTCTTGAGGACTATTCTCATTATAGTAAAGCTGGTAGGCATTTTGTGCTACATTGGTCATCCCAAGACCAATATTCCAATGCATGAAATGCCTCTTGGAAAGCTCTCATTATGGTTTTAGCTCGAGGTAAGGGACTTCCTTACCTACCTCCTTAAGAACTTCAGTGTGATGCTATGGTCACACTTGTCCATGGATGTAGCCAAGGTTGTTGTGGAAACCTATTACCTTGGGCATTAGGACTGATTACCAAGTACATCATTGATAAAATAGTTATTAAAACCATAGGGGGTCTTGTAGATGCTATGAGTTCATGCTACTTGATGAAGCATCCAGTCCACTGCATCGACTGGGCCTTGTCGACAAAGCCTTGTTAATGTGGCCGCATTGACATGACCTTGTCAATGCATCTTTCTAGGTGTTGACGTGGCCTTGTCAATGTAGAGTCCATTTTTTGCTATAAATATGTGTGCACCCACTGCATTTATGGCATCTTTTGTTCAAGTTGTAGCAAAGTTCTTGCAGTTTGTTTCTGCAAGAGTTAGATTATTTACCAAGTGCCCATAGACATAGTTCAAAGAGTGTACAACTCTTTATTCGAGTGCTAATGTACCTGAGCCCATTAGCATGAACGACAATAAAGATGAGCTTTTTGAACATTCCTTACAGCATTTGAACTAGATTACTTAGGCATTAATATTTTAATAATTTAATAATTTTAATGCTTTTGTTATCGCACTTTAATAATTTTAATGCTTTTGTTATCACTTTATAGTTATAGTACATTTTAGTAATCCATGAGAACACATAAACATGACCACCTCGAACATATGTCTAACACTTAGCAACCTAGTGATGCTTAACGTCTAGCAACCTAGTAGTGGTTAGGACAAGCTTGGGATGTGCATGAAGGGTGGGACCAGTTGCTTATGCTAGGGATAGTCGAGCGATAGCGTAGTAAAATATTAAATTATCTAGCCTTTTACTCCCTATATTCGAAGAATTAACTATTATAGATAAAAGAAAACATATAAAAATCATATGCCTCAGTCTCCCTTAACCATCATTCTAGAATGTCACAAGTGAGATTGAGAGGACAATGACCATTCTAACTAGGATTTTGATGGCTAGAATACTATGTGTAAGTGCTTGTAGTCTTTGAAATCCAACCAGATCGTGCATGAATGCTTGTGATTCGTATGGTTGGGTGTAGGAGTACCTTACCACTCATCATTGGTGCCATTGCCAAGGACTGTTAGTCTCACATGCGCTATCTAGCCTTAGTGAGATCATCACTCACTTCATTGGAATAGACCCATTACATTGAAATCTACTCACACTAGGAGACTTAGGTACGAGTAAGGCATACCATGTCATTTGTTCTTTAACACTAGTATGTCTTCTTCTCACAGGTAGGACAAATCTAACTTGCAAGTGTGCCAGGAATGTCAGGTGGTATATACACATCCAGATGAGTATATATCCAACTTCACCTTCATCTTGCATCAGGATGAGAAGATGCCATGGCGAGACATGGAGGGAAACATTATATTTCCCCCTGATCGATCAGTTCCAAGAATGTTGCTTTAAACTCTCACTAGATTGGGCATTCAAGACCAAGGTGAGGAGTACATTATGGAGGATCATGACTATCGAGACTATCATCCAAATGAGCCACAACATAAACGGGACCTGCAATAGGAAAAACACCATGAAAAAGTAAAGGAAAAATGATCTAGTAACCCTTTGTTCCTATAGGCCCAACACGATGATGAGGAAACTATTCCTCATGGTTTCCATTCTTCCACATCTTCGCCCCCATGTTAGAACATCTGATCCATCATATAGAGTAAAGGTTCAAGCGACTGGAAGTTCTAAGATGGTGAGGGATCTCCTGGAGGAGATCATGGAAAAGGTGAAGATGGAGGTGAAGATTGAGGAAATCATCATGGAAGAGGAGGTTATCGACACTATGGGGATGGTAGTCCTCCCCCCTCTTCTCATTTCCCTCTTTGCACTTTAGCTTTATCAGGTTCTAAATCTAACCGAAACTATTGTAGGAGGGATCATGATGATGGTGATCAGCGAGACTGACATAATCAAGGACATCGATGGGAATGTCATGACCAAGGGTGTGGATGGTCATGGGAGGCTCACCATCATGAAAGGAGAGGTTGGAAAGACTATCATAGATGCCATGACCATCATTAGGATCATGAATTTGATGAAACGCTACTTTCCACTTGAAGCATGCTTGACATAGTAGAGGTAGTTCAAATACCTACCAAACACTGGAGAGATAGTCGAATCAAGCACCTTGATATGAACAACATTTCTAGATTTGAAGGGGGATATCATTATGATCCACAAACTCACTTACAAGCATTTCATGATGCCTGCACCCTACAAAATATTGAAAATGAATGGCAGAAACTGAAGTTGTTCCCCTAAATACTCATCAAGGAAGAAAAAAGCTAGTATCAGTCTTTGGAGTTGGAATTAATCAGGCGATGGATTACGATGTTGGAGTTCTTTAATGAAAAATATCAAACTTAATCCAAAGTGTCTAATCTAAGATGATAGATTCAAGGATGGAAACAAGGTAGCCAAAAACCCTTGGATGTAGCCATGGGAAGATATTAGTCCTTGTTGTATTAATGCCCTGGTCATGGCTACTCTTAGTGGGAATAGCTTCACCATGTCATAGAGTGGCTCCATTTCGAAATAAGGATCCTTGGCATTTAAACTGAAGGATGGATATCCGAGTTAATGGCTCATCATCTTTAGTGATTAATTGACCAAGTAGCCAAGGAAGAGGGAGAACTACGTTAATGGGAAAGTGTAAAGGAATATAATTGGGACCCTTCCATCTAGAAGACGAGGTTCGATTCTATGAAGACAAGGAGGAATCACCTCTGGATGCAGTGATGAACAGGAAGACTTTACCAATACAAAAATTCACTTTTGAAATTTCAGCCAAGGTGGACAAAATGTGGGATTCCTTGGATGAAAAATCCCAAAGTGTTCTAAAAATCATAGAAGAATTGAAAGAACAAAGTAATGATTAGGATCAATGAAGGAGAAAAGAGGCTGAACATGCCTACCACAAAGGTAAGGACAAGGTTGCTGCGGTGGAACAAGTTGCAGACTTGGACATTGAGGAAGACGATGGATGTAACATATGCTAGTACGAACATCCTAAGGGATGTTTCCCTATGGTGTCACATTTGCAAGAGTCTAGGGTATACACTCTAAATCCTTGCTTAGAAAAAAGGAAAATACCCCATAGATTGCCTTATCCCCAAGGCAATTCCAGGCAGTTCCACTAGCAACAAGGATATTATCCAAGTGGAGCTCTGTCACAATCGTATGAGCACTACTAGAAATGGAAGCACCCATAGTTGTGAGGATGCCACCCCCAAGGCAGCAGTACCCTTACAGCTAGCCAGATCCTTATGGGTACTATGTTCAGTAGCCAATCTCCCCATGGGACTTTTCTAGTCACGCAACCTTCCAAAATCATTACTACCCTCTAAAATACTTTCGGGCCCAATCTCCATCACCTAAAGGGGAAAAATTATATCTGCACTATCCTCCACCACCTCTTTTTGCCATACTTATCCATTAGCCTGCAACTTAGCTACCTTCTACTTTGCCCTTGTAGGGAGAAATACCTCCACAACCATAGTCGCATAATTCCACAAGGGTCATCAATTTACAATAAGCTTCTGAGCCAAGCAGGTTAGTATCAAAACCACAAAAACATTCCTTTTTCTAGTTTAATAACCTAAACACACCCTCACACTCACCAATGGCTAGTGCCCTAGTATCTCCAACTGTCTCTAATGCTTAATCCTTCAAGCGACCTTTGAACCAAATGCCTTCTGAAGTGCAAACCATCATGTTAACACATGTTGTGATGAACTAGATTAAGGTGGGTCATCTCCCTTAGAAATTATTTGATCCAAGAAGCCCCCTCATATACCTTCAGGTGGTAGGCAACAAGCCATGCAAAGTTCTTTTGGATTTATGGTCAAGTGTCAACCTAATTTCACATGATATGTACAAGACTTGGAACCTACCTCCATTGAAGAAAAGAAACATTCAGCTTGAGTTGGTTGACCAATCCATTACTATTCCCTTGGGATTGGTAGAAGATATTGTGACCACTATTTGTGGGTGGTCCTACCCTGCTAATTTCCTAGTGATCCGTATCGATAATTTCAAGGGGACTTCCCAATTATAGTGGAAAGAGCATGGCTCAACAAAGTGGATGCACATTTGGGACTCAAAGATCTCTTCCTTGAAATTTCCAAGGAAAATCCTTTTGGGAAGATCAAGAAGAAGCATGTTCCATGTATCGTGTACAATGAATTTGGGTGCAACTATGTGCAACAACTCTAGTCCATTAAGCAGACATTCATTCAAGCATGCAGTCGGTGTGCCATCAAATCACAAATTTGGTGATGCCTGTATGCAACAGCCACTAACCAGGAAGGCACCAAGTGGCTGACTGCTAACTCAGATAATAGCACTCTATGCATGGAATCCTCTTAGAGCCTTGTATGTAGCTATATGGGGAGCATAGATGAATTGGAATAGGTCCATCAACAACTTTCCACTACGAATGATGCTACTAATTTGGGAAAGCTGCAAATCCTTGAAAGCTTTAAATAGGAGCCCCTAGAACTAAAACCCTTACCGATCAATTTTGAATATGCATTCTTGTAGAATGGTAAGCCAGTAATAATCAATGCCACTCTTGTTCCAGAGAAAAAAGAGAAGTTGCTAAGGATGGTGAATAAGTGGTTGACTACCTTCACATGGTCATATCCTAAGTTAACAGGTATTGATCCTAGGGTATGCCAACATTTAATCTATATTGACCCTTCCATGAAGCCACAACAACAACCGCAAAGACAATTGAATCCCAAACTTAAACAAATCATCAAGGATAAAATTGAGCAATTGCTAAAGGTGGGATTCATCTACCCCATTTCGGATAGCAAGTGGATCAACCCACTCACTATTGTGCCAAAAAGGGATGGAAAATGGAGAGTCTACATTGATTTTTGATTACTAAATATGGTAACCTTTAAGGATCATTTTCCACTTCCATTTGTGGACTAGGTGTTGGATACCATTTCGGGGCATTGTTATTATAACTTCTTGGATGGTTATAGTGGCTATAACCAAATCTAGATTGCACCAGAGGACCAAGCCAAGACAACATTTACAAGTCCATGGGGGACTTTCGCATACAGGAAGATGCCCTTTGGCCTATGTAATGCACCTACAACCTTCCAACACCTTGTCCTTAGCATGTTCCAACAGAAAATTGACAATGGTGTAGAAGTTTTTATGGATGACTTCTCCACCTATGGAGCAACATTTGAGCAAGCTTTGGACAACCTTAAGTAGGTTTTGAAGTGAGGTGTAGAAACTAACTTACAGCTAAACTAGCAAAAGAGCCACCTAATGGTCCAAGGAGGCATTGTTTTGGGGCATTGAATATCACAAGAAGGGATTAGAGTGGATCCTTAGAAAATTAGGGTTATCCAAGGAATTACCAGTTATCCAAGAATTGTAAGGGATGTTCAATCATTCCTTGGACACATTGGCTACTACTAGCGCTTCATCAAGAATTTCTCGAAGATCGCCAAGTCATTGGTGAAGCTAACAAAGAAAGATGCTATGTTTTTCTAAACTAGGAAATGTAAATCTGCATTCCAAATTCTAAAGCAAAAACTTGTAGAGACTCCAATTCTACAAGCCCCCGATTGGTCCAGACCATTTTGCATCATGATGGATGCATCTAATTATGCATTGGGGGTCATGCTTCCCCAGTTGGATGACTAGAAGCATCCATATTACATCTACTGTGCAAGCTAAATTATTGTGGGTGCTTAGCTAAATTACACCACCACTGAAAAGGAATTAATGGTAGTGGTGTTCACCTTGGAAATGTTCCAACACTATGTGCTCAGATACAAGGTGTTTGTACATACAGACCATAGTGCCATTTAGTTCCTTATGAACAAACCAATGGTGAGCCCTCGTGTCATACCGTGGCTCATGATCCTTCAAGAATTTGATCTTCCTATAGTAGACAAAAAGGAAACTCAGAATGTTGTTGCCAATCACTTATCTTAGTTACGATGGGACAACATGAAGGAGGAGAGCCCACTCTCTGACCAATTTCCAAGTAAACTCCTCTTTGCTAGAGTAATTGCAAAGGAGGCACCCATAGGATAAAATTGGTTTGGTGACATTCTTACCTATCTTCATACACAAGAGCTACTAAAAGAATTGGATCATCAAAAGAAACAATAGTTTCTTCACAGAGCCAAGCACTTAATGGAAATCAATGGACACCTGTACAAGGTGTGTGTAGATGGCTTGGTTCGATGGTGCATCGCTAATGTGGATTAACCACACATCCTCTAAGATGCTCATGAGGGCCCTTGTGGGGGGGCATTAAGTAAGAAGGTGCATGACCATTAAGATCCTACTTGTAGGTTACTACTAGCCTACACTATTCAAAGATTCTCAATGATACTTCTGCTCCTATGATCAATGTCAAAGAGATGGTGGGATGACAACAAGAATGGAGGGACCTCAATAATGGATTCAGCCACTAGAGTCATTCAACATGTGGGGCATCGAATTCATGGGTCCCATCACACCCATGTCAAATAGGAAGGTGTACATTATTGTCATGGTGGACTACTATACAAAGTGGGTAGAGGCAGTAGTCATCACCGACTATTCCTCAACCATGGCCATGTGGTTTGTTCAACAACAAATCATGAATAGGTTTGGAGTGTCATGTGCACTCATTTCAAATAATGGCACTCACTTCATAGGTGCTACTTTTCATAAACTCATGTAGCGTTTGGGAGTAGAACATAAACTAACAACACCCTATCACCCCCAAGCCAATCGGCAAGCTGAAGTCACAAACCAAGAGATTACAAAGATCCTAACTAGGATTATTAGCAAATATAGGAGGGATTGGAGCACAAACCTTAACAATGCCCTCTGGGCCTACTGCTCAACCTAAAAAATTCCTAGAGGCTACTACCCTTATGAGTTAGTGTATGGAAAACTACCAATACTTTTGATTTAGGAAAAACTCTAAACACTATCCACTGCAAGTAACTTAGGTCTTGACTTACCCCTAGCACAACAAGAACGACTCATCAACTTAAATGTGCTAGATGAGAATCGATTAGTAGTCCTATCATCAAATGAGGTGCATAAGGCATATAATAAACAATGCCATGACCTTAGGATTTGCAAGGTAACATTTCAACATGGGGATAAGGTTCCCTATTAGAACCCCACACATGTGCCACAATGGACCAAGTTTCAAACACTATAGGAGGGACCTTATATCATTTCCAAGACCTTTTCATCTAGGGCCCTAGTCATACACAAACCTAAAGACCCAACAAAAATATAGTTGGTCAACATGTAACAATTAAAACCCTTCCATGAATTACACCAAACTAGTGTCGCTACCACTTCGGCAAGTGGTTGGCCATGTTCCATCTTTCGACTCTCCTCCTCCAAGCTTAGTCATGGGGGAGATTGTTGCCCATACTAAAATAGTTGTCCTAGCTTCTCAGGTCTTTTCTATATTTTTTTTACACATTTTTGTTTTACACCATCATTCATACATTTAACATTTCTTACCTACTCTTTCTCTTTATATATATATATATAACCTTTACTTGTTTTTTTTTGTTTTATTCTAGTTTATTTTCCTCTATTTATTTTTGCTAATAAAGTCATCTTATTGTCATAGGATGCAATGGTATGGTAGTTGCTCCTAATGGGGGTTTTCATATTATGGGTTTCCTATTATATCTAGTTCTTACCTTAGCATTTTGAATTTTAGAAAACTAAGTTATGCTTTCTTTTATGCAATAGGTAGTGAGTCCATGACATTTGACTACTCACACTTTTCTATGGTGTCCTGAGATCAAGAGAAGTACAGTTCCTTTTCCATTAATCAATTCTAGTAAATCTTTGACCTTGGAGGATTCCGAACTTGGGAAGGATTCAAGTGATAAAGAAAAGGGTGTGACTTCAAGGGGATGTGGTGGACTACGTATCCTCCTACAATCTCTTGTGAATTATTGTCCTCAAGGATTCCTTTCCATTCCATGAAAAAAAATAATAGGAAGCTAACATGTCCTTGCATGGTGTGGTTCCCATTTGAAAAAACACAAGAAAAGAAAAAAAAGAAAGAAAAACAAAAACAAAAATGAGAATTCAAAGAACATCCCTTAGACCAACCAATATATCCTTGCATGGTGTGGTTCCCATTCAAAAATAATAATAAAAAAACAACAATAATGGGAATTCAAAGCACACTCCTTGGATCAAATAATGGGCTACAGGCACTAGTTATGGGACTCAAAAGCCATGTTACCTAGGATTGATGGTCCCCTCTAAATAAGGCCCTTCCTTACTTCCTACTTCCCTTTCCTTCTATATAAGGACCGGGATTTGATCCCTAAGGGCATGTGTATGTCTTCAATGGATGGGTTTGTATTAGTCCATCACTGTGACATCACTGGCCATGCTCAATCTTGATCCTGACCTGAAGCAAATTGTTATTGGGTCACTTAACCACATACTTCACAAATGGACTATAACAATCTTGACCTTGGCACTCTATTCCACATGCTCTCCCCCTCATCTATTGCTCTCCATTCCTCACCTCACTACTAGTTTCATGTTTCAATCATGTATCTAGGTTTGCTGGTACTTGTAAATCCTTTGGTTAGTTCTTAGACATACAAGTATTAACCCTTGGTGACCATTAATTAACTATGGGGCACACAAACTCCTAGGTTGAAGATGTGCAAGGACAGACAAGGTTGAAGCCTGCTATGGGGAGGATCCACTTGCATATCCTTTGGTTCCACTTATTAATCTCTTACTCCTTTGATATAATATGGCAATTTTTTCTATGTTGACCATTGTGAGGCTCTCCATCGCCCAAGCTCCATATTATGATGTTCTCCTAAATTTGACTCTTTTTTTGCAATCAACGTCCCTTCCTCTTTGTTTCATGCTATTCTCAAGTCTCTACACTCTTAAATGACTCCAATTTTATGCTAAAATTCATAGATTTGGGCCTTTAATTCATCGATCAATGGTGGTCAATGTAGCTGAATAGCTACATCGACGTGGCCCTGTATATGTAGCACCTACGTTTACGTAGCCTTGTTTATGTGGCCCTGTTGACACAATGCCCAAACCACTATATATATGCACATCGTGCCTTTGAATTTTGTCCATTTTCTCATAATGCTAGGGGAGTTTTTCAAGTTTTCTACGTCCAATCTCCTTCTTGAGCACATAACCTTCCTACCGTTTGTCCCCATCCACCTATTCTTTCATCCTTTGGCTACCAAAGGTATGATTTGCATCATGGGGGGGCCATGATAGCTTATGGCTTAGGGTTAGGGTTAATCAAAAAATGCCTCTTAGGGTTAATCAAAGAGTTAGTTTTAGCTCATCATAATAATCAAAGCATTAGTTTTAACTCAACAATGCTTAGGATGCACATATTGATGTCATAGCCTGGCCATGCCATCATGGGAAGGTATATTATTGCCATTTTGGATAACACACACACATTTTAATTCGTGGTTATGTTGTGCTTGTAGATGGCACCAAAACCAAGGCATCCAAGGGAGGAAGGACCATCACAACCTTGAGAGAAGCAACCTAGAACCATAAGGGAATGGAGCACATGACCTTAGGAGCATGTAGAGGGATCACATGCAACCAACCCTCTTCACGAGGAACCTGATGTGGAATTTATTCATCAGATTCCTAAGGAAGAGGTCCCCACAGAGCAATCACACAAGGAAGAGACTCCAGCGAGAGTGCCATGGCTTGAGGTCACCTTGACCAGGGCCTGCCTTGATGCTATCAAGCTAAAAGAGCTACAATAAATGGTCCTTAAAGAATTAAAATTTGGATCGTTCCTAGAAAGCATGCCAAAAGAAGTCAAAACATAGGTGCAAAATTCTCCCATGTGGCCAATCATCATGTCTAGTGGTGAGTGGTATCTGGGGGAAACCTATCTCTTCTAGGCAAATCGGCAGCCGAGGTCGCGAGTAAGAACCAAAGACATCCATATGTCTACAGAGGCAATCATGCAAGCTTTTGGGTTGCTTGATACCAGGGTTGATTTGGAAAAAAAGTTAAAACAAGTAGACCTCGAGGTGAAAGTGGAGTGGACTAGGCAACGCTATGGGGTAGACCATAAGGAGTTTGGAACATTAACCATCGCAGAAAGAGTTTACTCCAAAATTGTATCTTACCACGTAAATCCAATGATAAGACCCAACAAAATCACTATCTTTTCTACTCGTGCATGTGCCAATTTAAGCAGGAAATTTTCTATCAACCTTCCATAATTACTCTTCTTGGAAATTGAGAAATGATTCACAGAAAATGAACGTGGAAGGTGAGCTTTGTCATTTTCTGGCCTGATCAGGAAATTGTGAAAATGGGTAGGGATAACACGATATGCCAATGACACACTTTTTCATGTCCCAATTACCTCATGGTGTGAAATGATGAAAGATAAAACACCTGCCACAAAAAAAATGGAGGAAGAGAAACAACCACCTCAACTATCTATATAAGCAATAGGGTTAGACTCATGCACCGTCATAAAGCACATACATGAGATTTGACAGCTGCTTCTACATCAATAGGAGCAACAAGTAAGAACTAGCAGTGGTGGAGACCCTTCTGTGTATCATCCTACCTTGAGCCATCTAGAATAAGTGTCTTGATCTATGAGCTTGCTGGAGAGGGTAGGGCTGATGCTTTCGGTCATGCGAACACAAGTACGCGTGAGAATAGACCCTAGCACTTGAGAAGTAATGGTGTCAATGACCCAATAATTATTTCCAAATATTTTAGGAAATGTTGCTACTTTATGGGTGTTCTTGGAGGAAGGTGAAGGGGAAACTATCCTAGTAATATAGCACCAAGGACAAGAAGTCACAACAAAAGTGGTTGCCAATATGATCACCATGACTCTCAATGCACCTATGGTGCCTGTATTAGATGTACATGGTCTTAGAGATGTGTAGACATCTACAGGTACTCAGAGTGGCAGACTCAATGTAGCACAACATGAAGAATTATTGGACTGACTGGTGAGAATCGGGCAACCGCATCTAGATGTCTTTGACCTTCTGGACAACATCACTATAACCTAGTCGAAGCTGCTCCCAGCAAAGGGCAAGTGCCTCATCCTAGAGGGGCAACTGGAAGTAGCTCAAGTGGACAATCAATGCTTAGCTACAGAATTTGTTGAACTAAGGGTCCAACTTGACGATTTAGCTATACCCAATCATGAAGTCACCAAAGATGAAGTTGTTTAACAACTTCAAACTAAGCTTTAAAAGGTTGAGTATGAGCAAGAGTCAACAATCTTATTAGTGGACGCTTGTTCTTATTATCGAAACAAGGACTTGGCAGAGGTTTTCTAGGAGAATGTTGGGTTGACTGCAAAAGTTCATCACTTGCATAATGTTGGTCTCGAAAATCAACAAATGAAGGATTTTATCTACTAATAGTAGGAGGAGCTAGCTAGGGTAAACATCGATGTGAGAAGATTAGTTACTAAAAATTGCAATCTATCAATGGAGGAAGTCTGAGCCTTGTGACAAAAGACCACCATTGAAATTGCCTCTTGGAAGAATGAGGCCCTCATGTTTGAATGAGTGAAAAATCACTACAGGGACTAAGTGGGATTGCAAAAAGAAATTAATAAAAAAGAAATTCAAGCTGCAAAGGCTAAGATAAATCAAGCCCTCCAATAGCTCAAGGAAGGAGGCGAGGTATGGCAACCCATCTTTGATGGATTAAACACCTACAACCAAGCTAAGATTCATCTCAAAGAGCTATAGATTGAAGAAATGATAGAATATATGGAACTAGCCAACCTTCATTATGGAAACCTAACCATGCTTACAACTAGGAGGCCGTAGTTAGACCTTGAGAAGAAAGTGGTCACCTTGTATTCTTTATACGAGGGTGAGTTCAAGGTGCATAAATAGATAAAGAAAAAGCTGAAAACAACAAATGTGGAACTCAACATTCTTCGCACCTACTTTGAAGGGCAACACTCTATTGCGAAGAACACAGCCCAACAAATGAATGACTACCACTGGCTACAAGCATCAGTCCATGCATTCGATATCAAATGAAAATAGTTTCCGGCCTGGTTTGTGAATTTGAAGAAGCTCTTCCCTACACTTCCATGTCCTTGGGATGTTCCTATTCTAGCACACATTAGCAAAGTCGCTTGGATAATGAATGACCCTAGAAGTAAAGAAGATAAATGAGGCTCTGTTGAAGGCTTTTCAATTGCCTTCAGAAGTTTCAATAGCTGCAGGAAAACCACAACCACCACCTCAACCACCACATGCACCTAAAGTTGGTGAGGGTCCATCAAAACCACTTCCACTAAGAAATGTATGATCCTCTTCAGAAAATTCAACATCTCAGTGGGGTTGTGAGTCCATTGTTGTTAAGGTCTTCAATTTTGTTGTCCATGAACACCACAATTTTGTAATTTCCTTCTGTACACTCAGGCACTTGATGTGTTGCTAGTGTCAGTGTGTGTATTGATATGTTTTGCGATGTGTGTTACTAGTAACTTCATACCTTCCAAATTATAACAAACTCAAGTACACATTTTCACTTAGTTGTGGGGGTATGATGAAGCATCCAGTCCACTACGTCGACTGGGCCATGTCAACAAAGCCTTGTTAATGTGGCCGTGTTGACATAAACCCGTCAATGCATCTTTCTAGGTGTTGACATGGCCTTGTCAATGTAGAGTCCATTTTCTGCTATAAATATGCATGCACCCACTACATTTATGATACCTTTTGTTCAAGTTGTAGCGAAGCTCTTGTAGTTTGCTTCCATAGGGGTTAGATTATTTCCCAAGTGCCCATAGATATAGTTTGAAGAGTGTATTCCTCTTTATTCGAATGCTAATGTACCTAATACCATTGGTGTGAATGGCTCTAAAGACAAGCTTTTTGAACATTCCTTGCAGCATTTGAACTAGATTACTTAGGCATTAATATTTTAATACTCTAATAATTTTAATGCTTTTGTTATCACACTTTAATAATTTTAATGGTTTTTTTATCTCTTTATAGTTACAATATGTTTTAGTAATCCATGAGAACACATAAGCACGAACACCTTCAACAAATGTTTGACACTTGCTAACCTAGTGACGCTTAACATCTAGCAACCCAATAGTGATTAGTACATGCTTGGGATGTGCATGGAGGATGGGACCAGTTGCTTATGCTAGGGATAGTCGAGCGATAGCGTAGTGTTATCTTAAATTATTTAGCCTTTTACTCCCTATATTTGAAGAATTATCTATTACAGATAGAATAAAATATGTAAAACTCATATGCCTTAGTCTCACTTAACCATTGTTCTAGAATGTTACAAGTGAGGTTGAGAGGACAATGACTATTCTAACTAGGATTTGATGGCTAGAGTACTGTGTGTAAGTGCTCGTAGTCTTTAAAATCCAACCAAATTGCATGTGAACGCTCATGATTTGTATGTTTGGGCATAGGGGTACCTCACTACTCCTCACTACCTATCGAATATCTAGATGATGCTAGAGTATAGTTAGTATAATATTGATAATACTCTAATGGTGGCACATAGAGCCCACACACTATTCTATAACCTACCTGGCATTGTGTATCATCTACAAGGGTAAACATGATTATTGCAATGTTTGTTTTATGGATTTATATGGTCTTGGCTTGACTTCATTGCCTAACTTCATTGATTTTACTTCTTGTAGGTACAGAAATGGGTAGGGTTTGATCATTAATGACCAAATTCTGGCAATGGCTCAAACTTCTTTGGATGAATTCACCAAGAGCCCCAAATCAGAGCCACTGTGTATTAGCAGTTAAGAGGGGACTTTAATGAATATGCCACTAGGTTCAACATGGTATACAAGAAGTGCAAGGATGACAAGATGATGTAGAGTTGGTGGGTAGATGTCGATGGCATGAATCAAACCCTCATAGCTGGAACCTCCACACCTTAGAAGAAAAGTAAATGTAAACATATGGCTTTTGATGTTTCATGGTGTTAAGTGTTTTATTACTTTTCTTGGTCATTGAAATTGCTCATATGGATGCTAACGTTTGGTTATTTCTTTAGAAGGAATTCTGCCTCAGTTGATGTCACTATACCACTTGTAGGTTTGTATCATGAGGAAACCCTCATCCTAAAGCTTGGTTATGTGACATCAACACAAGAGTGGCTAAGGGGATAGGTGACTAGATGTGTTCAAGCAAACATCCAATGTGTGGGTTTTCTTGATGTATTTATGGCACCTATTCCTTCAATATTTGTTATAGAGATGTTACATGTTATTAACTCCTTTGATGAGGAGGTTGGTTGCTTTAGCACCATGATCCAAGGTGTTAAGGTAAACATTAGCATAGGTGTTGGCCTCTTTCATCAATTGTTTGAAATCACTACTAATGGGGCCAAGGTTTCCATTAGGATAGTGATGGAATTAGGCCATCATGAGGAAGTTATAGAGTGGCTTGGTACTAGCACAGGCCATTCTAGAATCTCATTGGATAACTTTACAAATCCTAATGTAAAGGAATCATATCCTTTGTTTAGGTCTTGTGCATTCCCCAAACTACTATCACAAAAGAAGGTGATTGGCCTAGCACAAGGGTGGACCTTTAAGAAGGTCTTGATGGAGGGTATCAAATTTGATTGGACTACTACTTTAGATCCTAGGCTTCGAGAGGAGATTCTTAGAATCTATGTTGATACCTCTATGATAATCCATATGAACTTTTCATTTTTTGTAGGTTATCTAAATAGGTTTGTAGAGCTTATGGTGGTGGATAGGAATGGACGATGGATTTCCCAAGATCCAAGCCAACTTTCTAAGCCCTGGATAAAACATATTTATCTAGTAGTGTAGGCCTAGAACCCATCAGAGGATGTGGATGAGACCTTATCCATCACAACTAGGAATCTTAATGTTAGGCAGTATGAGTCTCTCAACAAGATTGACGATGATGAGCCTCTCTCATTTCCTACCAACATCTACGAGGCTAAATGATGATGCATGGAGGCTAAAGGGGTAGCTAGAGAGAAATGTAAGAGGCCCATGGAGGAGGCACCCACAACATCAAATCAACTTTCCTAAAAGAAGCTTAATTTTAAGCTTAAGCCATCATAGTAGGTAGTCATAGGTATGCTTTATTTAGCTTTGGCTATTTCATGTTTTAAAATTTTATGGCTACTTCATGGTTTCATGTGTTAATTGGTTTTCTATGTTCTATGGTTGTAGACAAATGTTAGGTTATAATAGCCCAAGCTATTGTTGAGGAAAAACAAAGCCAAGCAAAAGAGACACTCCTAAAGCAACCCATGATTGAAGGACTTGCTGATGTAGGCAAAGATGATCTAGCTGCCTTATTCGATGAGGCGGTACTAGGTACCCTCCCATCATCATCTTGGAGAAGGAAGAGGAAGATGAGTTAGTTATTCCTATGCCTTAATATTTTTGTTATATTGCATTGGTTACATTTGGTTTTCATTCTAACCTTTTGATTATTGTTATGCTTACAATAGTTCACAAGCCACTAGTGCAAGCTCCCATCCCTAGTTTCATGTGAAACCATGGGTAGAGACTCCAGACAAAGTGGAGTTCCTACATGGGATGGCAAGGAAATCATTAATTTATTACATGAATTTGCATCTAAGATATGTAAGGGTTTTATTTTATGCATTTTGGCTGTAGGCTTTGTTTGCATTATGGCTATTTGAGTTTTGTGTCTTATGGTTGCCTTTTATGCTTTGTAGAGTACCATCCATGGAGTGGGACTACAATAAGGACATGGAGGTAGAATCTTTGCCTAGACTTTCCTCTAACATGTCCAATGTACCTATGAAGCTATATGACACTACCCTTGATTTAGCAATGTCATTTTCAAAAGCTTCATGGGAGCTAGAGAGGTCCAATGAATCCCTATGGGAGGAAGTTGTGGCCTTGAGGGAAAAAGATTCAAAGGTAGGAGGATACAATTAGGGATCTCCAAGACTATAAAGCCTTTGTGGAAGTCCAAGTGGCTAACTCAAGGGAGTTACAGCCTACAGAGATCTATTGGGATTGCTATTGGTATGTTGTTCAGAACAAAGTAGTGGTCCTATGGGATATTGGAGAGAAACATATGTAGATGGACCTCATCTTCCAAAAGGTTGAAGACTGGAAGGATCGCTATGCTTGGATCATGTAGTGGGGCAAGACACAAAAACCCCATAAGTGGTTGTATAAAGTCAATTGTGGGGCCTACCTAAAATAGCTTAAAGAAGAGTCAATTGAATGGCATAAGAGAGAGATGTTCATTCAGGGGATCTAAGTAGAGAGTGCTTACCAACTCTTTGAAATAACTCTTAAGCTAAAGAAATTATCTACTCTTTATATCAATACTATTGTAGGTGAGACTTCCATAGTTGTTGTTACTCATGAGCCACTAGTTAGACCCCTATAGATAGATCTAGCATTCTTTTTTATGTTGATCTTGGGGATGTTGACTAGGTCAACATGGCAGAGGACCAGATCCTCCATGGTTTGGAGGAAGGCCTTCCCCATCTACCCCTAGAAGTGATGGAGCTAGACTCTCCATAGGTTTGATCTATTTTATGTTCTGGTTTTTGGTTTTAAGTCATGATCTTGGCCATGGTGTACTAACTAGCTATATGTTGTTGCATTCTAGGTCTTAGGAGACATTGGTAGCCTTAGTGGTGAGGGTGGAAATGACCCACCACCTCCTCCTCTGGATGCTACTTAGCAACCTCCTTTAGTTTAGCTTATTTTTTGTTTTTATGTTAATGGCTATGGTTAGCCAAAACTATTTTATGGATGATTATTCTTTAGCATCATTGCTACACATTGTGGTTATGGCTATATGTCATGGACATTTTAATTTTATATTTGAGTTTTTCATTTCATTTTTGACTATATGCATTGATGTAGGAAATGTTGTAAATGGCTCTATTGATGTTTTTTGGTTGCAAAATCAAATGACTAATTGAAGTGATAATAGGCTAAGAAATGAGAGATATGGTAATAAAAGGAATGTTTGTTATTTTTAGGCCATTGTGAGCATAGGTTCTATTGTGTGATTGTGGCTATGTTGCCAATTTAGCATCTTAACGAACGAGAATGCCAATTTAAGGTCATAGTGGACCATAGTGCCAATTTTAGACCTTAGCAAGCTAGAGTGCCAGTTTTATGTCTTAGTAGATAGAATTTCTAGTTTAAGGTCATAGCAAATCATAATGCCACTTTTAGGCCTTAGCAGGATGAAGTACCAATTTTATGTCTTAGCATATAGAAATGCCAATTTAAGATCATAGCAGACCATGTCTAAAAGAGGTGCTTCTTTAATATTTAAAACATAAGTAAAAAATGCAAATAAATTTATGGCTATATGCATTAGGATACATGCATAACAAAGGTATAATAAATTGCAAAAGAAAAAATAAGGCTATTTCACTATCATGGCACTTGGTCATATAGGGAGTGAGTAAGGCTTACTCTACAAAAGCTTGTATTTAGCATCCCCTCACTTAAAACATTGAAAGGGAGTTCATCCCATAATGTATCACATTCATTATCATTGTTGGTTATCTTAGATTTTTACTCTTCATGGCTAGGAGCTTCTTCTTGAAGCTTCACTTCAAATCCCTATTCTGTGCCCATGTTGTTGATAGCTAGGGGAGCTGCATTGTCACCATGAATTATGATTTCACCTCCCTCATAAGAAAGGTGAATTTTTTAGTGGATGGATGAAGAGACAACTTGTAATTGAGCCAACCAAGGTCNGTGGATGGATGAAGAGACAACTTGTAATTGAGCCAACCAAGGTCTTTTAAGAATCAGGTTGAACCCTGGTGTCTCTTACACCATCAAGAAGTTTGCAGCTGTAGGGAATTGCTCCTTGAGTATGAAATCCAAGGAGATAGACCCCTTGACGACAACTCTTGATCCATTGAAGTACTTAAGAGTTGCAATGGTCATAGGTTATACTTGCTCTATTAGGTACAAGTGTTCAACAATGGTGCATGGGATGATGTTGGTTGCTACTCCATCATCAACATGCACTTGATGTATCTTAAATTTTCCTATGCATATGGTTATGAATAGAGGGGCTACAATCACATTACAACTCTAGGGATCAACCTTTAATTTTGCTATTACAAAATGTTAAGGGTGTTGATTTATCCTTCCTTGATGAGGGAGAAATCATCACTACTTGAATGGCTTCCATGTTAGTAGGAATATCCTCACCAACAAGTATGGGGGTCAACATTTTGACTAGCACCTCATGATATGTGGCAAAAGTCATAATTAGGTCATATAGGCTTCTGGTATTTTTCTACTTCAGGGATTACTTAACTTGGTCCATTGCACTGATGAAGTTTTTATCATTGGCCATGGGCTTGTCACCCCAGTTGTGCTTTACTTCATCCATATGTCCCAGAAGGTGGACTTCAATTTTAGGTTGTGGATCTTCTTTGTTATTTTGGTTGTGGGCTTTAGCTACTTCCTATGGCTTGTTGGTTGAACAAGACAGGGCAGAGGAGGTCATAGGTATAGCTGAAATGGGAGTGGGCTTCTATGGGCCCACTTTTTTTGTGCCTATGTCTACTTGTCTCCCTTGTTGTTAAGCTTTTGCTTATACTTCCTCCTTTGGTTGGCTGAAATTTTTTGTTTGTCAACCACTATTTCTAGGGAAGAGGTAGTAGCATTGTCTACAACAGTGGATCATTGTGTAATTGGTTGGGCTACATCTGTTCAGGTTGTATTGTGTTGGTGGACCTTGATGACAAAAGGTTTCTTTAGAGGCATTCGTGATGGTACCCTCATAATGAAAGGAGGTCTTGAGTTATGGGAAGCCAAAGAGGCTCTCTCATTATAAAAGGGTACTTGGATCACAAACAATTCTCTTGTATGTCTCCAGTTGTGATTAATGTTGAATGCCAAAATGACATAAGGGCTATCATTAGCATTCAATGGGTCTTTATAGACCTTCATTGATTAGTTTTATAGTCAAACTAGGTTAGAAGCATCTAAGACTAGTTCCCCCTATCTATCATCCTTTGTAGGTCATCCTTCAGTGCAAAGCAGAAGTCTATATCATGATAGGGTAGTTGATGATAATGATAGAAGTGGTCTAGCTTGAAGTATCTAGGTAATAGGGGATCATATTTTGTTGTCCAAGAGAGATCTTTGACTATTTAACATAGTCACTTGTATTTCTTTTAAGTAGATTTAGTCATTTGCTTATGTTGCATGTGCCAAATTCTTCATAGTTGATCATGCACCTTGGATGATTTTAGTGGCAACTTAGTGTATTTAGACCGATCCTTCCTTTCAAAGTCAAGTCTATTTGTTGTTGGTGTATGGGTCCTAGAAGTTGACGATTAGTTATTGTTGTCATTAGTGGGAGCCTTATGTGGGTTGCCCTTTGGCCCTTGGTTCATGGTCTTGGTTTCCTTGGCTATAGTTTCTATTGTAGTGTTGCTTTGTTTGCTCTTTTCTTTTTCTTTTCAAGCATGTTAGATTTTATATGATATATATGGTGGATCACAATTGGCCTCTGCAACATCCTCTATGTTTTTAGTTTGTGAGAACACTTGGATCAAAGACCATGGATCAAGATAGTAAAGTTTTGACTTGATGAAGTTATTAAATACTCCTTTGAATATGCTAACAAGTGGGCTTTGGCTATGGGCTTTAGTATTTTATTTAGTAGTCCATTCCACTACTAAATGAATTTTTGTATCAGTTCTAAGGGTCCTTGACCTTCTTGAGTTAATCAAGTGTTGTGTCAGGCTTCAAGTTATACTTGAAGTAGTTGACAAACTGGGCTACTAAGTCCTCCAAAGAGGATATAGATCCTCTAGGTAATGCATGATACCAATCGAGTGCTTTCCCAGTCAAAGACATAAGGAAAATCCTCATGATGGTGTGAGGCCATGGCTGCAAGAGTAGACATTTAGATCAAAAGGTGATAAGGTGAGAATTAGGGTTACCTTCTCCATTATATTTGCTAAATTGTGGAATGGAGACACCAAGATGAAGTGTCAAGGGTGGGACTATAAGACTTATGGGATCATCATAGTAGAAGTTCATAATCTTGACAATTTGTGTGTTAGAGGCTTTAAGCCTCTTCAATTCCTCTATTAGGTCTTGAATCATTTGGAAGGCTTGATCCAAGCCTTATAGTGGCCCCATAGTTTGTCAAGTATGCACATAAGGTTGTGGCATTTGTTGTGAGGCTTGTGGCCTTGTTATGGGTTGCATGATAGAGGAAAAAGTTTGTGCTATGGTTTTGGCTTATGGGCCAAACAAATAGAAATATGTTTGTGTGAGTACTTGAGGCAAAAATGGGGCAAATGTAGTGTGTGATCCTTATGTTGTAGGAGGTCTCATGGTGAACCCTATGTAAGTAGTTATTGGATTTTTGGTGGTAAGACCTACCATTGATGGTTTTGTATTTCATGGCTATGTTGCAAATGACATTGATATGTTATGATTTGTTATTTATGGCATTGACTGCATGTGATGTGTTGCTATAATCGACATGGGGTACACTATAGTAGGGTGAAGAGGAGTGAAAGATGGTGGAACCATGCCCATGGAGGAAACAAAGGCATCAGGGGAAGGTTCTATGACAATGGGGATGTTTGGTTGAACAACCCTCCAAGGATGGTTTCAACTCAGATTCTACCATGAATTCATCCTCTTCTTCCTATTGTTCCCCAAAGGTAAGCTGGTCATCTTCCTTCCCTAGAGTAATCAATTAGGCTAGAATGCCAGAATAGATGTCATATAGAGGGATTTCTTCATACAAGAAAAGTATGTATTCTTTTCCATCCCTATGTATGAGCTCAAATTCCCTCTTGACTTCGACTTCAATTTGGGAAACTAGCATTCTTGCCTATATTTTGACACAAATGAAGTTATAGTAATATTCATTAATGGCTACAAAATCAAGACTTTCTCCTCGGGGTAGTAGCGGCTGGTCTATTGGCTCTCTCGGGCTCGGGGGGAGTGCAGTCAGTGGGGCCGTATCGTGCGACGGAAGTACACGCCCTGGGTCTCCGGCTCGCACGTTTCGCGGCCTTGGTCGTCTCTTTGCCAGCACGTGCGGTGGATGCTGGACAGGAACTGGCTCCACCTCGAGCCTCACCCCCTTTTGGCCCATAAATACCCTCCTGAGGACGGTTGGATGGCGGTTTGGCACAGGCGGCTCCCTGAAAAAGTAAAGATCTTCCTCTGGCTGCTGAAGTCCGCTGCGCTCCCCGTTCGTGTCTTCCTGCAGCAGCGCAGCGTTTTACAGGATCCCACGTGTCCGCGGTGTGGCCACGCCCCTGAAACTCTTAACCACTTTGTTTATGATTGCCCCTGCATGCGCGCCACGTGGCGCACATGCAGAAGACCCCCTCCGCGGCGATTTGATGACGATTCCTGGTCGACGCTTTTACTCTGGCTCGCCTGGAAGGCGCGGAACCATACCGTGTTCTCGCAGGTGGCTACCCCCTCCCCTCTGCAGCTAATTCAGCAGACGCGCCGCGCGTGGTGTGAGACGGTGGCCGCGTTGGGGAAGACGCTGCTGTTTGAGCCTGGCTACGCAGATTTCCAGGCAGATGGGGAGCTGTGGCGGATGGTTTGCCAGTGCGGATGGGATATGCTGCTGCCGCGGCTGGTCGGGGACCCTGACCTGTCTGACAATTCCTTCTTTACCAACTGGCGCAGCAATCAAACCTTCTTCCGTGGTCGAGTTATTCGCCTGACAGAGGCTGATTTGGCCAACTACCTAGGGGTCCCGGCCACTGGGGAGACCATCTTGCCTACTTCCCGTGGCCTCCATAACTTGGTGGTTTTCTTCCATGGCCTTTCCCCAAGGACGCAGAGTCACCAGGTTCCTCGGACCTCCCTCCCGCGGCTCTGGGCTCACGCGGCCGTCCTGGTTGAGTGCTTCTTTGTGCATTCGGGCAACGTGTCCAAGCTCTAAGGGCTGCATTTCACTTTCCTGCGGTGCTTGCAGGAGGGCACCCGGGTTAACCTGCCGCGCTTCTTCCTCGAGGCTCTCCACCTCCAGCAGTGGGGTCGCCGGTCGGGGCTTATTTTGGCTCTGTGGAGGGGGGCGGGGGTGCAGGGGGCGCCGGGCCCGTCCACTACGCCCGCTAGGGGGCGTCGTGTAGCTTTATTTCAGTAATACATTCCCGAACATTTTCTCAAAAAAAAAAAAGACTTTCTCCTCTAACTCTCAAAGATCTCCTACACTTAATGATTGTAGGGTCTTTGGGATCATACACCCTCATGACTTATTGGTTATGATCTTCGCTAGTGAAGGTGAAGGGAAATTTGGTGGATTTTCAGAAGGACATGGTTATAGTGTTGATAAGTGCTTAAGAATAGGCTATAAATGTTAAGATTGGAGTAAATTCCAATGAATGGAATTTAAAAACTCTTAGAGAAAATGAAAATGGAAAAAAATTATATACTTACTATAATTAGTAAGTGGGGGATATGGGAGCTTCACCCCTTCACTAGAAATAGAATATTGGCAACGTTGGCTTTAAGCCTCCTCCAAGTTGGTTTCCCAAGTGCCTCTACTCTGGGTATGGTAAGAAGGAAAGAAGGGGGATGAGATACTGGAAATATCTTACCTTCCTATTCCAACATTGGAGAGGGTTTGGGGGAGGGGGGAGGGGAGAAGTTTGAAGACCAAAATGAAAACTTGGCAATTTCCAAAGGTGGTTTTGGCAAGTTTTCAAATTTCACCAAAAAGGAGGGGAAAGTAGGTTTAGTTGGTATGGAAACCAATGTTGGTTTAGTGAGAAATATTATGGCAAAAAAAATTAAATGTTCACCAAGGCTTCCATGATAGCTTTGCTCTAGGAATTCACAACAAATGTTGTAAAATTCTAACACCTAAACCACATGTAGCTTCCATGTTAAGGTTTCTACCATAAGGGGGAGGGAATGGCAACATTGGAGTCCATGGGAGTTTTGGCTAAAAATGGCTTTCAACTTGTAATAATAGTATATTTGGTTATGAAACTCATTTTAGACTTCACCAATGTTGGCCTCCCAACTACTTCCAAGTTGTGTATGGCAGAGGGGGAAAACGAGGGGCTAAAATGATGGGAATCTTACACCCCCTACCTAAATGTTGATGGGGGGAAAGGTCTAAAACCAAAAATGGAAAGTTAGAATTTTTTCCATTAAAATTGATTCCAAGAAACTACTAATTTTCATAGCTTGGAAAAATGGGGGGGAGGTGGGGGGGAGTCAACTCATGAATGAGTTAAACCATCCACTTTTAGAAGTTAGAAAATAAACTTTTGGAAACAAAAAAAATGGGAGAAAGAAATACAAATGTTGGCTTTGGGCTTTAAAATTTACAACAAGGGCTGTGAAAACCTAAAACCTAACCACCTACAACTTTCATGCTACATTTTTGATCACAGGGGGAGGGGGGGGGGGGGGGGGGGGGGACCAACATTGATTTTTCAATGTTTTAGCTATAACAAATGAAGGAAAAGCTTGCAAATGGCTATGCAAATAATGGATCTGGCTATAGAATTTAGGCAAAGGCACTCCTTCTAGTGCCAAGAAAAATTGTAATTGAAAGCCTCAATTGTTGGAATAGGAACCAAGGATCCTTGGCACAAGCAGTTCCTCAACCCTGAACCCCTAGGGCCTTTATGATGAAAATGGGATTCAGAGCACCTTGGCCAATCCAAATAATGCCCGAATAATAAATTTAATTTTGTTGAACAAAAAACTCAAAACTTAAAACTTTATTAAAAAGAGAATAAAGAATAAGTTAGAAAAATGTGTACAAAAAATCATGCCTAGATGAGAAAAAAAGGGGATCCACTTGTACAAGAGTTAAAAGCCCATTAAAGATGATGTGACATGCTCCACAATTTAGGTGCTAAGCCACTCTTGATGCTATAGAACCTTCCTTTGCTGCTACAACCTTGGATCTACTAATTTGGTTGCTATTAGAGGCTGAAAAAGGGGGAATATTTGGATGCTAAGTTGCTCCACATTGGGTTTGAAGTCCTAGAAGTGCAATGTTAACACCAAAATCCATCAAATCTTAGGATCTCAATGCTTCCATGTTGGGGTTCAAGAGACTATAAGTATGGGAACTTAAAAGAACTCTTGAGTGCCTAAAAATGCCTCAAGCATGGAGCTATGTCTATGCAAATCATTATAAAAAACATCTAACGAAGATTACATGTATGGCCAAAAATTGCTCAACCTGTAAATGGTATGGAACTGAAACCTGAAAATGGTATTGGAGTTTGGCTTTTATAGGGTCTTTGGGTCATGAATGGGGCTACAAATTGGCTATGATTGGGTTACAAAATTGCTACAAATTTAATGCAATTTTTCTGCAAATTGGTTGCCAAATTTAGGTGAAATGGGTGCCCAAATTTGGGGGGGGGGGGGGGGGGGGGTACTAAAAATAGTAAGTGCTTTCCCCCATGGCCTTTTTGTTTACTAAAATTAGTAATTGGGGTACCCCTTCTACGTTGGAGATGAATCTTCCACACTAAGCTCTCCACCATGCTTGTTGAAGTGGCTGGTCAACGTTGAAGTGCATGACTTGATGAAATTTGCTATTTGTGGCTTCCACACTATAGGGGACAATTTTCCAAGCTGCACAAGGTGGGGGGGAGTGGTTGTGGTGGTGGCGAGGGAGGGGGGAAGTTTTGAAGTTATGAGGAAACTTTCCAGTTTGAAGGAAAAGTTTCCAAAATGTACCTTTGGTCTCCACATTGAATGGAGGAAATTTTTCAAATCCCCTACCTTTCCATGCTGGGGGTAGGTGAGATCTACCCCCTTACATGTGATTTCAGTATAGAAAAATGTTTCCCCCCATTAAGCTCATGAAACCACACCCCCCGCCCCTATCCCCAAAAAAAAAAGCCCAACTATAAACAGTAGGTGATTTTTTTCACTTCGAGAATGAGGCTTTGAGCACTTGTGAGGCATTTTTCAGCCCCAAAAGTATAAAGTATGTGAAATTGCCCATTGTGGGTTTCAATTTTTACATTTACAATGAAATTTTTCCTAAGCTTTCATGGGGTGAAAGCTACATTATGAAGATTGGTTATGATATACAAAATTTTGTGGTGTTTCATGGCCGAATTCCATAGACTTAGTTCCTAAGTTTGCCCATAGTTGTAAACTATGAATCAAGAGATCATGTAATTGTTTTCTTCTTAACTCATACTTATGCTATATGTGTGTTTGGTTAAATGTGATTTAAGGCTTATGATATTTATTTTTGTTAGTATTTTCATATATTTTTATCCTAAGTGCAAGGCGAATAAATGAAGCTTTAATTATTGACTATTTAACTACTCATCTATTCTAGTAACTAACTATCCTAACATAAGTAGTTGTTTCCTCTTATTGTACACATCCTAAACTAATGTTAACATTACTAGGTTACCAAGTGATGATTACTGGGCATACCAAATAGTCACTATTAGGATTACTAAGTGCTACACATTATGATTAAAGTGGTTGTAATTATGTATTTGTAATTAAATGCATTAATTACTTAAGATGAGAAATGTAAAGTGCATTAATAGTAAACTGTGGCTAAGAAGGATTAAACTATCCAAGTGCTACAATGAATGTTATAAACCTTATCTTTATTACTATTCATGTCAAGGTGTTTAGGTACTTTATTACTATTCATGTCAAGGTGTTTAGGTACACGATACTCAAGTAAAGATCCATATAATCTCTTTGATTCACATTGTGAGCACTTAGAGGAAAATATTCTAACTCTAGAGAAAGCAAACTGCAAGAGCATTGCTACACTACAGACTTAACAGACCATAACTATAGTTGATGAATGCATTTACATAGGCTTTAACTACATCAACATCAACACATCTACATCGATGCTTGTCATCATGTGTTATTGAGGATATGTCTATGGGGCTACTCTAATGAAGTTGCATTAACACATGCTCGTTGGCGTAGCCTATATATGATGCCTCATCATAGCCCACAACTAACTAAAAATTCATCATCAAGTAAATACAAGTAGGATCGAGCTTATTATAAAATTTGAAGAAGCATAAAATTTATTAACTTAAAGACAAAAAAATTGGTTAACTAATTGACTTTAAGTGCTAGATTGTATAGAATTACAAAATTGGTATCCATGAAGACAAAACTAGATACTTTTAAAAATTTCTAGCAGGTTCCCTTGAGTTGTCAAAGATAAAATGAACTCTCAAACAATTCCTAGAGTTGGAGGCTCTTATGGCATTGAAGGTTCTTTACTAGGTTCCTATGCTTGTGGTGGTGGAGGTGGTTGAGGTTGACCTATTGCTACTAGAGAAAGTTTAAAAGCATACATTAGCACTTTCATCATCTCCTCTTTGCCACATGGGTCATAAGCAATCCTCGTAGCTTCATCGATGTGGGTTGGTATAAGTATATCCCATAGGCACAACATCGTAGAGAATAAATCCTTAACATTGATAAATCATGCTGAAAACTATTTATGTTCAATGTCGAATGTCTTTACAAGGTTCTACAACTCATGTTAGTCATTCATCCTTTTGGCCAGGTTCTCAATAATAGATCATTGGTGAGTGAATCTACTCCTAAGAATTTCAATCTTAATGTTGGCTATCTCAAACTTCTACTTTAGTCTCTTGTGATGCTTAAATTTCACCTTGTATAAGAGGTAGGAAGTGGTCACCTACTTTTCCAGTTTGATCCTTGGTCTCCTTACTATCAACATAGCCAAGTTTTCATAATGGAGGTTGGTAAGCTACATATACTCTATTATCTTGTTGATTTGCAACTCCTTTAGGTGAATTTTTTCCTTATTGTACATGTTTAAGCCATTAAAGATTAGCTACCACACATTGCCTCTAGGTTAAAGTTGCTAGAGGCCCTCATTCATCGTTGTGTTGGTTAATTATATCTTGTTTTCATTTACCTTCTTGAGGAGCTCAACATGATCCTTGCAATGGTTTTTAACTCATTCAAATTTTAGGACCTCATTTTTCTATGCAACTACCTTAATGACTATTTTCTAATGATGTGCTTAAACTTCCTCCATCAAGAGATTATTATTCTTTATTGCCAACCTCCTTAGATCAAGATTCACCTTGGCTAGTTGCTCCTACTATTGTTAAATAAATTTAACCTTCTAGTCCTTCTATTGTTTGATGTTTCATAGGTGATGAATATCCTTGCTAAGAACCAAGTTTTCCTTGCAGACTTATGACAAATCCTTGTCAATGTTAAAGGACATGGCTTTCAACAAGGATGCATTAAAGACCATCACCTCCTTTGCATTCTCAACCTCCCTCATTCTATGTTGAAGTTGTTGGAAAGCTTCATTGCTTATGAGGTCTAGGTCCAGAATAGTAGGGTCTAAGAGATGATCCTATAACTCCACAACCTCAGCAACCAATTGTTGGTTCTCCATGGTGGCTACCTTTGGTTGGTCACTAGTGATGAGAAGTCTATCCTTCATCTCTAGCAACTCTATATAAGTTGCAATCATTTCATATGAAAGATTAAAGATCTTTGGAAGTGGTTTCATGGGTCCCACCCATTGTACCAACACTTATTCTTGTTGGGATACTCTCAACCAATCACTTCTTGCTCCTGCGGATGTCTAAATATTTACCATCATGGCAATGTCTGGCATGGATGCTGCAAGAGCATTTAGGGCCTTTGCCATTGTATCTACCACCATCTTCACCGTTATCTCCTGTCCTTAGTGTTGCATCACCAAAACAGTTACCCCCTTGCCTTCCTCTAAGTGGATCAAGAAAGTTGTGGCATACCCAAAAATTTCAAGGAATACTTCTCTAGGGGATAGACATAATAACTTCCTTGGCACTAGGATTTGTTCTTGCAAGCATCTGATTTCATTATGTTGAGAACATCAGAGTGGTTTTCTCTAACCAATTAATGATCCTTATGACTTCATTAAGATGGCTTAGGGATGGATGGTAAACCAATGGTTCCCCATCACCTGTTGAGCCTTGTTGCTATTGTAGTTGCTACTCCTAGATTTTCTAGAGCCTCTCTATAGGTACTAGTTCCTCTTATGTTGTTTCTTCTATAGGTGGTGGTGATGGTGGTCTCTCCTCTTCCTACAACTTTACTACTACCTTATTCTTTATCATCTCCTATCAAGATGTGGTAGGAGCATGAAGAACCGTATCATTGGCATTACATGCTATACCTCCCCTTTAGTAAAGTTTTTTGATGAGGCATGAAAAGGAGAGTGTCTTCCTTCCATTTTAGTTTTCTTTAAATCTATTCTCCATCTATAAATAGATAAGCTACAGTAGGTTGATAGGGAACTTACCTCTTAGAGTAGCACACACATGGGCAAAGAAGGCTATGAACTTTCTTGATTTCACCATGGGATTTAGGTGATAGGTTGTAATTTTTAAGTAAGAATGTTTGGACTTTTTGAATGCATCATACTCCTTATATTCCATCCAATCCCATAGTAGCACTAGATCCACTCTTTTTTCACCTCTGGATCTACCTAGGTTGATATCTTTTCCAATGTTGTCCTAGTATCAAGCAAACCAAGGGCATCTGCAATTGCCTCAATCAAGTAGGAGATTATGATATCTTTGATTTTGATGGACATGTCTCCTTGTGAGTTGTTCTAGAATAGGTAGGTCTCCCCCATGTACCATTTTCTACTAGAGAAGAGAATGGACTAGATGGGAGACCCCTATAATTGCATACAAAATTTCTTAGGTGCCAGCTTGAAGAAGGATCCAAAATTCAATTCTTGAAGAACCAAACTCTAAAATTTCTTAGTTTTGATTCTTTCTTCGTAGGTCTCTGTTAGTGTGACTTCAAAGTTAGGCCTTGGCCTTGGAGCTTCATCGTACTTGGATTGGCTAGTTTTTGCAATGGGAATCTACCAAACATATTCCAGTTTCAAGCTCCTTTCAAAGAGTTCCCAGTGCATGTGTTTCTTTTGCCACTATTCTTAGGACTATTATGGTTGTTACTACTAGGCTCTTTCTCCTTGTGGCCACTTCTCCCTAGGTTGGGAAGATCCTCTTGTTAGTGCTTCCCTCTTTGGTACCATCTGCAATCACAAACATAACTCTTGATTAGCATTATAGTTTATAACCCTTAGTTCCCTTAATACTTTTCTTATTGGATTGGATTATACTTGGATTAGGTTATTGGATCTTGGTAGGTTTATTATTTTAATATTATTTCAATAATCTACTACTAGAGTTTGTTTGTGAGATTAAATCCTATTTAGAATGAGTATTTTAATATTATTTTTAAGGGTAACCCTTGGGAAGTTAGAGAAATTTTGAAAAATTTTCATCATAAACCAAAGGTCTATGGCTCAAATGACATAAATCTTACCTCCAATAGCTAGGGGATCAAAGAACAAGGTAAATTAGGTAAGCGGTTTGGAAGTTAGAGCACTTAGAAGATTTTTTGGCTTTGAAAATTGTAAAAAGTCCTCTCGTGTTTGAAGGAAAATGATGGTAAAATATCTAACTATCACACATATTTATATTATTTTTCTGCTGCATCAATGAGGATGCGTTGATGTAGCTATAGATAGCAAATTTTCACATTAAAAAACTTAGGATTTTAGGAGAGTTTGGAAATGAAATGAGAGTCCAAAAGAAGGCAAAAAAGCATAGAAGGATGGGAAAATATTGAAGAGGATAGTAGAGTCATTGGAAAAGGAGATTGAATTGGATTTGGATGAAATGCATATGCCAAAATGATGCAAAATCAGATGTTCACAAGGAAAATAATTGGATTGACTACAAAAATGACTAAGGGATAGGAAGTTTAATTGAAATAAGATCAAGGGGTATGCAAGTGGATCCTTCCCAAAGTAGGTTCATGCCATTAATGCCCTTGCATGTCCTCGTACCAAGGAGTCCATAGGCACCAAGTATGATTAATGATCATAGGTAGTTAAAAATCAAATTCATATAAAAGATCATTGAAGGATTATGATAAACCAAAACAATAATATCAATTAACCATGATAGGAGGCAATGAGGTGGTTGATGATGAGAATAGAGGGATGGAGAGTGATAAGAGAGGTTTGCATCCTAGCTAGATGAAGTCCTTGTGAGGCTTGTGGTTAAGATGACTAAATACTATTCCTTCCTTAGTTGAAACCAAGTTCATCTAAATTCAGTGACTTCACATTGGCATATTCTAATCATTCAACCAACAAGAGTTAATGACCATCCCCAAAGGATGAGCACCACTTGAGTAGAGAAGAAAAAAGAAGCAGGAAGATAGGAAGGGCCGAAGTTAGAGGGATGCTTTTTAGGCATAGGTAACATGTCTTTCGAGCCCCATAACCAATGCTTGTAGCTCATTATTATGTCTAAGGGATGTGCTTTGAATTCTCATGTTTCCTTTCTTGGGAACCACACCATGCAAAGAGATGCTTCTTATTAGGGACAATAGTAGGATTGGTGAGAGACCAATGAGAACACCCATAAAACTTAAGAAAGAAGTTGGAAATAAAAGGTGACAAATCCCCTTGAAGCTACACCCTTGTCCGTTCCACTTGGTCCATTCCTGTTGTTACATTTATACCATTTGATGGTGTAGGCTTTATGAAATAATGCTGAAAATTAAATTGCCCAGTCTAACTTTTCATTGGTGATTGGAATATAATACACTAGTAGACAAAGAATTAGATTATTTACTTCAAAGGGAAATATCATGAAGCATGATTAAAATATGAATGTTGTTGAAGGAAAATAAATGGAAAGTATTCTCTATATATCCAAGGTGTGCACATTTCAGGCTTGGTAAAAAGTGTTCATAATTTTATAGTAGAAAACCAAAGGTACAATAAAGAAAATGGAATTAACAAAAGCTTAGTTTTAGCTGGAGAAAGGAAAATTGCAAAAAGTGTTTCTAGTTAAAAAATGTAAAATCTATGGTTTTTCTATGTAAAAATAATAATAATAGCGGTTATGGAACTCCACACTAGAATTCACTATAGTAGTAATGTCAATGAACATCATCAAATTGGCTAAATATACAGGCCATTTTTACTCCGGGATCATTTTGCATAAAAATCTTGCAGCTTAGTAATATTTCAGCATTTTAAAACATTCCAGATTTCTAGCAGCAGAAATAATGTTGACGATTCTTCTTCCACTCAGGATTGTTCATCCACTTCGAATCAATAGATGACAAATTATCACCACAGTTGGTAGGATTCCTCAGGTAATAATGGTTCATTTCCATAGCTATGCAGGAAAGGCCAAACTGATATGTTTGGTTTTAAAATATTAAAAAAAAAAAGATAAATATATATAAAAATATTACAAGACCTTGGGAGTTTATTTGAGATTGTGCATAGGCCTTGCAGCTCATGAAAGAAGAAGCTTTGAAAGACTAGCATTTTGTTTAGATAGCCGATCCCTAGGTCTAGGTTAAGGAAATGAATTATTGAATATTAAATTTTCTATATAGCATAAACAACACTGAAATCAGAAGTAGAAAAGAATCACAAGATCTACGAAAAATGAGCAGTGGCAGAAACAGTTTTTCTTCGATGTTGCTTCGGCGATCTTCGTCGTGTTCCAATAATGTGGACAATTTCTGTAATCGAAGTCATCGCTAGGGTAGCAAAAGATAGCTCTGATGGCAAATCTCTACTTCAGTGTTAATGGTGTTGTGTAGGCTGGTTTTACGTGTTTTGTTGTTCATGGTGATCAAACCGTGTCTAAGGTTTGGTGGGCTACTTTATTAGTTAGTGACACTGAATGTACTTCTGGAAGTGGTGCAAACTTGCAACTCGCCAGCACCACCACATGCATCAACGACCATACTCTACAATCGTACCTAATACGATGGTGATGGAGCCTACTATGCCTAACAGAAAAACCACCTCTGTTTCCAAATGCATCGCCTGATTCTTCATCATCAAAACTGCCATTGTCAACAAGACTCACGTTGGAGTTCATGCAGAATAGCAAGCACGGTGACAGATAGGCGCAATGTGGTAGATGACAACCCTCATCACTCATCACAAGCCAAATAACAAACCCTCATCTCTACGCTCATACGATGGGCTTGTGATGATCGTGGAGATAGAATTTTATTAATTGATGTCCTTGGTTAATGTATATAAGGAAAAACATATATATTACTATTTCTGTGGGCAAAAGATTATAAAAGAAGTATTAAAATTAATCTATAGATGGAAGGCTATCTTTAAAAGAAAAAGGATATTATTCAAGTTGGCTGAAATTTCTCATAATTTCCTATAGAAGATACAACTTCTTATGGTGGTTATGAGTTAACATCCTAGATATTTTTAATTTATCTTAACTTTTCATGATGGTTGTATCTATCCTAAAGTCACTATAAAAAGGGATTCAAGGATATATTTTAGAGAGAAATTGGTGGGGAGATCAAAAAGAAATATATTAAAGATTGTAAAGCATGGCTTGCTAAAGGCATCAATTCAACTATTTTGTTTTATTCCTATGAGTTCTTTTCTTCCCACTTTGTCTTAGTTGCTTAGCTAATGGTTTACATAGTACGTGCTTGGCATTTAATTTTTGGATTTTCTAGATTGCTTTTATAGTGGTATGTTTGCATAATTCTAAACTTCTATTTTGGTTACCATATAAGAGCTTATGTTGTCCTAGAAAAGCACCTTGAGAAAATTAATAATAATGTCTTTATGAAATTTCCTATTTGAGCCTAGAGGATCTAGAAATATCTTTAATACTTTGACTTGCTTAAAATAGCTTCATTTTTTAAAGTTTATTACGTTGGAATTTCAATCTTGAAATTGTCAAAACTTTTTCGATTGCTCTATTGTTTGCAATTCTTGACAACTATTAACTAGCCAAATAAAAGCTTTTCCTTTATCATTTATAAAGCATTTTGGTAATTTAATAAGAGTGTCTTTTATGAAATTAGTTGTTAGGCTCAAAGAACTTGGATAATTTATAATACTTAGATTGAATTAGAATAGCTTTATTACGAAGTGTTTCATTAGGTTCGATTTATCTTGCCTAAATATTCAAAGTTTCATACAACTTTGATTTTTTTTCTTTTCTAACACTGGTATCCAACACTTTATCCAACACTTTATCAAAAAATGGTAATGAAAAATGCTCCTTGAAGGTTGCCATGTTCAATAGTCAAAAGTCTATGTAGACTCTTCATTTTCTTCATTTCTTAGGTACAATAATGAGTGGGCTAATCCATTCACTATTCGCAATTAGATAGATGAACCTAGCCATGAGGAGTTATTTAACATCCTCCTTGACAAATTACTTTATTTTAGAGTTCAATCTTCTCTACAGCTATCTCTTTGGCCTAATAGAGGGATTTGCATAGATATGGTATTGGCATATCCTCAAATCTATTCCTATAAGTTCATGATACAACCAAGTGAAGACTATTGGCCATTTGTTCACCACTTGTAAAAGCTTTTGTTTTTGTTCTATAGTAAATTTGGCATCGACAATTCCTAATTTACCATTGTTGAAAAAAATCATATTTCATAGTTTCTAGTAAGGTCTTTAGTTCAAGGGGTTCTTGTTTGAACTGATAAAAAATATCCAACTTCCTCAATCCATTTTACTATGTGTATGGAAGAGTTGATGATGGAGTTGCTCTAGTTCATCCATATTTTCTTTATAGGCACTTGTGAGGCTCTCTAATGATTCAATGCACATTGTAGACTTAGCTTGGTGATATGTTATTAGCCACTAGGTATCTTCTTATTTTGTGGCTACTACATATAGGAACTTTTGAGTAACTATAGTTTCAGCACACTTCTTGCATGCTTAGATTGATGTGTCTTTGATCATTCATGTAATGGCATCCTATGTTACTATATGTGATGCATGGAACTCTCTTCTTCTCTATCTTACCAAACTCATTTTTCTTGGAGATTTTCGAGGAAAGTTCTTAAAACCTCATTTTGGCATCTATAGTACTAAGCCATGCCCTTCCCATGATGATAGGAATCTCCCCTTTACAATTTTCTACATGGATCACAAGGAAATTGATAGGATAGGGTCATCCATATTTAATGGTCACAATGTCCTCCACTAGTCCTAGAGGAATAGTGATGAACTAATTTACTAGCTCCAGTCTAATATTACTCTTCTTCATAGGAGGTAGGTTTTAGATCCTAGACATTTCTTGAGAGATTAAGTTCATCCTAGAACCTAAATCCAATAGAGCCTTGCATGGCTCATTTATTGCAATTATAAATAAATAAGGAAACTCCTAGGATCATATCATTTCTAGGAAGATGACCAATCTTGATCCAATCAGTGATCGCATGGATCAACATAAGAATGTGGATGTTGAAGGTATTTTGGTTTGGAAATGACTCAATGGTACTATCAAAGGTAGATGTAGTAGGGTTAATAGCCATGGGTGTTTACAATGGTTTTGTGGGGCTATTGATTCTAAAGAATGATATGTTACAAGTTTTTATTTAGGACCACTTGGATGAATATTCGATCGCAAGTTCATTGCCCTCATGGCATTTCTTTGTTATGGCTATGGTGAGATTTCAGATTGCATGGATGGAGTAGGTGGAAGGGGTATAGTTGTGTTTGATGTAGGAGCTGTTGAGGGATGTTGTGGAGGATGGAAGGGAAAAGGAGACTCCCCCCTTAGAGAAGGTACTATGTAATATTCTAGGGGGTAGTAATGGTAAGGGAAGGAAGTGTGGCTAGAGGATTCACATGGGAATATAGGCTATTGGATGTAATATCCATAAGGATCTAACTATTGGTAGGGACATTTTTGCTATAAGGTGGGATCCCCCATGATAATAGGTAGTCCCACTATTGATACTACTCTTGAGGTTGAAGAGGTGCCCCACTTAGATAATACATTGGTGGGTAGAACTGTTGTCTATAGTTGCTTTGTGGATAAGGCAATCACCAAGGTGCTTATCTTTTGCAAACTTAGGATTCAATACATATACCCCAAACTCCTATAAATGTGACAACATTAGGCAACATCCCTTAGGATGTTCATACTGCCAAATCTCATAGCCATTATCATCTATTTTCAAACCTACAACCTCTTCAACCACTGTAAGTTTACCATTGTTCTTATAATAATCCTACTTGGTATCCTTCTTTTTCCTTCTTTCTAGATCACTACTCCCTTAATATTTTCATTCCTTTGTAATTTTTAGAGCTTTTTGGAACTTTTCATCTAAGGATTCCATGTCTTATCTACTTTGCTAATATTTTAGTAATAGATTTGTGTATCAAGAAGGTTTTCCTTTGCATCACCTTATCAAGTAGTGCCTTTCTCTCAAAGTTGTAGAAACACACCTCCATTTTTTGAATGAAGAGGTTCTTGTTATACTCTTCTACACTTTCACATTTTTTTAGCTTTTAGCCACCTAATCTATCAGCCTTTGAATCTGATGGACTTGCATCTTAGAAAGTCTTCCTTGGGCATAGACCCCTCAGGTTTTTCTTTTCTCATTTTTAAGCCCATCTATAATATGATAGAGTTTTTCCCTTTGGAAGTATCCATGGAATAGGCATTGGTGTAATAGAGAGTAGTACCTACCCAAGGCTGCATTCAAGGACTCATTTTTTCCCTATTTTCATCCTTGGATCTATCTCCATAGGTTAGATACTCTAGAGTATGTTTAATGCTTTTCATTGAAGAGATTCAACATATTACTCCATTGGTGAATGGATTTCTATTCTAAGGATTAGTACTAGCTTTCTACTTTATTCGTGAGTATCCTTGAGAATAATTTTAACTTTTTGCATTTGTTCTCTATGTTTTGCAAGGCACAAGCATCATGAAAGACTTAGAGATGATTTTGTGGATCTAAATTATATCCCACTTCAAACTTGAGGATGTTATTCATATCAAACCTCTTTATCTTGTTATTATTATGATGCCTTGTTAGAATTCTCACTACCTTTGAAATGTTAAGCATGTTTTTGGTAGCTAGTAGAGGCTCATCATAGTCATGATAAACATGGTGGCCTCTTTCATGATCATGATGTCTATGATGAGGTCTTCTATGCCTTCTATCTCTATGATGCTCCTCTCTACCTTATGGTTTCCTTTGCCCTTAATCTTGGTCACATTAGCAAGATCCTTGTTCATTTCTTTTCCACCATTCATCCCCATCTTGATCTTGGTTGTTTCTCTTGTGGTCTAGGCTCTTGTTCCTATCATAGTTTGAGAATTAAGACAAAGAGGATGATGAGGATGAAGAAGAGAACCAAGGGAATGATACTAGCTAGTTCCTCTCCCTCGATCCCTTCCTTAGTCTATGTGCTTTTCTTTATCCTTCCTCTAATCATTATCCTTGCCCTTGAATGAGTGACTACAATTTTCATCTTTTGAGGCTTCTTGTTCTTGAGACCTTGCTTTTCTATTACCAAATTTTTCCAAAGTTGACTACAATCTTTGGTTAAGGGTCTCTCATCATAGAGAGGAGGAGAATCTATGTATTGGGATTAGCTAGAAAAGAAGTCATTGTCCTCTTTATACTATTGCAAGAATAAGTGAGTTGGAGAATTCTTACCCTTAGTGGTCTCATATCATGCCTCCATGTGCTAATCTAGCCTACGTTGGACATTAGTAGAATGATAGTCCTTGTAAGTGTGGTCATGGACCTCATATTCAAAGTTAAGTATGGCAATGCAAAGCCTGAGAAGATTGGACATTAGCATGGTAAGAATGGATCAATCAAAAGGCAACATGATGTTTCCTTCCATGTCCCTGCAACACATCTATTCATCTTAATGAAGGATGAAAGTAAAATCTGGATTATAAGGATTCAAATGAGCATAGACAACTCTAAGTTCTTAGGGCCTCTTAGATGCCCTCTATTGCTAATTGGATTCTTCATTGTGTGATGGAGGTTCATCCTTGTGAGAAGAAGCCATATTAGTGATTCATAAAAATAGTGTGCTCTTAGTATTTTATTATTTCTTTAATTTTTTCCTTAATCGTTGATGATGGTTCATTGTATGATCTTTAAAATGTGTTTTTATAACTTCATAGTCTCTTCCTACTTAGTGCACTTCGCTAAAATAAGTGCCCAGCAATGATGCCAATGATGAGCAATGAGTATACCCTATGCCCAACCATAGGAATCACAAGCATGTGCTAGCAATCAGGTCAAATTCTACAAAATTATTTCCTAAGTTTGCCCATATTCGTAAACTATGAATCAAGGAATCATCTAATTATTGTCTTTCTAACTTACACTTGTGTCATTTGTGCATATAGTTAAATGTGAGTTAAGACTTATGATATTTATTTTTGTTGGTATTTTCATATATTTTTATCCTCAGTACAAGGTAAATAAGTGAAGGTTTAATAAGTGATTATTTAACTACTCATCTATTCTAGTGACTAACTATCCTAACATAAGTAGCCATTTCCACTTACTGTACACATCCCAAACTAGTATTAATGCTACTAGGTTATCAAGTGATGATTATTGGGCATAACAAATAACCATGACTAGAATTACCAAATGCTATACATTATGCTCAAAGTGGTCATACTTCTGTATTCATGATTAAATGTATTAATTACATAAGATGAGAAATGTAAAGTGCATTAAAAGTAAAGTGAGAATAAGAAAGATTAAACTATCCAATTGTTGCAATGAATGTCAAAAATACCGCCTTTATTGTCATTCATACCAAGCTGTTTAGGAACATGACACTTAAATAAAGATCCATACAATCTCTTTGATTCATACTACGAGAACTCAGAGAAAAATATTCTAACTCTAAAGAAAGCAAACTACAAGAGCTTCACTACAATATGAACTTAACATGTCATAAATGTCATTTGTGTATGCATTTATATAGGCTTCAACTACATCAATGTCAATGCATTTACATCAACACATGTCACCATACATCAACGAGAATATGTTGAAAAGGCTACATCAATAGGGTTGCATCAACATAGCTTGTATATGATGCTTCATCAGTTTCTAAGAAAGTAATTAGCTACAAATAGGAATTTAGAGATAAGCTTATTAAAGTAAAAGATATATAAAATCCTAAAGATCAAGCTTATGAACTAATCAATTTATGCTTTAAAAAAGAACCTAGAGTGATAAAAATTTGAAAAAGAATTAATTAACAAATGAGAGAGAAGTTAATGAAAATGCTTAAGAAGAACTTGTATATTTTTGCTTGGCCATACAATAGCTTAGGGACCTTTAGACATAACATCATTACTCCTAAAATATCCTTGATAGAAGGTTGTAAATGGTAAGACAAAAACATAGGAAATTTAACCTAGTAATGGACATAGAAATAAAAATTTATTAAGAGCTAAGATTATTTATCTAGTATGGTATCATTTTGAATAGTAATTGTAGTACTCATGGGAAATAAGAATGGTGATATCAGATTATGTGTTAACTTAAGAAATTTAAATGAAACTTTTATAAAGGATAGATATCCATTACCTGAAATAGATGAAATTTTAATAAAAGTTTTAGGATGTTAGCTTTATTCCTTAATGGATGAATTTTCTAAATATAAACAAATAGTGATGGATAAAAATGATAGATACAAAATAAATTTCATAAGTGAGCAATATTTGCTTACAAAAGGATGTTGTTTGGTCTATCTAATTTTGAAGTCACTTCTATCAAGAAATGGATATAGCATTTAAAGCCATAATTATAAAATTCATAGTTGTATACTTAGATGATATCATTGATTATTCAAAGTAGAAGGATGATCATTCAAGTCATCTTCAACAAATATTTGATAGGTGTCAAGAATTTAGTGTTTCTTTGAATTCTAAGCAGAGTACTCTTTGGATTAAAGTTAGGTTGCCTACCATAATATGTTATATGCCAAAAAGGATTAGCTATTGATTAGTCTAAAGTTCAAGCCATTTAAAAAATTAAACATTAAAATAACAAATTATCCCTCAAATCCTTCATTAGAAAGGTTAATTTTGTTAAGGATTTTATTGTGGATTTTACAAAAATAACCATACCCTTAACATTAATGCTAAAATAAAGATATGAAGGTTAGGAAAACTTAGGAATCAATTCTTGCCTTGGAAGAGATTAAAGAAGCTATTATGGAGGCTTCTTATTTGACAAATACAAAGCTTAAAAATTATTTTTAATTGTACACTTTTACCTCTACTAATTTAATCATTGCTATCTTAATACAAACAAGTGAAGGTTAAGAAGAACTAATTGAGCTTATCATTATTAGCTTAAAGTATTAGAAAAAAGATATTTTTAGCTAAAGAAGCAAGCTTATGTTATGATTAAGGCTTTAGTGAATTTTAAATATTACTTAGAGAATGTAATAATAGATATTATGACTATAGAATTCATTGTTAGGTAACTCTTATCGTAGAATGATATTGAAATCAAGAGAGAAAATTGGATAGTTGAATTTCAAAAATTTAAATTTATACTTGAAACTTACAAAATAGTTAAAGGATGGGATTAAATAAACTAATGGCTAAACAAGCCTAACAACAAACTTTAGTTATGCTTGCTAAAGAAGAAAATTAGTACAATGATATTTTAAGATTCTTAATTAATAGGAAGCTTTTAAATGATTTAATAAAGTCTCAATGAAAATATTTCATATGAAAAATTATTATTATGAAAGATGGAGTCTTGCATAGATAATATTTTAAAGGAATATTACCAAAATGTGTTAGAAATAATCAAATTGATAAGGTGATAGAATAATTTCATAGCCATATTGGCCTATTTTATGACTCTTCTAAATCTACCATGCAACATATTTTGAAATATGGGTTTTATTAGCCACACATGTATCAAGATATAAATCATAATATTCATACATGTTTTAGATGTCAAATTCATGGCTCTAAAAGTTCCAAAGAAAATGCTTCATTAAAATCGATAGTCGTAGACCAAATTTTTTAATAATGGGCTTTAGATTTTATTGAAATTATTATTGCATCAAAAGCTAGACATAATGTTCTATTGACAATTGCCAATAACTTCAAAAAATGAATTGAGACTAAATTTCTTCAAAGAAGTTCAATCTTCAATGGGATTACCTTCTTGGAAATGTATATCTTGAATAGGCTTAACCTTTCTAAAGCCTTGGTACTTGATAATTGATCAAATTTTAGACAATAGAATTCATATGATGGACTTATAAAAAATATATATTTTTACTTGTCTGATCAAATTATTAACCTCAAGGAAATGGGCTTGTAAAATTAAGAAATAACCTAATCTCCTATGTAAAGCATTCAATAATCAAAAGCCTAGTAAATTAGCATGCCCATTTACAAGCAACCTTATGGATGAATCGAATCAAAATTAAAAAATATAGAGAAAAAGTTCATGGTTTCATTTAATATACAAAATTGTAGCATGTATTGCAAAAAAATAATTTTAACAACCACAAATTTTGTATAGCTATATAGTTATAAAATTAATGAAGATAGGAGTTTGATGGCATTAGTAGTAAAAAGAGAAGCTTAACTTAAGAAAGCTAAATATAATCTATGGATAAATACAGCTCTAACTAAAAGATGGTTCGATAGAAGAGCTTCAAATAGGTCATTCAAAGAAAAAGATCTAGTGTTTTTGTGGAATTTGAAAAACAAATCCAATCATAATAAATTTTTAGCAAAGTGGCTAGTTCTTTTCTAATTAAACAAATAGGTATTCATTGAGAATTAAAACAACTTCAATAAATTATAAATGAGCTAAAATATAATGTCACAATTCAATGTGTAGAATGAAATGGGTTTAAAACCCTTACCTCAATGAAAAAGGTATTTAAGCTACTACAAAATAGAATAGTTTAACCCTTTCAAAAATTAAACTCAAATAAACACACTTGATTCTACAAGATGATGGTGAGGTAGAGACTTGAAAATTCTTTGAATGTCTTAAGACTAATTTAGAAATTAGCATTATTATTAATATCAATGTGTACTACTTGCACCTAAATGAACAACCATGATGATTTACATTCAAAGAATAAATAAGTTTATTGATAGTTAGTGAGTAAGAGGTATGACTATTAGAATAGGACATATCCCTCAATATCATGATGATAAAAGGTATGACACAGATGGTTTGTAAAAATATAAAATATATCAATACACAAATTTCTTTAGTATGTTCATTTAGGTAATAACTATTGACAACTATCTCATTAAGTCCTCCTATTTTGAATGCTTTTATATATTTACAGATATTTATCTTTGTATTTTTAGGCTCTTATTTAACTTTGTTTCTATAATTATCACTGTCGACTTTGTTTATTGCAAGTAATATATTATGGGAATTGTAACATCCTCCTTTCTAACGTTATATTAGATAACATTACATTGGTTATAGAAACCCTAATGAATAAATGGTTGTTGGCGACCATTTGGGACACGACCGCCAATGAGTGTCCTCAAACAGGATTTAGGTGCTTGCTGGTCTCTAGCAACACCAAGGCCTAGATACCTCCAAATAGACTTAGTAGTTAATGTGAGTATGTGTGTGTGTTGTTGTGAAAAATGAAATGATTGGGTTGCATGTAAAACTATAAATGACTTATGTTAAAGAGATTTAGCCAATTTTGTAAAGTACTGTGAGTTGTTGAGAGTTCCTATTTTGTTCAATTGTCTAGTCTATGCGGTCCTTATAATACCTATTTGTAACAAATAAATTTTTGCAAAAACATTTGAGCACAACTCTGCAAATCTACTTCTAATTTTCCCCAGAGAAAGAGATAGTTCCACAAGAAAACTAGAAATAGAGCGAGATTCAATGGAAATAAAAAGAAGAGAAAAAGAATGTAGATTTGTTTAAAGATCTCAAATGTTTAAACAAGGTAAAATGATATGAGTAAACACTTCGCAATAAAGCTATCCCAAATTCAATAACTACAAATTGTTCAAACTTCCAAGGCTCAAATAACAAATTTCTTCAAGACAATCCTACTATGCTACCCAAAAAAAATTGTTGCGTAAACTATCACGTACCAAACTCTATTTTGGCTAGATAATGGATGTCAACAATTGCATTCAACAGAACCTTCAAAAGACTTGACAGTTTATGATTGAAATACCATGGAGATTCAATTTAAAGATAAAAGAAGCTATTCCGGTCTTATCAAAATACCAAAGATTTTTTGAACCCTCTTGACTATTGAATCATTCAACGGCTTGACTACATGCAGAGGCTCTCTTACAAAAATCTCAATAGTGGTTCTTATACATTGCACAATAATAAAATTCACTACTAAAATGCTCTTACGGCTTTCAAACACAAGCTCTTCTATGGCAAAATTTTAATAGAAATTTTCTATCATGCAACAAGAACAATAAGGGCAATCTAAAAATCCCAAAATTATTTGCCAAGCATGATACTATCTAAACCACTAGCTAAAAATTTTTAAAAAAATAAAAAATAAACATAACTCATAGGACTATGACAAAGAGGCTGAAATGTTGTCTTTAACAAGTCATGTTACAAGCAATCTTTCACAATGTCTTCTTTACCAATGCTCCTTTTCTCTTTAGCCACCAAGACCCTTGAAGCCTTTTTATAGGGTCTCATAGGTAGTTAGATATTACAAAATATCTTGGGTAACTTCTTTCCCAAGTAAGGAAGTTATAACTTGCCCAACAAGTTAGGAGATATTACTTGCCCAACAAGTTAGGAAGTTATAACTTATACATGAAGTTAGGAGAAAATCATGCTAACATTGGCATGTGTCTTTACAAATATTTCTTTCATAAGAAGTCACAACCTATATAATAATTTTAGGAAATAAAGCTAAGATCTCTATCTTGTTTAATCCATTTAACCTTAGTCCAAGATCAAGCTTCTCAAACACCATGATGGCCATTGCAATAAGCGCTCCATACAATTGTCATTTTATTTTTGTTGCATGTGAGAAAATATGCTAAAATTATTTTTAGCCACCAAACCATATGAAATTGGAACTTTATTTTGTTACTGTGATTTCACGTGTTCGGGTTTTGTTCTTACTTTCAGCAATGACGTTTTTCTTTAGAATAAGCTATAACCATGATTTATCGGCTAAATAATCTCCCAGTTGGTTTGATACTGAGCTCAGATACTAAGTCCCTGCAACCGACCTCTTGGCCACGTCCACGATCCTCCGTATCTGCCATAGAAGAAATTTCATTCTGCTAATTCAGTTGTGCACCTATCTTGCTGTGTCTTCGTGTCTCTGTAGCCTCACTTGATGGATTGGTAATGATGATTATGAATGCGTTGGCGTCGGGCGCTACTATGTTTGCAATTTCTGTTTGCAGGTTCATCATTGCAAGAATCTAGACATGAAAAATTTTTTGTTGTGTGCCAAGCTTTGCCTTAGGGTTTATGTTTAATATTTCACGTCTTCTGATTGCTATTTTTCATATCTTGCATTTGAAACAAAATAGAAACCCTGCTACGTTTTTCTTTTTGCTTGTAGACTCCATTCTCTGGACACTGTAGATCATTGAAGGAGATCTTATTTTTCTTTGGTTCTAGCAAAAAATGATAAATGTGATTTGGGGTTGCAACCACCTGAAATTTTTGCCCCAAATTCACCTAGGGNAAAAATGATAAATGTGATTTGGGGTTGCAACCACCTGAAATTTTTGCCCCAAATTCACCTAGGGCTTCCTGCATTTTTCTTTCTGTAAACTAAAAATTATTGTATTTATTTTCTGAATCAGGGATAGTCACTGTATGATTTGGGTGTCAATATTGGCAAGATTTTGATATATTCTTGATGCTTATCTTGCTGTTTTTCTTCTAAAATCATTTTTATTCATAACCTATTCTTGTTTTTGCGATTTTCATTGCTGATTCTAATGCAGAGTATATACAAAGTGTTTGACAAATTACCTTTTGCCACTGTCTCTACTTTTGCTATTAAAAAAAATTCAATAAACATTACTGTGACATCCAATTCTCAATTCTTGTATATACTGCTAACTGCATTTTAACTCTTATTCTTTTTCTCTCTTCTTCTTCTTTTTTCTGCACTTCATATACAGGGCACATGAACAAATAGCTTCATGAAGATTACTGAAATTTCCAATGACCTTTAATCAATTTTATTATACCCACCTGTTCCATGAAATGGCCAAAATGTGCCAACTGTTGGCAACCGTTTGGGACGCAACTGCCAACGAGTGTCCTCGAACAGGATTTAGGTGTTTGCTGGTCTCTGAAAATACCAAGGGCCAAATACCTCCAATTAGACTCAGTAGTTAATGTGAGTATGTGTGTGTGGTGTTGTAAAAAATGAAACGATTAGGTTGTGTGTAAAATTATAAATGACTTATCTTCAAGAGATTCAGCCAACTTTGCAAAGTACTGTGAGTTGTTGCTTTTTTTTTATTCTATTTAAATTGTTTAGCTAATGGTTTAGATAGTATCATGCTTGGTAAGTAATTTTGGGATTTTTAGATTGCTCTTATTGTTCTTGTTGCATGATAGAAAATTTCTATTAAACTTTTGGCATAGATAAGCTTGTGTTTGAAAGCCTTAAGATCATTTTAGTAGTGAATTTTATTATTGTGCAATGTATAAGAACCACTATTGAGATTGTTGTAAGTGAGCCTCTGCATGTAGTCAAGCCGTTGAACGATTCAATAGTCAAGAGGGTTCAGAAAATCTTTGGTATTTCGATAGGACCAGAATAGCTTCTTTTATCTTTAAAGTGAATCTCCATGGTATGTCAATCATAAATTGTCAAGTCTTTTGAAGGTTTTGTTGAATGCAATTGTTGACATCCATTATCTAGCCAAAATAGAGTCTGGCACATGATAGTTTATGCAACAATTTTTTTTTTGGGTAGCATAGTAGGATTGTCTTGAAGAAATTGCTTATTTGAGCCTTGGAAGTTTGAACAATTCGTAGTTATTGAATTTTGGATAGCTTTATTGCGAAGTATTTACTCGTATCATTTTACCTTGTTTAAACATTTTAAATATTTACATAAATGTGTTTTCTTTTTCTCTTCTTTCTATTTTGATTGAATCTCGCTCTATTTCTAATTTTCTTGTGGAACTATCTTTTTCTCTGGGGAAAATTAGAAGTAGATTCGCAGAGTTGTACTCAAATGTTTTTGTAAAACTTTATTTGTTACAAGTAGATATTATAAGGACCGCATAGATTAGGCAATTGAATAGAATAGGAACTCTTAACAACTCACAGTACTTTGCAAAATTGGCTGAATCTCTTTAACATAAGTCATTTATAGTTTTACATGCAACCCAATTGTTTCATTTTTCACAATAGCACACACACATACTTAAATTAACTACTGAGTCTATTTGGAGGCATCTAGGCCTTGGTGTTTCCAGAGACCAGAAAGCACCTAAATCTTGTTCGAGAACACTCGTTGGCAATCGCATCCCAAATGATCGCCAACAATTCTTTTGGCGCTAAAAGGAGGGCTGAAAATGTAGCCTCTAAGTTCATAAGCCTTATAATTTTAGCACATCAACCATTCTTTGTTACTATAAAGGCTTAAGAAATTAAATACTATTTTTAGTTCATGACCAAGAAGATTGATAATTTGGAAAATTTAAAAGTTTCAAAAGATATTCTTGATTCTAAGACTGATTCTTCATCAGAAGAAAAACAAAAGAAAGTTTTTGAATTGGGAACAAGTAGTGGAGTAAAAATTAGAAGATCAAGAAGATCACCCATTAGATCTGGTTTATCAATTTATAAGAGAAGATCTAGAATTCTAAGAGTTCAATTATCTAAAGGAATAGGATAGAAAATCATTGGCAAAGAGTTACACCATTAGGATTTCAAAATTACAATGATATTCCTAAGATAGTTTACAAATATTTGCCTGAGCCTTTCATTCCTGGAAAAGCTTATTTAGCTGAAGAATATATTCACATGTTTGAGTTAGCTTTAGCTCATGCAAATATTCAACATCAAGATCAAGCTTGTAGGTTGTTTGTATCAAATTTAAAGGATAT
>MNCI01013323.1:306298-376539 GCA_015680685.1 Gnetum montanum
ATTTATCCAAGTGACTCCATGGGTCACACAACTCCCCAACGTCACTACCAAGTTCGGGAGTACTTTAGAAGGACTCCTTCTCCTCCAGGAAACACTCCATACCCATACCATCCTCCTAATCCATCTGCACCTCTTCCACCAGTAGTTCCCATAACACCTCCTGATCCAACAATGCAAGGGGAACTCCCCCCTCAACTGCAACCACAAAATGCTACGAGAGCCATAAACATTCAACCCGCTGCTGATTCTGACAACCATAAAAAGAGAAGACCTTTCTTTAGAACCAAAAGCCTAGACAAGCTCTCACAACCGTAAGAAGAGAAGATCTTTCTCTGTGATCACTCCTCTAACACAAAAGGCTTTGGGGCTTCCTTCAGTCCAAAATCAAAGCTTAACGCCTACTGTAACCGACTGGATCAAGGTAGGCCACCTTCCCAGGAAACTAGTTGATCCTGGAAGTCCCTTAATTTATCTCCAAGTCGCCAAGAATGAACCACAAAGGGCTCTTCTTGACTTAGGTTCTGGAGTTAACTTAATCTCAAGAAAAATGTATCACGCGTAGAACCTGCCCCAACTTAAGAAGAGCAACATTCAACTAGATTTGGCAGACCAGTCCATCATCATTCCCTTGGGATTGGTGGAGGACAGTGTTACCACTGTGTGTGGTTGGTCATACCCAGCTGATTTCTTGGTGATTGAAGTTAACAACAACAAAGGGGACTTCCCAATTATAATGGGAAGGGCATGGCTGAGTGCAGTAGATGCATGCCTAGGAATTCATGATCTTTCCTTGGAAATCTCTAAGGTAAACATTTATGGAAAGATCGAGAAGAGGAAAGTTCCATGCATCACATATAGTGATTCATTAGGTGATGACATGGAGGAAATGCCTCCATACAACAGGTGTGCCCTTGAACCTCTGAGACAAAGATGCCTGTATGTAGCAACCACACAACTAGTAGTAGACACCCCGTGGTTGATAGCTAGTTGAAATAGCAACCGACAAACATGCATGGAATGAACTGGGGAAATAACCCATGCCAACAACGAAGGCATAGATACCTTAGAATATGAGCGTTGCCAACTTCCACCCCTTAATCTAAGAACATCAATTGGGAGAAGTTGGGCACTTCTACAAAATTCAAACAAATGCTCATTATTTTGGATCTCTCCCTTGCAATTCAATCATGGGGGAGATGGCCACCTATGTTGATCATTTGGGGCCCTCAGTTCTTTTTAAATTTTTTTTACACATTTTTTTGCATGTTTTTTTTTTACAAATTTCTTTAACTTTTCTTGTTTTTGTTTTACAAATTTCTNTGCATGTTTTTTTTTTACAAATTTCTTTAACTTTTCTTATTTTTGTTTTACAAATTTTTTTAACTTTTGTTATTTTTTGTTTTACAAATTTCTTTAACTTTTGTTATTTTTTGTTTTACAAATTTCTTTAACTTTTCTTGTTTTTGTTTTACAAATTTCTTTAACTTTTCTTGTTTTTGTTTTACAAATTTCTTTAACTTTTCTTATTTTTGTTTTACAAATTTTTTTAAGTTTTTTTTCTTGGTTTTCAACATCGTTATACTTTTTCGTTTTGTGTGTGTATGTGTGTGATCCACCCTGTAAGTTTGTCATTCAATAAATGTTCTTCATGATGGTATGAACTATGTTTCTATTGATTGCCAATGTTTGGTTTTTACCTTTAAGTCATGATGTTGATACTAAGGTATGTTTCTTTTGATATGGAAGTCAATGAGTTCACTTCATCCATTCATCCACCAATTTCTATGGTCTCTCTCAGCTTGAAAATGTATAGTCCCTTTCTAAATAAGAACTTTTAACCAATCGGTGACTAGGCACTTCTCAAACTAAGGAAGGACTCAAGGATTGAAAAGGGTGTGACTTCAAGGGAACTTGATGCATTTGTGTTGGCCATTCTCTTGGGTGCTTGGATGTTTTCTTCTTGAGTTTTCTTATCGTTTCGATGTTACCTAATTATCGGGAAGCTAAGTAATAAAAATAACAAAGTCTTTGCATGGTGTGGTTCTCATGCATAAACATATAAAACACAAAAAAAAAGTGAGAATTCAAAGCACACCCCTTAGACAAAATAATCCCTTGGGCTACAAGCACTGGTTATGGAACACAAAATAAAAATGTTCCCTCTAACTAAGGCCCTCCTCGCTTCCCCTTCTCTCCTCATTCGTTTCATTGGAATGGTGGTGGCTCTTGGGGAAGGCATTCTTGTTATTCAAGTGGATGGTTTGGCCGAGTGCATTGATGCAAAGTCACTGGATGTGGTTGGTTTGAGGCCGAAGTTGGAATGAGATTTCCTAAGTCACATTAATCATGAAACACACGAGGGGCTGTACACCACCTTGTTCTTCGGATTCCATTCCATTCTCTTCTCTCCACCCTTCTCTCCATTATTCACCTCATTGTCAGTTGTATCATTAGTATATATTTTTGGTAGATGCATTGTTTTCTTTTTGGTAAATTCTTGTGGTTAAGACTTTAACTCTTGTCCCAAATGACATTTCTAGAGCCTACAGGCTTTTTGAATCTGGGTTTGTTAGGGCATTAAGGGCATGAGCCTACTTTGGGGAGGACCCACTGGCATTCCTATTTGGTGCACCAGTTAAATTCTTTCCCTTAACATTTTTACAATCCATTTTATTTTGTTCATTTTTATTTTGACATCCATTTCATCAATGCTATAGTTGTCTCATTTTCCTCATCTTTCTTGTTCCTTTTCTTTCTCCATTTTAACACTACTGGAGGTTCATGATTAGTCATGGGGGTACAGGGCCCAATTTTTTCTATTTTCTCCTAACCCCTACACCTTCGGTAGTCACCAATATTATATCCCTGGATCCGTATCAGCCATACCACAACTCACCCAATGGACCTTTCACCGAAGCAAGGTATCAACTACATTGAAATTTATTTACCCTTGCTAATATAAGACTGTGTTGTGTGTGCAGATGGCAATCATGCAACAACGGATTGGATTTAGAAAGAACAATTGGAATGGAGCGATGCTGAAGCAGTTATGCAAGGAGCAAGATCGATGGCACACTTACTGATGGAAAACAAAAGGCGTAATCTGGGCGTTGGCAGCAGCAACACTTCTTTCTCTCTCTCTTTCTTTCTCAACTGCCAAATAAGGCCTGATGTCAATGTAATAAGGTGTTCACTCTTGTTGTCATGAAAACCAGTTTTTGTCTTGTAATGATGATCTATTCACATGTCATCCCATTAGTTCCATTCAGTCAATAATCCCATACCTTCCTAATATTTTGTAAGGAACTCGAGGACGAGTTTTTATTCAGTCATGGGAGTATGATGGGACGCAATATCGCATGGGCTATGATATCGCATCCACCACGATATCGCATCCCATGCAATATCACATCCCACGTGATATCGTGTACGCGATATCGCGGTGCATTATCATATCTATAAATAAGAGGTAGCTCTCCCTTGTTTCTTATCCTAGGCTTAGACCGTAGTGAAACTCTGGCAGTTTGATCCCTCCAGAGATAGAATATTTTCCATGTGCTTGCAGTAGGAGCTCCAAAGTGAACGGATCTTTATTCGAGTAGATACTGTACCTGAACACATATTTGTATATGGAAATAAAGACGAAATTCTTGGATAAACCTTACAGTGCATGAAATAGGCTAAATAGGATTTTATTTATTTTTATTTACTGTTTTCCATTTAAATGCTTTATTAGGAATTAAATCTTTCTCAACCCTTTTCTCCTAGCTAAGTGCCTTAGTATGACCTCTTTAAGCACGTGTGTTACGTGTGGTGATCCCAGCAACGACTAGCGTTTGGTAACCATGGTTGCATTGGTTCAGGGTGTGAATGGTAAGTGGGAACAGATGCTAATGCTAGGTTAATTCAAACTTAATTAGTTAGTTAGAGTTAGGAATTAGTCTCTTCACCCTTCACCTCAATAGCATAGGAGATAACATAGAAAAGCTATAAAAATCATATACATCAGACTTACTTAACCATACACCATGACAACTACAAGTAAGTTTGGGAAGACAACAAATAATTAACCGTAAGTGTTCCATGAGGTGTGTAGGCACTTAGTTTGTGGAGTTCGACCAAATCATGCGTGTTACACTTGTATTCGTATGGTTGAGCATAGGGGTACCTCGCCACTCATCAAGTAGCATAGTAGGATTATCTTGAAGAAATTGCTTATTTGAGCCTTGGAAGTTTGAACAATTCACAGTTATTGAATTTGGAATAGCTTTATTACAAAGTGTTTACTCATATCATTTTACCTTATTTAAACATTTGAGATCTTTACACAAATCTACTTTCTTTGTCTCTTCTTTCTATTTCCATTGAATCTCGCTCTATTTTTAGTTTTCTTGTGGAACTATCTCTTTCTCTGGGGAAAATTAGAAGTAGATTCGCAGAGTTGTGCTCAAATGTTTTTGCAAAAATTTATTTGTTACAAGTAGGTATTATAAGGACTGCATAGACTAGGCAATTGAACAAAATAGGAACTCTCAACAACTCACAGTACTTTGCAAAATTGGCCGAATCTCTTTAAGATAAGTCATTTATAGTTTTACACGCAACCCAATCATTTCATTTTTCACAATAGCACACACACATACTCACATTAACTACTGAGTCTATTTGGAGGTATCTAGGCCTTGGTGTTGCCAGAGACTAGCAAGCGCCTAAATCCTGTTCGAGGACACTTGTTGGCAGTTGTGTCCCAAATGGTCGCCAACAGTTGGCACATTTTGGCCATTTCATGGAACATATGTTGTAAATCCTGCAGTGATTTCTTCTATTGATATTTTAATAGTTAGCCCATCTCTTTCTTTTATTTTTGTTCAACAAAATGTATCTTTGCGAAAGGTTTTGATCAAATCAATTTCAAATAATTCTTCAATTACTAAGGGGAAAGAAATATATGTTCCTAAGATCTCACAGAAATCTATTATTAATTTAGATTATTTTCAAATGTTTCTTCATAGCAAAAAATGTCAAAGAAGTCTATTTATTAATGCATAAATGCCAAATTTTCATAATGGTCAACATGTTAAAGATATTTTAATTCCTAATAATTTTTTTTGTAGTTATTGGTCAGGATATGAAGATAATTTATTTTGATAATGTTAACTCCATTAACAAGGTAGTTCCCTCCTACTCCTCCACCCAAAGTTAATCTTTTCATTAAATGTCTAAGGTGTTACTAATAGACTTTAAATAAAAGTTGGTGCTTTTCTTTGCACATGAAATTTAGTTCCTGATTTTGTTCTTCTTCAAGAGATTAAAATTTCCAATTTAGATATAGTCATGGTTGGTAATAGTATTTTTAATGATTCTATAGTATTATTTACTAATCATAATATTGATCATGATGGTGCAAATCTCATTATTTATTAGTTTTTTTCTAAAAAAATTATCTCCCATGGTAGAGATAAATTTGCAATTTTGGCAATTCTTCAAGGTGCTTCAGGTCCTATTAGTATTTACAATATTTATACTCTTATTACTTTTACAAATAGAATTTCTCTATGGCAATTTCTTCTTCAAAGTTTGTCTAACATTCCTTGGATTTTTGGTAGTGCTTTTAATATGATTGAAAATTCTTATGATAAAACTGATAAAGCTTTCTATTGGGTGTAATCTTAAGGAACAATTTCATTTATGTGATGTTGTTAGATCAAATGTTCATTATGATGGTTGATTTACCTAGTCTAATATTCATGAAGCTAATAATCAAATTTTTGAAAGAATTCATGAATTTTATTTTTCCAATTATTCTTCTTGGATATATAACTGTAAGGTTAAAATTCAAAAAGATACATTTCTTTCAAATAATTTTCAAATATCTCTTAATCTAGAATTTGGTATTAAATCTCTAGTTTGAAGTTATGAGCTTATGAATGTATCTTTATTTCTTACTCCTAAAAAAGATATTTTGAAATCTCTATGAAATGCAAAAATGAGACCTCTTAGTAAATTATATTGAATTGATTAATGGTTGCATGCTATATATTGTACTCATAATTTTCACCATTGGTTGGATAAGAAATATGACAAGAAATAAAGGGAGATTGAGAAAAAAAATCTGTGAAGAAATTCAACACATCAACACTATAATACAAAATGATCTCTTTAATATTATTCTTCAATAGCAAATTTCTTATGCTTTCTTAGTTAAATAGAAATGGAACATGTATAATGTTAACAGTACGTTCATCAACAAGCATCTCAACTAGTTAAAAGTAGAGGGAGAACCATGCAAGGAAATTTTTTAATTCTTAAAATGTAAAGGTATTTTACCTATTATTGACTTCATGGAACTTGATGGTAAAATTAGTTCTAATCCTCTTATTATCAATGGTTTTATTGAAATAAATTCTCAAGAATTTTGATCATGAGAATTTTCTCTCTAATTATGATCATTTATCTAATATTGTTCATAGCAGTTACAACCATCTTCTTGAATAAGATATCTCTCTTATTGAAATTAAAGATGTCAAGTTTAGCTTGGTTAATGATAAAGCTCTAGGTGCTAATGGAATCTCCATTGAATTTTTTAAAAATCATTGAAATGTTATTGGTATGGATTTTTATTTTGTTTTTCTAGAAGCCATTAAATAACAATCTCTTAGTCAAGAGTTGAATAGATCAGTTATTAGACTTATTCTTCCACTTTTTTAATTGTCACCCTATTACTCTTTTGAATTTTTTTTATAAAATTTTAATTAAATATCTTGTTAAAATATTAAAACCAATTATTTCATAGTTAATTACTCCAATGCAAACTAGCATTTTTAAATGTAGATATATTTTGGATAATGTTATTGTAGCTTGAGAGGGTATGTAGTGGGTTGAGGGTTCCAATCTAGACATTTCTTTTTTGAAGATTGATTATGATAAAGCATATGATAGAATTAAATGGCAATTTATTATTACTTGTATTCAAAAATATGGCTTTAAAGAATAATTTATTGGGATGATGGACACTCCTTTTGTATATGCTAATGAACTTGTGGCTATAAATGTTAGCATTACTAATAGTTTAAAGCTTGAACATTTATTTAGGCAAGGTTATCCTCTTTCTCCTTATCTCTTCATCCTTAGTGCAAATTGTTTATGTCATGCTATACAAAACAAAAAAGAAAAAAAAACGAGGAACATAATTTGCTATAGCACATTGTTTTTGAAACTAATGTTCCTACTTTATTAAATATTCATTTTGCAAATGACTCTTTTTTATGATAAAAAATGACAAAGTTATTTCAAATCATCTTTTTATTGTGTTGATCAATATTACAAACATTCAGACTCTCAAATTAATTAGTTTAAATCTTCCAATGTTTATAGTAAGGAGCTTCAAGAATGGGATTTTTCTAAATCTAGAAAATTCAAAAGTTTTAAATTATTATACATTTCTTTTTCCTTTTCTAAATCATTAAAAAATTTATGGAATGTTATATTGAAGAAAATTGAACAAAAACTTATTAAGTGGAAGAAGAATAATATTTTAATGACTTGTAAGCTTATTGTTTGCAATCATATCATTCAAGCTACCCATGTATATTATTCATCATGTTGGCCTCCTAGTATTTCTGCATATCATTGCATTAATTAACTTATGTTAAATTTCTTTTAAAGTAGTAGCCATTCTAAAAAATAATTTTTTTGTGTTGCTTGGAGCATTTGCACTTCTCACAAAAAGGATGGTGAATTAGGATTAGTGACTTTTTATAACTAAAATATTATTTAATATGTCAAGTAGATGGTTAAATGCTTATCTCCTTGAGAGACTTAAAAGCTTATTTTTTATAAGCACATTCAAATGGGTAAGCTTACAAGTAGTGATTACTAGAAAGATACTCATTTTTGTAATTGGATCCTTGTTCCAAAAGATATTACTATGTCAAGTTATATTATCATATAGTACATTTGTGAGGCTTGAATTTTTATTAGTAATTTTTGGAACTTCAATAATGTTCCTATTTCTACATGCATGCTTGATAATATTTCTCCTTGGTGGATTTCCATTAATAATAAACCATGGATTATTAATCATTCACACCATTGCAATACATAATGTAAGCTTGACATTTCCTCCTTTTTATCTCTTTGCCTACATAATTACTAGATTACTTGGTCTAAGTGTCAAAGTCTCTCTAGCATTAATGTTTTTAAAAAGTTTATATTTTTTAATCTTTTGGATAGTTTGGATAGAATTGTAACTATTCAGGATTTTTATAATGGTATTCGTCATTTTTCTTGGATTAAAAATCATCATGTATTTCTATATTAGTCCAACAATGCATCTGCTCTTATAATTTCTAGTATTGATCCTATCTACTTGGGGCATTACATTAATGATGTTTTCAACTTTTTTTAGAACTATGTTGAGGCATTACAATTATTCAACAAATCCTTTGTGATTTCTTAGACATAATAAGAATTTCCAATTTCTAGTTTCTAGTTAACTGACCAAAATTTAATTATCTTTGGAAGATTAATCACCATGTGTAGTTATGAAAGTAGCGAATTTAAAAGATATGAAATGCTAATACTCCTTTAAAAATTAGACATTTCCTATGGTATTTGACTCATCAAGATTTTCCTATTGGTATTGGATGCTCTCATTTGGATGTTCATGACCTAAGATGTTCTATCTATAACATGGAAGATATATTCATTCATTATTTTTTAACTTGTTCCCTTCCTCATAGCTGTTGGACTTGGTGTAGTAAGTATATACATAGTTTTCAACCAAGATTAGATGAATTTTTATTTGATGATATCAAATTCAAGGATTTTTTCTTCATACTTGGCATTTCTTTTGTCATCTTATTCTTTATGTCATCTAGAAGTTTCTATGTAATGTGGTTTTTCACAAAGATTCTCTAGCTAATTTTCTTCCATTGTTAGTTCAAGATGATATCATTTAACAATTGATGTTTTAAATAAATTCCTAAATATTTCTCTCTTTAGTTTTTCTTTGATATTAATATGAATCCTTTAGTAGGAAGTAAAAATCCATTTGCATGATTTTGAACAAGGATAAGGTCTAATCCTTTTCCTTCCAAGAGAAGAGATTTTCAGAATTGATTGTAAGGATAAAAACTTGAAAATGCATCCTCAAAATTGTTTGGCCTTTTCCTTTTGTTATTTTGAAGTTTCTCCTCTTCTTCTTTGATTTTGTACTCTAAATTTTTATTTTTAATATATTTATTTTTTAGGGTTCAACATCCTGAAACTAAATATCTCAAGTGTCTAAAATCAACAACAAACAACAAAGAAAATTCTTCTCCCACCTAGCCTTAGAAACCTAAAAATAAAGGAGGGAGATAATATGAACTAAGAAAGAAACATGGGTATCTTTTCTATATGATTTGAAAATAAGTATCATGATGGACTATACTAGAAATGTTTTTCTACAAGCACATGTTAGTAGACCACATACATATTCAACATCATAGGTCACACATTAGGCATGAATTAGCAGAAGTAAAGAATCTAACAATCAAACTAATTTTTCAATTTGAATCCATTAAATTGCAAACAAGGATGCTAGCATGTACTATTCTTAGTTTCAAATCTTTGAATGGTTGTCATGAGTACTTTTCCAAACTAAAATATCTAAGTTATTTAAAAAAATAAACTATCAAACTACCATGTACATGGAATTATTAATTAGTCTTAATCAAGTTGCTAATCCTAGAGGTATTATCGTGACTCACCTCTAATGTTCTAGAAGCATCAAAAAAAGGATCAATAATTCTAGGATCACTCTCAAATGTAGAGTGGAACCTACAATGAGATCCATACCGATGCAATTTAATGAGGGTCAATATCAAACTTCATCAAAATTCTCATCTTCAATTGCCCACTTAACTCGGTGCTAGCTCCTAACGATCAACAAACATCTAAACATGCAAACATGTAGAAATCAAACTTCGATGATGGAGAGACATAATAAATAAAACAATGAGCAAAAATAACCAAAACTCCAACATAGCTTAATAATCAACTCCAATTTTACATTCAATAAACCAACTAAACTTAAGACTAATGGTGATAAAGAGTATTGAAACGTATTAAAATGTGTCAAACTAAGTTCCAATGATAGAATTAAATCAAAATGGTAAAATTGACAAACCTTAACTTGACCAAAACCTATGATGACTGACCACAATCTAACCATGACCTAGCCTGACTTGTGGTTTACTTATAATTCCAAATGATAGAGACAAATAATAAAATGATACTTTAATCCTAATCATTATTGGATAATGAATTGTGGTCATAAAATAATATTTAACTATGATTCATGGTTGATCAAATTTGCTCAAAATGGGAAAAATAACTAATAAGGCTTAACCACGACTAGACGATGACTCATGGTGGCCTTGTGATGTTGCAATTTTTTCCAGTATTCCATATGACCATGATCTCACCATAACCTATGATGGAAAAGTACAATCTAACTATGATTCTTCGTTGGTACTAGTAGTTTCAGCATAACTTATGGTTGACTTGCAGTTTTGGTACAAATTCTAAAATGATTAAGTTTTGACATGAAACAACTTTGAAACATTTCTAGATAGGTGAGGGATCTTGGAAATAGGTTGTGACAACGTATTAATTAGCTACATACCTTGAAACTAAGGTGAAACACCTAAAAACACTCAAAAGCATGATAAAGCTAATAAAATCCTAGGAAAACAAGAAAACACACAACAATGGAAACTTGAAATTTGACAAGAAGGACAAAACCCATCTAGATAGAAAATGATGATTATTTTAACATTAAAACAAAATAGATAAATACAATGCTCATATTTGAAATGGTTGATACATTAAATTCTTACAAAATCCTAGTATTACCAAAAACATCATAAAACTAAGCATAGAAATTAGTTGTAATAGTATGTGTAAAGTAATATCCAATCCAAATAGTAATTACAAATGAAGTTGAAATTTTAGTAGAACTAGAACCACACCAAATATGCACAAAACCTAGGAATCAAGAAATACATAAGAAAATGCCAAGAAGTCTTATCCAAAAAGCATACAACATAAAATCAAGAAGAAAGTAGATGAACTTAGCCACAAAGACATGAACTATGTGCATAATAAATCAACATTTCTCTCATAGTTCTTCCATAAGTATCCAATCTACTAGAGCTTTTTCATCCAACTGTAATGAATGTCAGTGTCTAATAGAATGAACTATGTGTTTTAAATAGAAAAGCTCTCAATATTATAGACATATAAACTATAATTTTAATCCTAAAAAATAAAAATTAGAATCTAATTTTAAACTCACATCTCATAATGATTTAATTAAAAGCTAATAAATTTTTTTTATAAAAATTAGCAAAAAAATAAATTTATAAATTCAACTTATAAAATACCATACATACATAAAACCTAATCATGTAATTCACATGTTAATCATGCCTCAACCATAGTCATCATGAAAGCCTATCAAACTCATTTACCAAGTTAGTGCACACTAGCTAAACATAAGATAATGTAAAATAAAATATACATAAACATGAAATATAATATTGAAAGTCCAAACTATCTAATATTCATAACTAGAAAGCATAACATACATATCCAAGAGTATTAAAGAAACACACAAGCATGAGGTAAGAATAATAACTTAGATATACAAAGATACAAGTTGTTACATCCTCCTTCCATTAAGAATCTTCTTCTTGAAAGATCTTAGGATTGCTGAAATGCATATCAAACTTGACCTCCCACATAGAATCTTGAAAACCATGATGGCTTCATAAGACTTTTACCATTAAAATAATCTTTTTGCACAACTTACACTTCATCCAATTCATGATTCTAATGGGATACTCCACATATAAAGCATTACCTTCAAGTTGTACTTTAGTTTAATTGATGACATCATTTTCATTAGTACATACTTTTGCAGCATTCACACATGAAAGAAATCATGCATTCTTGAAAGATATGGAGGTAAACTCATGCAATAAGTCATCTCTCCTCTATATTAAAGCACATCATATATAATATGTAGTAAGGAGTGAGCTTTCCTTTCTTGCTAAAATGCATCATGCATTTTAGCATAAAGACATGAATGAATACTTTCTCACTAACTAAAAACTTAATAGGTCTCATTCTATAGTTCACATAGGTATCCTAATGAACTTAAGCTACTTCCAAATATTCTTAATTTGACTTATCTTATGTAATACTATATCCAAAATAATTTGGTACCTATCCTTAATCCCATTCCAACACAAATAATTTCTGCAAGATCTACCATACAAAGTCATATATGATATTACTTTTAGGCTAGATCGGTAGCTATTATTGTACCAAACTTTATCCAATAACAATATTATATCCCAACTATTTAAAAATAGTAAAGCACAAGAATGAAGCATATCCTCCAAAACTTACTTGACTTTCTCAATTTACTCATCAAATGTGGATGTATGAAGGCTTATCAAAATTAAGAAGTGAATTTGGTATCATGATTATAGATCATTCTAATAGGAATTTCATGCAATCATATAATTGTAAAGATGACTAGCTATAACACATCCTACATGTTGACTATCGTCCTTATGATAAGAAAATGAGTTGACTTGCTCAACCAATCAACAAAAATTAAATGGCATCCTTTCCATCCTTAGTGCAAGGAAAAATAGTAAAAAAATATGTATGAGTTACCTTTCACTTTCACTATGGAATAGTATGAGAGTATAGATAATCACCTAGGTACTAGTGCTTAAAATTAATCTATTGATAGATCAAGCATTTTTCCTTGAATTTGCCAACCTGATTTTTCATGCCTAGTCATTAAAACATCTTCTTGAGTAACTAATATATCTTTTTTATTTTTAGGATGCATCTAAAACTTACAAAGGTATTCTTCCTCCAACATACATCATCACAAGAACTCATTCTTATAAATTTGATTCCTACAACAAAGCAACCCAAGAAAATTTACTACTACCATCAAATCATTAGACTCTCTAAGCTACTCATATCTAGAGTCTTGGTGTTGCTCTACATGAATATCATCTAACACATCTAACTAAATTACTAAGCTATGGATCTTACTGACCACTTAACTCATGACATCTATACCAAAGTTGCTTTTGCCTATTGAATACTCAAAGGTAAAGTTAAATCAACTAACAATTCAATCCATCTTCTCTAACATAGGTTGAATTGTGGATAATTCATCAAGTATTGTAGCGCTTTGTGTTTACTATAAATTATCAACTACTCAATGTAAAAATAATGATATAAAACATTTAAGACAAACACCACTATCCCTAACTTAAGATCATGAGTAGAATAACATATCTCATGAGGCTTCAATTGCCTCAAAGAATATGTCATAACTTATCCCTCTTGCATAAGGATACACTCATAAACATGACATGATGCATCAATGTAAATATTATACAATTTATCTAGTGTCAATAAAATTCAAATAGAAGTTGAAATTATTCTACTCTTAAAATCATTAAAAGTATCCTAACTTTGTGGATCCGATGAGAACCCAATATTCTTCCATAAAAAATTTGTTAGACGTGAAGTGAGGTAATAACAATTCTCAAAGAAAATCTTGCAATAACCTATTAGTACAAGAGATCTATTAACATCCTTAAAGTTCTTTGGAATAGGTCAATCCTAAATAGTTGATATCTTAGCAAGATCCATGACTATACCAACCTCTAAAAAAACATGTTACAAGAATTGGATCTTCTTGCATCAAGATAAATACTTAAAAGCTTGTATGAACAACTAATGCCCTTTGAAAATTTGTAGAACTATTCTCAAGTGCTACTCATGAAGATCCTCCAACTACAACTATACCAAAATATTATGAATGAAAACAATGATAAATTATTCCAATTAAAAAATCATCACAGTATTCATGAGGTGCATAGACACAACATGATCATTACTAAGTTTAGATGGTAAAACCATGAATTTGTAATGTTTCTATTCAATCATGAAGATGATTTTGAAAAAATTTACATCCTTAATGCAAACCTAATGATTTCTAGATTTTTAACTTATCTTTGAAAATACTTGAGCTTCTCTCTATTATTCAAAGAAATTGCGTATGTAAGGTAAAGCATACTTGTTGTTCATAGTCATCTAGTTAAGTTATTAATAATTGATGCACAACTTTAAGCTATCATTATTTTTCTTAAAAAATAAAATAAGAACACCTAAATAAGATGAGGATTGAGAACTTAGAATGGGGATTGAATAAGTTCCCCAATAAAAATTGATTACAACAAAATCCATAATAAAAGTTTACATGGCTCCCCAACTTTGGTAGTCCACACTTAGAGGGCAGATTCCTTGCACTCCTCCAAACTTTGTTTCTCTAAAATGTGGTTTTAAGGGTACCATACTCTATACAAGCTCTAAGCTCCACATTAGAGTGTTTCGTTGTAGTGAAACCACTCAACCCTACAAGGTTCCAACAAGCTTGGAATGTGGTTTCAAGAATCCCACAACCTTCACTAAATTGAGTTTCGCTTTGGAGCGTTTTAATGCTACACAAACACTCAATTCCAAAGGATCCTGATAAGCTTAATTACAATTCCTTCTCATATAAAGCACATCAACCCTAGAAAGGCAACAAGAGAAAAACAAAAAATACAAGGAAAGAATGTAACTTAAATTTACAAGTCCTTGTACTTTGAAGCATAGTTCTATAAACAATCAAGCAAGTGATATGGCAAATGAAGTACATATGTATAATAGAATAGAATAGATGATGATTACTTTGATGTTGAAAATACTTGTACTTTTTCCAAAAATTTTATGTCTTCTTATAGCCTTGGAGTTTCCAAAAATACCTTAGCATTTATGCAATAGCTAGTGTAGAAATCTTCTTCAAAGTTGGGACATCTACATGAGATCTACCTCAAATCTAGAAAGATGTCTCTTCCTGAAGTGGAATATCTCTAAGGAGACATCTGTATGGATACATCTTATTTTCAAAGGAGGCATCTCCTATTTTTGGAAGATTTCTTCCTATGAAAGACTTCATTTTGGCCAAGACATCTTCTATTCCTTAGAGATGTCTTCTCAACTTTTGAGCTCTAGTTCTTAAGGCTTTCTCTTGTTGATTTGGCTTATTTCCAATACTTGGAGCATCTTCATTTGACTTGTATTCTTAATGCTTTCCCATGCGCTTATCTTTCTCATGTAGAGTCTTCTTTGACATCTCTCTATAGATCTTACTTCTTAAGTTCTCTTTCATGCCCTACAAAATCATCACATTCCACAACATTCTATGTTATCCATTTTTCTTAAGGTTTTGACATACCAAAAGGTCAACAAAAGATACCAAGTTCTAAGAGAATTAAAATTGTAAAATATAAAATTGCACATTTAGTATCCATCATTGTGTTGGATTAAGTATTAATATGTTATCCAATCAAATCATATAATCGTTCCTATATCCTAACACCACATTAATCTATTGTTGGTATACCTTCTTGCTAGAATTTACCATTTCTTGAAGACCTCAAAAATTTGAAGCTCCTATGACTTAGTTGGCCATAGTTATGGTAGTTAGGTCAATCCTTCATCATGTGTCCTATCTTCCCACATGACAAGTAATGGATCCACGAGTGGTCCCACTACTTAAAGTTTGCTATTACTAATTTCTATATGATTCAATTTTCTAGGGCCACTTGGACTCACCTAGTTTCCCTGAAGAGGCTTGATTCCTCTCCTATGAACGATCTTGATGTGCTATTTTAGCTAACTGACTATGCTTCAAATCCATTGTACGAACACATTTATCATCATACATTAAAATATGGAGGAGCCACAATTAGTCCTTATTGGACATGTTAAGATCATGAATTAAATGGCATACATTGGCCTTCTCATTTGAATGTATCTGAGACACATACATGGTAAGCTTCGAAAACTTAGCATCCTAGTCTAACACAATTCAATTTTCCTAATAGAGGTAGTAGAACTTATCTACTTTATCCTCTCTATATCATAAAGGAATATAATACTTATTGAAAGCAAGTAAGAACCCACTCCAATAAACATCACAATTCTTCTAATGTCATGTCTTCTCATGGATAGCCTACCAACATCTAGCTAAACCTTTAAATAGGTAGGTTACTAATTGAGTTTGCTACTCAAGGATATAGTTCATCAACTTGAAAGACTTAATGATCTTCTCTAACCACTTAGGAACAATAGTAAGGTTCTTCTCACCCTGAAAGATAGGTGATTCTAACTTACAAAATTTCTCCATAAGTTCATGTTTCAATGGTTGTCTACCATCACTACCACTACTTGAACCAATATGGAAAAAATATGTATTCTAGTTCTTATTTATTTACTGATAGAGAAACAAGAATAGATAGAAATTAATGTTTTCTTAACTAATATGCTCATTAATGCACAATAAATAAGAGAAATAGGAGTAAATATTTCTTCCTATTTTTTAATTACAAACCCCTCTATTTTATTGAGAATGGATTCAATTATTTAAGTTAGGTTGCTAGGCACAACATCCCTCCTTTTACCATGGCCATATCCACCTCTAGAACTTTCCATCACTAGAGACAATAACATGAAATTAGGAGATATTCAAATGTATGCTTTAATATCAACTTGTAATATCCTCCTTTCTAGCCTTAGATTAGAGAGAAAAACATTAGGTATAGAATCGATAATGAATGAATGATCGTGATAAAAGATAGATAAAATTAAAACATACTAATGTAGTAATAAGAAAAGGAGAGGTGTTAATATGTTGATAACCATGATCAAAAAGGATAAGAGAAAACTTATAGTGAATGAAAAATATGATATGAAGTTAAAACGTGATAGCATAAAAGATAATGTCTATCAAACTGAAAGCTATTAGCATGCTAAAAATAACAAAAGAGTATATAAGTCTAAGCAATATGCATATCCATAAAAATATCCAATGGTACATATCATGTCTAAAATCCAAATACACAAAGCATGATAAAAGAATAGTCTAATACATGTCTAGTATATGTCAAATATGCAATAAAGTAATAGTATAATGGCTATAAAATAAATATGTGAAGCATCTAAAATTAGCAGTAAATGACAAAAAATCTCTGTATTCTACATAGCCCTAGAAACATGAAATTAAAGAAGGGATTTAGTATGAAGTAAGAAACCTTGACATCTCCTCCAGATGATCTAAGGACAAGTCTCATGATGTACTAGGCTAGGCATGTTTCTCTAAACATACATGTCAATAGAACCCATGCATATCGAACTTGGTAGGTCACATATGAAGCATAAACCAACCAAAGTAAATAATCAAACTACTAAAATGATTTATTCATTTTAATCCATCCATCTATAAACAAGGACATGAGCATGCACTAATGTTAATTTTAAATGTGTGAATGGTTTTCATTTGTACTTTTCTAAACCAAACTATCCATTTAAAAAAAATGCCATACTACTATGTTCATAAATTTATTAATTAGTCTCAACCAAACTACCGATTCTAGAGGCACTACCATAACTCACTTATATCATTTTGGAGACATTAAACAGAGGACAAATAAGTCTAGGATCACTCTCTTATATAAGGTGGGGCCTTAATAATAGTTACATTAATACATCCTAGTGGGGATTAATACCAAACGTTTCTAGTGAGCCCATTTATAACCAACCATTCACCTTAGTGCTAGCTCCTAATAATCAAAAATCATATGCAAACCAAACTTTGATGGTAGAGGAACATAACAAATAAACCAACAAACCCAAATGATTAGAAGTCCAACATGACTTAACAATCAACTCTAATGTCACATCTAATAATCTAGTTCAACTCAAGACTATTCAAACAGTATCAAAAAGATTTAAAATATGTTGAATTATGTCCCAATTGTAGAAATACATCAAAAATAGAGAAATCAATAAACCTCAACCCGACCATGACTCGTGGTGGCTAATCATCTCCTAGCCATAACTCATGGTTTACTTAGAATTCCAAATGATAGAGACAAATGAAAAAATAACACTTTCACCCTAACCATAACTAGAAAATGACTTGACCATGACTTATAGTTATAGACCACAACCTAGTTATGACTCAAGGTCAATCAAATTTTCTTAAAATAGTTCAAAATGATAGAAAAAACTCAAAAGACTTAAGAATGACTAGAACATGACCTATGATGGCTTCATGGTGTTACAAGTTTTCTAAAACAAAGGATTAAAATGAATTTAAAAGTATCCTAGTTGATCATGACCTGTGGTGGAAGATCATAACCTAACCATGACTCATGGTTAGATTTGATGATTTTATCATGACCTATGGTTAACTAGTCGTTTCAATGAAAATTTCAAAATATTCAAGTTTTAACATGAAATAGTGGTTTTAATAAGGGATCCTAGAAATAGGTTGAGGATGAAGTAGTGATCAGCTACATACCTTCAAACTAAGAAAAACAAAAATACTCAAAAGTATGACAAAGGTAACAAAACCCTATGAAAAAACTTAGAATTCAACAAAACCCATCTAGGTAGGAGATAATATGATTTTTTAACATTAAAACAAAAGATATATGTGCAATACCCATGGCTAAGTTATATTAAATTTTTACAAAATCCTATTTTCCACAAAAAAAAAATGTCATAGAGTATGAATTTCAACAAATTGAGCATAGAAATTACTACATAGAAAGCAATTGTAACAGTATGTGTAAAGAAAGAGCCAATCCAAATAATAATTGCACATGAATCATTAAATGTCAAGAAAATTCAAACCATGTTGAATATGCACAAAACCTGAGAACTAGAAAATATATGAAAAAATGCTAAGATGTCTTACCTTAAAAGCATAAAATTGAGAAGAAAGCATCCAAACTCAACCATAGAAACACAAACCATGTGTACAATTAATCAATAGTGCTCTTATGATACTACAATAAGTCTTCAATTTGATAAAGCTTCTGCATTCAAGTGTAATAAGCCAAAGTACCTAAAAAAAATGGAGTGTGGGGTTTTAAACATAAAAGCTCTCAAGATTCTAGGCATAGAAACACTAACCCTAATACTAAAAAGTAAAAATAAGAAATATGATTATAAGCTTACATCTCATAATGATTTAATTAAAATTAGATAAAATATTCAATAAAATCTTTTTATAAAAATCAACATAAAACCAATTTATAAATTACACATACACAGAAAAGCTAGTCATGTAATTTACTTGTCAATCATTCCTAAACCATAAACACCATGAAAGCCTATCAAACTCATATGTCATGTTAGTGCATACTAGCTAAATATAATATATGCATAATTGGAAATATAGTACTAAAAATTCAAACTAGCTAATATAGGTCATTACAACAAACATGCACTATTATAATGTTGAAGAACTTTCCATTACTAGTATTCATTATAGGAAATTATATAGAAGGTATATTTAAGTTGCATAAATATTAGACATATTCATTGTACTCAAGATTTATTGTTATTAATGTATTTTACATAGGTTCATTTATGTTACAGATCCTTTGGGTCTATAGAGGCATATTAAAATATTTGTATATCAATACTATTTATTTCTAAGATTTTTCTAATTATTTATTATTTTAAGCTATATACATATATATATATGGTATTCATGAATGAACATGAAAATGTCTAACATTATTTTAGAATAATAGTATGAAGTTAATGTAATGTGGATTTGAATTTTATTTTAGTGTTTTTTAAATTTTTTAATTTATTGAAAAATAAATTAATTAAAATATGTAAAAAATTTAACATTTTCATGCTTAAATTTGGTTGATTAACTTAATTTTAAATCTAGATTTTAGATCTATGATTAGTTTCTCAATTCAAGTATTAGATTTTAAGCTTTTAATGTTAAACAATTAAAAAAGGTATCCTTTGAAATAATATTTTCTTTAATTTGATTAAAATATTAAGTTATAGCATGGTAGCTATGACATATTTATGCTTGTTGTGACAAGCTCAACATGTGTAAAATGTTGGATGTACAAAAAGTTTAGTATTAATGATCCTTTATACACAAATTATAGAAAGTATTAAAACTTTTTTAAAAATCCAAAAATAAATGAGAAACCCTCATAGCTTATGAATTAAAAGCAACTTAAATTTAAGCCAAAAAGGTATAACACAAGAAAAGTCAATGAGAAAAGTAAGTGGAATAATGATATGTACTTATGATAACATCCATTTTTAAATATCCTAATTTCTTACTTCATATTAAAGGTTTATCACCTTGACACTTAATTTCCATCATGCCAAAGTAGGATCCTAGAAGGATTAGTGTATAGTTGAAGGCCTAATCTCTTTCAAGTGGTTTTGCCCAATCTTAAACCCAAGTCTTATGACTTGAGAAATAGGCACTTTACCATCACTCAAAGTGGTGGCTTGTAATTTCCACTTCATATTAATGGTTGAAAAGGAAAAAAGGACATATTTCATGGGAACATGTGGCCTTCTTAAGTATTTTTACTCTTACATGTCAACTCTCTTATGAGAGCTTGATTATCCAAGTTAAGTAGTAATGTTGCCATGGATTAAAAATAATTTTTCTACAATGGTTTGTCTAGTTTTTTTCCATTATGTAAAATTTTGTACATATGTATTTGTCCAAGCCTTAGGGTACCCTATAAATAGAGGTGGATTTGCTCTCATTTTAACCTTTGCCAAGTAAAGGGAGACTATGCTAGTTTGACGTATGAGGAATGGACGAGAGAAGAACTAGAGTGGCTATTCCTTGCTTGTTTTCAACCATCTCTTAGGCTATCTTGAAAGGTGTTGTAGGTTATTGGGAGGTTTACCTTGCTTCTATTGTTGGGGGCTTTTACACTTAATTTCTAAGAGTTTTTCAACTAATCCTAAGGACTATTTGTCTTTGGTTTTTTTTAAGAGGATTTTGGTTGCACCCTAGACTTCCTGTTTGAAGTTGATTTCTTAAGGCTCCTGTTAGACAAAAACCCAAACTTAGAGGTGTATATTCCAAACCTTTATTGTACAAATTTTTTTAGTGGGTGTTTGTTATTGTATTAGCTTGGATAAGTGAATATTGTTTCGTGAGGGCATATGGGATTTTCTTGGAAGTTGTGAGTCATGCATGAGATCTATCATGAGCCATGGATCTAATTTTTGGCATGCATATGTGGGGTTTATAAGTTAGCATTTTCTTTGGATCATGTGCACTTGGTTTTTTATGTTTTTGTGATAATTTTAAGGAATGATTCCCATCATTCTATTCAATATTGATGATCTCTTTTGTGGGCTAAAGGGCTTAGTCTTTATAAATTCTTGATGAATTTAGCTCTTACCATTTTATCCAACCTTAGTGTTCTTCTCATGTGGGCTATAAGATGTTGTAGGATTAGAGGGACTTGATGTGTAATAGCTAAATGACCAAAGGATCCATTGAGTAATCATTTAAAAGTTTTTTTAAAAAGCTATGCATATGAAAAAAAATTTAGGATTTTATTGAGCATTTTTGTGGTTGGATTTTAAGGTGTTTTCAAGAGAGTTTTTATGTCCTAATTCATTGTTACATGGTTCTTTGTTCAAGCTGAAATTCCTTTCAATGTGAAAATATGAAAGGCTAGAAAAATTTAATATTGAAGATTTCAAAGTTTGGCACCATGCTAATCCATCATGGTATTTAAGCTTGGTATGTTTTAGTTTTTATTGGTCTTTTCTTTTTATTTTTGAAATTGAGCTCATATAGTTTACACATTTAGTAGCTTAAAATAATAATTTTTAGTGCTTTCATGATGACTATCCTTAATTTAGAAATTGCAACCTTTTTTATGATTGTTACCCTTTATGTACTATTTTCTAATTCCATAAAAAATTAATAATGATTAACATTCATCTTTATAAGTTTATTCTTTAATCCCTATTTTTTTATAAAATTAAGAATAGACTATTTCCATTCTCTATTTCATCATTAGAAAAGAAATACTTAATATAGTATAACTAGTATTTTATTCCCCATGATTATGCCTTTCAATTAAAGATATTCTATAGATCAAAATTTACCTTAGGCTAAAAGAAGACCTTGCAAAATATACACTTTTGTAAACTATGTTGCTAATTATAAGTTTAGACTTATTCTAGGTCATTTTTCTCTCTACTTAGATTTGACGACAAAAAATTCAAGAATTTCAAATTTAGGATGCCTTAAAATGAAGGTATCATTGGGTTGATTTCTACATGTAAATATTCATCTAGGACTACTAATGTAAGGTAATAACATGCTTTTTCTTTGACATAAAATATGAATAAACCTATGTGTTGTAACTATCCATTATTGACATGTGAGTTAGTTCCTTATATGACATTTAAGAACTTGAAATATATAATTATCTTCTCTCTATTGTACGTTGAGAATAGTGGATCTTGAAATCTTGAAAGTCTCCTTGGTGTAAGTATTTTAAGGGAAAGTAAAATATTATTTATTTATTCTTATTTAATTATGTTATCCCCATTTATTTATCAACAATTATGTTCCTTTATTTGTGCAAAGAAAATATATGTGTTATCATGTATGTTTATTTTCTTTCCATAAACATTAACCTACATGGATTATGATTAGAAGCCCTTTGGGCCCTAGGATAAGAAATTCATCTAAATTCTCAAGTAGTAATTAGGTGGATGATGTATTTGATTAATATGTCTTGTATGAAGCATGTAGTATTTCTAGAAATCATTAATTGATTATTTTAATAATAATATATTCATTCCCATACCCTGAATGAATAGTTTGCATTGTTTATTTATTTTACATGAACCTTGCCTTGGATCTAGAAATTAGCACCACTATTTTACATGAACCATATTTTTTAGTGATATTTGTAAAATAAAACTTGAGATACAAATGTTTGATGTTTTCTACCTTTTTAGTTAATGAGAAGTATTAGCCATCAATTCTTAAAATTATGAGAAGTAATAATAAGGTGTTAGCCTAGTAGTACAAGTATTAACTTGGCAACCATATATGATGAGTCATAAATAAGATAGGCTACATCGATGTAGTCCCATCAACATATCCCTATCAATGCATGGTAAGATGCATTGGTGAAGATGCATTGACATTGATGCAGGATGTGCCTATATAAATGTGTTCATTACTCACATTTATGACACTTTAAAATCATATCATAGTCAAGTTCTTGCAGTTTCTCCTCTCTAGAGTTACATTATTTTCCCCTTGAGTGCCCACAATATGGATTTAAGAGATTGTATGATGCTTTATTCAAGTTTCTATGTACCTAAACACATTGGCATGAACAGTAATAAAGTAAGATATCCTACATCCATTGTAGCACTTAGACTATTTTACTCTTTACATTTAGTACTTTAATTTTCATATAATTTACATTTATAGCATTAAAAAATTAATGCAATTAATCATAAATACGTGAGTATGACCACTTTTAGCATAATGTATTACACTTGCTAATCCAAATAGTGGATATTTGGTACACCTAGTAATAGCCACTTTTTAACCCAATAGCATTAATATTAGTTCAAGATGTGTACAACAAGTGGGAGCAGATACTCCATGTTAGGGTAATTAGTGACTAGAGTAATTGGTTAGTTAGATAATTAATCATTGAACCTTTATTTAAATCATCTATCTGTAAGAAGAAAAATATACAAAACTAATTATAAAAATACACATCACATGTCTTAATCATACTTAACCATACGTGCAATTAAAAATAAGTGTAGATTAAGAAGACAAAAATCTTGCAACCACATGATTCACTAATTAGGACTATAGGAAAACATAGGATACTAAGTGTACACAATTTGACCAGATCACTAGTAAATGCTTATGATTTGTATGGTTGGACATAGGAGATACCCGCTACTCATTATTGGCACCATTACTAGGGAGTTAGTTTAGCTAAGTGCATTGATTAGTTATAAAATATGAATTTATATAAAGATGTTGTAAAGATAAAAACAACAACAAATCAATTTTATCCAAAAAGGAAATAATTAAAAAAATTAAAATATTAAAGGCATACTAATTATATAGATAACTAACATGGCTTCTTCTCACAAGAAAAACTCTTTACCACACACAATAAAATCTAATCAATGATAGGATGCACCAAAAAGCCCCAACAACTCAAAGTTGTTTATGCCCATCTAGATCCTTATAATATAGATTTTTCTTTTATCCTTCATCAAAATGAACAACTATGCTAGAGGAACATGGAAGGTAACATTGTATTTCCTCTTAATTGATCTATTCCTACTATGTTGATGGCCAATCTCATCAAATTAACAATCACAGTACTCAACCTAGAATATTTGGTCTTAGACCACATCTATAGGAAACATCAGCCTATAGATTCCCAAATTAAGAATGATCAGCACATGGAAGAGTGCTATGAGGCCTCTAAGGGCAAAGCAGTTGCAACACCACCATTTCTAAAAATTTAGAAGGAGGATTGTGATTTTTTCAAAAAGCTCTCCCAATATTTAAACTCTCCTCCTGTAATGGAGGATGACACTCTTCACCAACGGTTGTCGTCCACATTGGACAACAACCAAGAAAATGGAAGAATAGGGTTGAAAGCTTGATAGACATCAAGGAAGAGGTCCCACAATTATTTCTCTAATGATATGAAAAAGAGACAGTAGAAGAAAATGGAAAAGGAACCATAGGAGAAGGACTAGCAAGAACCATTCTCCTAGTCCTTCCTCTTCATCCTCATCATTCTCTTTGTCATCAAACTCTAATAAGAGGAGCTATGACTGAGATAAGAGAAGGATTAGTCAAGATTGGGATGAAAGTAAATGGAGATCCCACCAAGATGATCAAGCCCAAGGGGCATAGATAACCACAAGGGGAAGAAGAGCACCACCGAGAGTGAAGGCACAATAGGACTTATCATAGGCATCATGACCATGAAAGAGGCTACTATGAATGAAATAACTATGTTGAGCCCTTGCTAGCTACTAGAAACATGCTCAATATTTCATAGGTAGTGAGAATTTCCACAAGGCATAGAAAAGATAGTAGGATTAAGAGGCTGGATATGAATAATGTCCCAAAGTTTGAAGAAGGATATAATGTAGATCCACAAATTGTCTACAATCTTTCATGATGCATGCATCTTGCAAAACATAAAAAATGAATAGAAAAAGCTTAAAAGCTAGTACCAGTCCTTGGAATTAGAATATATTCATCAATGGAGTACCATTTTGGAACTATTCAATAACAAATACCAAACATCATCTACATTGTCTAACTTGTGGAGGAAAATCCAAAAATGGAAATAGGGAAATCATGAGTCCTTGCATGTGGCCCTGTGTAGGTACTATTATCTATTGCATCAATTCCTAGACCATGGATACTCTCAAAGGGAACAACTTTTCTATATCATAAATGGATTCCAAAATAAGACTAGGGAAACCCTTGGGATCTATGCCTAAGGAAGAATATTTGTAATGGGAGCTCATCAAATTCAAATATTGATAGAATAGGTGGTTAAATAAGAACTGGAGCTAAAGAAACATGAGAGTGCAAAGGAGTATAATAGAGATCCCTCCATTTGTAAAAGGAATGTGTGTTTCTATGATTCAAAGAAGGAAGTACTACTTGATGAAGTGGTGTATAAAAAGACCTTGCCAATACAAAAATCTATCACTGAAATATTATCTCAGGCTAATAAAATGTGGGACTCCTTAGACAAGAAATTACAAAAAGCTCTTAAAATTACAAAATAAAGAGCAAAACAAGGGAGAAATGGTCAAGAAATAAGGAGAAATAAGGATGTAAAAAAAGAGTTACCATCAACAAAAGGGTAAAGTTGTAGTAGTTAAAAAGGCTATAGATTTTGAAATGGATGATGATGGATGTGATATCTACTAGTATAAAAATCCTATGGGATGTTTTCTAGTACTATCACATTTGTAGAAATTTTGAGTGTGTGCATTAAATCCTAAATTTACCAAAAGTAAAACACCCAAATGATTGCCTTACCCACAAGGTAACATATTATCTAAGTGGAGCACCTTTTCAACCTCAAGAGCAATACCAGTAGTGGTAAAATCCATAGTCATGGGGGATGCCACCACCATGGTAATAGTATCCTTACAAGAAACAAGATCCTTATGGATATTATGTCTAGTAGCATGTATCTCCTCATGACTCATACAACCATTCCTAGTTCTCTTACTACTACTATCCTCCGAAATATTATAGAGCACCTTCTCCAAGAAGTGAGTCTCCTCTTTCTTTTCCTCCTCCGTGAAACACCACCAAAATTCATGATGTAAATCCTACTTTTATCTTGAGGCAAAGTTCCATTGTAAATGTAAGACATGCAGTACATACACTACAATCTTGCATATTCCAAATTTTTGGGGCTAAAAAATACTTTAAACATTATTAGTGTCTCATTTCCTAACTAGAAATAGGTACCTCATGTCCATGTCTAGGCTTGGGAAGGCTGAAAATGCCTTAAGCATGGCTAAAAATGGAATTTTCATGAGTTTTTGTAGGGATATAGCCCCAACTACGCTAAAGTCATTTTTAGTATGCACAGTTGCTTTAGTAGGCTTAGTAGCTACTATAGTCATAGTAGATACAGTAGCCATAGTAACTATAGTAATTAGCATAGTCACCACCAAGACTCAATAGAAGTACAACATTGGAATTATTTGGATGGCCATTTCTCCAACAATAGCCAACATATGTATCCCAAATCAACAATGGCTAGACAGTAGTCTTCACTAGGCACAACACTTTCGAATGAGTTCTACCATTTTTGCAGTTTTTATTTAACTTTCCATTTCCCAATACTTTTCCATTTCTCATTTCCAAAGCCATCAACATAGTCACAAAATCCTTTTTACTATTTATAGTAAATTGATGGGTTTTGTGAATGTAGTCCATTCTAGACTTACCACAAATACCAACTATGTTGCCAGTAGTTGGCTGACTATGCTAGGTAGTAGTTGGCTAACTACATTGGGAAGTAGTTGGCTGACTATGCTGGTAGTAGTATCCATTACAACCTACAGTCAAAGCCAATTTGTTAGCAATCACTAGTAATCAACAGCAGGTCCAAAAATGGCAATCCTAAGCTATAAAATCCAAATGTTTGTACCATTTTTAGGTTTCAAATTTTGTCAATTTTGAATTTTGACATTTTGCATACCATATAGCAGTTCTAAAGTCTTGGCACTTTGGCATTTCAAAATCATTTTGCAGCAATACCATTTCCCATTCTCATTGCCATTCCATTACCCATCAAACCAATTTGAAATTCAACTACATTTTCAATGACAGAAAACTAGCACTACATTGGACATAAACACCCCCACATAACTGTCATTACCACTGAAAGTACAAACATCATCCCATTCCATTTCCATTGACAACCATTAAAACCCATTGCAACCATTATATCCTCACATGGTAGTGTTTTTTGGTGGTAGAAATTGGGACTACACTAACCACAGAGACTCCCACGTACCTTCTATTGTCCCAAACATGCAATGCCAATCCCATCCCTACACAGCAGATTAGGTAAAAACCAATAGAAATTTGTAGTAGGCTGAAACTAGAAAGGAACCAGATCATGGAGGCAACCTTCTTCAATAGACTTCAAGCTTTGGCAAGCAACTTTTTATGTCCTTGGCACATACTTGTACATCATGAACTCAATCTTTTTCATATTTTTTTATAAATTTGTTTTTTTACATGGTCCAAATTTTGGTTTCCATTTCTCTCTCTACACTTATTTCTATAACTATAATTTCATTTTTCATTGTCATTTTTAATAGGCCATTTCAATTTATGTTTTCAGTAGGCCATTTCTATTTATGTTTTCAATAGGCCATTTTTTTCTACATTCCCATTTACATTCATAGTCCCAAAACCATTCTTGTTTAACATTCTATAAATCCCTAGGTGATTGGCAAGATTGTCCAAGGTACCCTAGATCCTGTTTTCGTGAAGGCCCTTGGGATTCAAGGTTAAGGCTACTACACCAGATCTTTCAATTTTTCAGCAATCAATTTTTTCGGTTACATAGTTTCTTAGTACTAGAAGGAGGGCCTTCACTCAAATTCTTGGCCAAAAAGCACATTGCTACAATTTTTCCATCTATTGCAACACCCATTCCATTAAAGTTCATTTTCTTGTCAAGCACTAATAGTAGTTGGTAACTTTGTTGACAGTAGTTAGCTAACTACACTAGCAGTAATTCATTTACTATGCTAATGGTAGTCATCAACTATGTTGATAGTAGTTAGAAGAGTACGTTGATAGTAGTTGGCAACTACACTAATAGTAGTTGACAACTACATTGGAAGTAGTTCATTGACTACATTGATAGTAATAGGCTAACTACACTCACAATAGTAGGTTGACTCTGCTAGCATTAGTGGGTACACTACCATTTAAACCAATTTCATTCAACATTATTTTGTTGAACCCCATTCTATTTAGCACTATTCCATTGAACCCCCATTACTATTGTGACATATGTTTCTGCTCATTATTCATTTTCTACTACCTTTCCATTTTTAGTCTACTATGACAACAATTTACATTTTTTACCAAAAATAGTAAAAAATCCAAAACTCAAAATTTTCAACAGTCAACCAAGTTACCTTACAACTGTATCGACAATGGGTTAGATCAACAACACATAAAGATTTATGACCCCAAAGACCCTATTGTAATTGAATGTAGGCAATCCTTGAGACTAAAAATGGAAAGGTAGTAGAAAATGACTTCATGGTAGCATAAACATGATAATAAATGAAGAGCACTATAACTTCATTTATGCCAAGATTCAGGCTAGCATGCTGGACCCACAAATGGAGGAAGAAGTAAAGAGGGAATTCGAGCTCATCCATCACAATGGAAAAAATTATATTTCCTCCTCTTATAACCAAATACCCATTAATTGCATCTATGCTATCATGTTAGTCCTCCTTATTAAGGTTGATAAGGACAACTAGAAGGCTACCTCTGATGGGCAACTAGGAGAGAAAGATGAATTTTGGATAGAGTCTGAGCTTGAGAACCTTTTAGGGGACTTTTCCAACAAGGGACCCCCATGACCACAGTGCCCACGTCTACCCCCTTTGTCTATTTCTCTAAACACATCCCACCACCTTTGTCCCCACTGTACCGAACCTTGTTGAAGCCTATACCTATCATAGCTACACACCAAACACACTCACTATTGTAATCCACAACCTTCCACTTTTCCATGTCATTCGCTATGTAGCCCCAAACTATGAAACCATCTTCAATGGTCGTTACTATCACTAATACTCCTATCATCCAAATGGGATTCACAATGGGACCCCAAGTAACCTAAGGATCACATGCCCCCTTTGTCCTATTTATGCCACAAATACCGACACAAATATCATTTTCTTTGGTTAACCCACCAAGCACTATGGTAACTCAACCTCTCCCTTTAGTGCTCCAACCAATAACCAAACCACAAGACTCATAACTTATACCTTAGCCTTTTGTCCAAACTACACAACCGAAAGAGGCACCTCAAGGCCCAGATTAGGCTTTCCAAATGATCCAAGACCTAACTAAAGAGCTAAGAAAACTTACAATCTCAATGTCCCAGAGTGTAAAGATTATGGGCTTATATTAAGATGACCCCATAAGCCCCACAATCCCACTACTAACACTTCCTCCTAGTTTCCCTATGTCATAGTTCACCAAATATAATGGTGAAGGAAATCCAAACACACATTTGATTACCTTTTTCTTCAAGTGCTTGCTATTGCAAGTATGACCACATATGATTATGCAAATTTTCCCTATGTCTTTAGTAGGAAAAGCCTTAGACAGATACTATGCCTTGCCAAGGGGATCCCTATCCTCCTTGGATGAATTAATTTCACAATTCATTAATCATTTCAAGTATAACTTGAAACTTGATACCATGCTTGACCAACTAATGAAGGTTAAGCAAGGACCCATATAGCCAATGCAAAATTTCATCCAATAATGGAACACTCTACTCAATGAGATACCAAATCCAATAGTTGAATCTCACCTTTTAGCTATTTTCAAATGTGTGGTTAATAATTTTATGAAATAAAAATTATATTATCTTGACCCATGGTCTTTTTGTCAAGCCTTTTCCCAAACTAAGAACATAGAGGATGCTACTGAAGCCAAGCACAATCTTGCTTACATGGCATACAAAAACCAACATGCATGCAAAGATAAGGAAAAAGGTAGGCAAAACAATATGGTTGTAGCAATTGTAACCAAGGAGACTAAGCCAACCAACTAGGGGCCAAAAAATAACCAACCTAAGGCCCATGCTAGCAACAGCGACAACCAACCATCAACCTCTAGGGCCACCACATCAACTACCTCTAGGCCTAACTTTGCATAGAAAGACTAATCCAACTATATCAAATTACCCCTCAAGCCATTAGAACTATTAGACTAACTATTGAAGAGTGGTAGAATCTAGTATAAACAAATGACCAAGAATGTACACAAGAGACATGATAGGTTATGTAAAATAGTAAAAGACCCTATTCAAGCAATTACATAGGATCCTCAACTACCCAAATACTTAAGGCTTGATCACTTTTACCATTACCATCAGTTACTAGGTCAAAATACTAATTTCTACCTCACACTTAAGGATGGCCTACAAAGGATGATTGATAGGGATGAATTGGTATTAGATACATCCAATCCCATTAGGCCTTAGAATCAATCTATGCACATATACAAGGATCCCCTAAATGCTAACAACAACCCCTACACCATAGCATAATTTGACATCCACAATAATTAAAGGCCTGCAAGGGAGTCTTTTGTAATCAGGGTGCCTCCTTGCAACGAAAGGAGCCCTTTAGCTTCCATTAGCTAAAGGTCCCCCTTTGTTGTAAGGGTACTATCACCAATGCCCCCCAAAGAACCCTTCATGATTAGGGTGTCCTAACCCTCTACAGCACAACTTGCCCCAACAATGGAACAACCCCCCTTGTTGATCCACATAACATCTTCTTCCTCAAAACCAATTAGGGATAGTAAGAAATCCCCAACCAAACAATGGAAGAAGATTGCATAGAAAGCCAAGAACAAGGTTGATAAGTAGACCAAGTCAAGAAAGAAAGTGGCTCCACCAAATCCCATTTGTTCCCATGACTTCCACAACCTAGGCTACTTTAACTAGCAAATCATAGGAAGAACCAAAACCTGAAGGAGAGAACCAAGAAACCAAGTTACAACAATCATCCAAACATGACTTTTTCATTTTGGAATGTATGGAGGAAGTCAAACATTATAAATCAAAAGCCAATGACAAATAATTTCTTAATGTAATGGAATAGGTTAAACAATTGCTCAAACAAAAGAACCTAACTTTGAGCTTGTACAACATAGTCATGACTTCTGCCGCCCATCACAAGGCACTGGTTAAGATGTTGACATCCATTCTTGTTAGCAAGGATGTCCCACTAATGAAGAGTCCATTCATGTAGTCATGATACCCTCTTCATCCTAGGAATTGAAGTCAACATTGCTAGTGTTTCACAATAACAAAATTAAAACAAATTCCCAAAATGGCAAAGTAGCCAAGGCACCTCTTTTTATAACCATATGTGTTGGCCAATATAAAGTACATAGGATACATGTATATGATGAGGTGGCAACCAATGTCATACTCTATACCATTGTTGAAAGCTTGGGCCTAACTAAAAAAATGCAATGTACCTTGACTATAGCCCTTAAATCCTTTAATGGATCATAGGTTGCTATTAAAGGTTCCATTTCCTTAAATTTCATGATAGGGGAATAGTTCCCAGAATGGCAGATTTCTTGATGGTGGAATAGACACTATGATTCAACCTCATCCTGGGAAGACCTTGGCTAGCCCAAGTATAGGTCATGTCTTCACTTATTCACTAAGAAATCCATGTCCCTTATGAGGGAGGTGAAATTGTTATCCATGGCAAAAGCATGGTTCCCTTAGCCATTAGCAATGTTGATGTAGCATAAGGATCTAAAGTGGAGTATCAAGAAGAAACTTCTATTGTTAACCACAAAATTGTGAAAAATGATGGGACCAAAGAAATAGAAGCAAACAACGATGAACCCATTAATGTGCCATGGGGAAAACTACCCTTCAGCATCATTAATGAAGGTGATGGAGAGTATAAGCTTGTGCAAAATAAACCATACACTTTTCCTAATATTTCAAAGATTAAGAAACACTTGCACAAGTAATATAGGTTCCTACTCCTTCTCATACCCTATGCATTTGTAGCCATGTGACTTTATAACATTCATAGCCTAATAGCTTGGTTTACGCTTTATTTTTTGGTACCATTTCATTTCTCTTGGGTTTAAATTAAAATTTTCTGATGGCCTAGAATTCATTTTTTTTACATTATTTTACTTTTAAAGCCTTTTTACTTTTCATTAAAGAAAAAATATCGTAAGAAAATGTTACTTTAACATTCTCTACTAATGAGTGGCGAGTAGACCCTACGCCCAACCATATGGATCACTAAGCATTCACACACGATCCAGTCAAATTTCATAGACTTATAGCCTTCTAATTATGCTAGTCTCTAAGAAGTGAAACTAGTTGTTATAATCATTATCTTTCCAATTATACTTGTGAAATGCAAAGGTATGGTTAAGTGTGACTAAGGCATATGATTTTTATCATCTTTACATTTTATACTTTAAGTTTTCTAAGGGTAAAGAATAATGTATAAAATAAAATAATTAAATTACTAATTGAATCTACCTAGCTACACCTAGCAAATCCTAACATAAGCATCCATTCCCACTTGTCATACACATTCTAAACATGTTTAACGCTATTGGGTTCCCAAACATTAAGCATTACTAGGATTACCAAGCACCATGCATATGCTCAATCTGGTTGTACTTATGTGCTTAGTTAATTACTATTTAATCTAGCTTAATTTAGCCAAATTACTTAAAGCATTAAAGGAAATTACATAAAAACTTAAATTCATAAGTAATTAATTAATCTATTTTTAAGTGTTGCAAGGTTTATTAGAAAGCTCATCTTTATTGTCACACACACTTTCGTGCTAAGGTACAACAGTGCTGGAATAAAGATCTATACACTCTTTGACTCCTCCTATAGGCACTTAGAAAAAATATATTAACTTTTAGGTAAGAAAATTATAAGAGCTCCACTATAACTATGACCAAAGATACCATAAACATGGCAAGTGAGCACGTATTTATAGGTGAAAACAAACACTACATCAATGAGGCCATGTCAATGCATCAAATCCCATGTCAATGCATCAAATCACATGAGTTTTTGGCCACATTGATGGGGTCACATCAACAAGGCTACTTCAATGAGGTCTCATTGATAAAACCTAAGAAAATGCAACTCATCATACCCCTAAGACTAAATGAAAACTCATCCTTGAGTGGAAAAAAGGAGGAACATATTTCTTACAAAATTTTTAGGAAGGTATGGGATTATTGACTAACTACTGGCATTTACAAACACAAACATAAAGAAAATACTAAGTGCCTAAGTGTATGAATTTATAGTCATTACAAAATTTTGGTGTTTAGGACAATAAAATTGAACACCACAATAAAAATAACATAAATCCTCTAATGATTCAAATATAAGAAAAAAATTCAAATGATCCCAGGCAATGAAGGTCCCTAAGGCTCCAAAGGACCTTCTCTAACTTCAAGTGCATCCAATGGTTGAGGTAGTTATGATTTTACGACAACTATGACTTCTAATGGAAGATGGAAGGTGTCCAATAGTGACTTCATCTTCTTCTCCTTACTTAGATCATTCATAGTCCATACCACATATGCAAATGTGAGCTAATGTGGGAACATTCCAAGGACAAGGAATTACCAGGAACATCTCCTTTGCATTGACAAACTAGGCATTGAATAGTTTACGCTCAACATCAAATGCCTTTACTACATTCTGCAACTCCTAGTAGTCACTCATTCTCTTGGCCAAGTTCTCAGCTTTAGAAAATTGATTAGTGAAACACTACCTACGAACATCAAGTTCTACATTTTTCACCTCAAACTTTTGCTTGATGTCTTTATGATTTTTGAAATCAACTTCATACAACAAGTACAAACTAGCCACCTATTTCTCTAATTCAGATCATGGTCTTCTAGCAATTAGCATTGCTAAACTTACATAATAAGGATTGGCAAGCTCTATGTAGTCCATCATCTCCTTGATCTATAGCTTCTTCATGAGGATCTTTACTTTATTGTAGTCATTGAGACCATCCAAGATGTGTTGCCAGACCTCACCTTCTTTCTTGAGCTTCTAGAGGATCATATTAACTTTTACCTTTGCCATTTGAATATGTTTTTCATTGGTTTTTTTTGTAGACTAACCTAATCTCTATAGTGATTTTTAACTCTCTCAAACTTGAGATCCTTATTCTTCCAGATGACTAGCTCTATTGTAAAATTTTGGCAAAGAGCTCAAAACTTCTCCATGAAGAGATTTCTATTTTTGACTGTCAATATTCTTAGTTCATTATTCACTCTAGCTACCTACTCCTACTATTGATAGATGAAAACTTTCATTTGCTACTTCTACACATTAACATTCTACTAGTGATGATTTTCAGTGGTCAAAGTCACATTCTCCTCTCAAGTTTAGTTTAAGGCCTTTTGAATATTATGCATCATGGCATCAGCCAAGGACTGATCAAAGATCAATGTCTCCTATACGTCCTCAACCTTTTTGAGCTTTTCCTAAAGTTTTTTAAAAGCGTCATCACATGTCAATTAAGGGTTGAGAAATGCAAGGTCAGATGGATGGGCTCTTAGTTCAGAAACTTTTGTACCCAAGCATTGGTTTGGAGCTTGAGCTATTTTGAGTTGTTCCTTCATGATAATGCATTTTCCCCTTGCTTCCAATAGCTTTGACTAGGTTACAGTGATTGTATCCAAAAGATCAAAGACATACAGAATCAATTGTCTGGTTCCCACTAGTCAGTCTAGCAACTCCTCGTACTAGGCTACACTCAATTAGTTGCTAATTGTTCCTGTGAATAGCTACACATCTCTAAGTGCAAAAATGTATGGTACAAACATTACAAGTGCATTCAATGCCTCAGAAATGCTATCAGTAATCACCTCTAATACTGTCTCCTATCCATGGTGCTGCATCACCAAGATAGTTTCCCCTCACCCTCCTTCAAATGAACTGAGAAAGTAATGGCATTTCCAAATATTTTTGAGAATTGCTACTATTATGACAGAGAAATAGTTACCTCTCAAGTACTAGGATTTGATCTCATGGGTAGTTGCATTCTTTGGGCTGAGAAAATTGGCCTGACTTCCTATATCTAGCTGATGGTTTAAGCCACTTTATTGAGGTAACTCATTGGTGGATGATACATAGATAGATCAACACCACTCATTCCTACTCACTGCTCCTGCTCATGAAAGAGTTACTCTTGAATCTTGTGCATTTGTTCAAGGGTAGCATGAGACTCCAACATTGTTTCATTAGTGGATGGTGAAGGTGGTGGTTCTTGTTCCTCTTCCTTGGTTATGGAAAGGGTCTTATCTTTCATCATTTTTACACAAGAGGTAGAAGGAGCATGCCTAATTATATCATTGGCATAGCAAACTATTCATGCCCTTTTTCATAGTTTTTTGATGAGGTATGGAAAGGTTAGGGCCTTCCTTCCACATTTTTTTTTCTTAAATCCCTTCTCTATCTCTAAATAGATTAGTGATGAAAGGTTTATAGGGAATTTTTCACTTAGAGTAGTACAAAAAAAGGTGGAAAATATTGTTATCTCATTGGAACTCACCATTACATTGAGGTGATAGGTCGCTATCCTAAAATATACATGCTCTATCAAGGTAAGTGCACTATACTCTTGATGGTCCACTCCGTGACATCACTGGATCCACTCCTTCTTTGCCTCTGGGTATGCTTATGTGGAGATCTCTATCAAATTTGTTCTAATATCAAGCAACCCAAGGATGTGTGCAATAGCCTCCACCAAGTAGAACACCTGAATATCCTTGATCTTCACAGTAGCTTCTACCCACCTACCATTCTAGAAGAGATATATCTCTCCCATATATCATTCCCCACTAGAAGTGATGATTGGCCACATGGGTAAGTTCTACAATTGTGTCTTGACTTCTACTAGAGCATGTTCTAAGAATGGTCCAAAGTTCAATTCTTATAGAACTAAACATTGGATGTCACAAGGCTTGATTTGATTAAGGTAGGATTGAGTCAATGTGATCTCAAGTCTTGGCATCAGTCCTAGAACCTCATCTTGATGGGATTTTTTAGTTATGATCACTTCCTAAGGAATTTTTTAGAAAAATTTTACTTTACGATCCTCCTAAAGAGGTCCCATCACATGAGTTTTTGATGACTATTCTTAGACTTGTTCTTGCTACTCTCTTCTAGATTTAAGTCATTTGTCCCTTTATTATGATAGTCCTCCTTCCTATGGGCATTTTGGTCTAGGTGTCATCTATAATCACAACATGACCAAGGATTAGCACCTATGGTGTAGCTTTGAAACATTTGGAATAGCTTATGTCTTGGGGTAGTTAGACTTGGCTAAGTTGTTATCATGACCAGTTTGATTATTTTACTATTATTTTATTATTATTTGATTAAATAGGTTACCAAAGTGTGTTAGAAGGGTTTAACTTCCTTATGTTGATGATTTAATATTATTTTATTCATTAAACCCATGGACGAGTTAGAAAAATTCTGAAAAATTTTCTGTCAAAAGCCTAAGGTTTGTGGCCCTCACAACATAAAGCATACCTCCGGAAGCTGTAGGGCTGAAGAATGGAGTGAGTCAGAAAAATGACTTGAAAAATATGAGCTTTGGAAGGTTTTTAGCTTTGGAAAATTGCAAAAAATCCCATTTTAAAAAAATGGCAAACAATTCCTAAGTGATGGATGTTATATATAGAATTTATCCCATGCGTCGACTAGGCCTTGTCGATGGGGACTAGCTAAGAAGAAAAGAGAAGTAAGAAGCGAGAAAGGGCCTTAGTTAGAGGGGACCTTTAGGCATGGATAACATTTCTTTCAATTCCCATAACCAATGCTTGCAGCCTGTAGATTTATTTTTCTTATTTTTTTCATTGTTTTGTTTTTTCAAATTTTATGTTTTTATGGATTTTTGGATGGAAAACACACTATGCAAAGACTTATTCAACTTCTTGTTATTGCTTGACATGGAAAGGTAAGAAATCCATGAAAATAGACATGCACTCAAGCAAGTAGGGAGGCACAAAGAATATTGAATTTCCTTGAAGTCACACACTTTTCATACCTTTAAATCTTTCCCAATTTTGAAAACTACCAAGGTCACAAGTTCGTTAAGGTTTTATTAATGAAAAAGGAACCTCATACTTCCAAAACCAAGAAGATCATAGAGTTGGTGGATGGGTGGATGACATGGACTCACTACCTATTCCATGAAAAAGAAACTTGTCTTAGTCATCAGTCATCAAAATTCAACAATAGAAACCAAACATTAGTAATCAAAAATGTTAGGTACAAATCATCATTAGTAAACAACTATAGCATCACTATGTCATGTTGGCAACAAAGCAATTTTATTAGAAAACAAGGAAAATTCACACAAAAATAAAGGAAAATATAAAAGAAATTGTAAAATATTCAAGAAAAATAAAACATACTAATGATGTTGCAAAACAAAAATTTGTAAAAATAACAATGTGTAAAACAAAAAAGTAGAAAAGTTGAAGAGCCAATTTAATGATTAGCATAGATGGCCATCTCTCCCATGACTAAGTTGAAAGGAGAAGATTCAAAAGATTGAGCATGCTTGCCCATCTGATGCAACATTGATTTCACTAACTTACTTAGACTCATGGAAAGGTTTTAGTTGTTTCATTTTAACCAACTATTTCTTGTTTGGACTCTTAGGTTTGCAAATTAACATGGCCCCCAAAGAAAAGGTTTCATAAATGATGTAAGGCCCTTCCCACAACATTTGAAACTTAGTTTGTTGAGCTACATGTGTGGGGTTCTAGTAGAGGACCTTGTCTCTAGGTTGAAATTTTACCTTCTATATTCTAAGTGATGGGATGCAATATCGCATGGGCCGCGATATCACGTCCACCCCTGCGATATTGCATATACGCGATATCACAGCCCATCGCCTTGTCTATAAATAGGAGGTGGCTTTTCCTTGTAAGATCATCTAGATCTAGACCCTTAGCTAAACTTTGGCAGTTTTACCATTCCATAGATAGAATAATTTCCATGTGCCCGCAGTAGGAGTCTCAAAGAGAACGGATCTTTATTCGAGCAAATTGTACCTAAGCACACATTTGTGTATGGAAATAAAGACAAACTTTCTAATAAACCTTGTAGCATGTGGACTAAGCTAAATAGGACTTAATTACTGTTAAATTTTAAATTCTTTCTTAGTTAATTAAATCTCTCTCAACCCTTAACTCTCCTAGTTAAGTGCATTCAATACGACTGCTTCGAGCACATGCGCTACGCTTGGTAACCTAGTAATGAATAGCGTTTGGTAATCCCAGTAGCGTTGCACTAGTTCAGGGTGTGTACGACAAGTGGGAATGGATACTAATTCTAGGATGATTAGAGCTTAGTTAGTGAAAGTTAGTTACTTAGTCTCTTCACTCTTTCTCCTCTTAGCATAGGCAATAAAAAGATAAAAGACATAAAAATCACATACCTCAGACTTACTTAACCATACAACCATGACAATACAAGTAAGTCTTGGAAAATAACAATTGATTAACCTTAAGTGTTCCATAATGCACGTAAGCACTTAGTCCTTGGAGTTCGACCGAATCACGCATGTAACACTCGTATTCGTATGGTTGAGTGTAGGGGTACCTCACCACTCATCACTAAGGTTATGGCATTGTTTACTGAATGCTTTATGCACTTCATTCAAAGACAGGGCTACCAACCATATTTTCATCTAGCACATTAGGGTTGATCAATCTCTTTTCTTGTGCTAGGCTTAGATCAAGGTCTAGGTCATAGGCTATTGAAAGTGTACAAAGTTTAGATTGAATTGGAAGAGTTGGTAATTTTCCATACACAAACTCATAGGAAGAGTAGCCTATAGAAAGCTTCCATGTAGATTAATAGGCCCAAATGGCATTGTTCAATTTCATGCTCTAGTCTCTTTTATATTTGCTAATCGTTTGAGTTAAAATCTCAATGATCTCCCTATTGGTAACCTTTGCTTGACTATTGAATTGGGGATGGTAGGGTGTTATTAGCTTATATTTGACTTCCAAGCATTGCATGATTTTGTGAAAAGTGACACTTTTAAAATGAGTACCATTGTTAAAAATTAGTTCACATGGTACTCCAAACCTATTTACAACATTTTTTTGTACAAATTAAGCAACAGTGGAAGATGTATAGTTAGTGTCAACTACTACTCCTACCCATTTTGCATAATAGTCAACAACGACTATTATGTATGCCTTTCCATTTGACATGGGTGTGATGGGACCCATGAAGTTTATGCCCTAGATGTCCAAGGGTTCTAGTGGTTGGATCCACTATTGAGGTTCCTCCATTCAAGTGATCATCCCACCATCTTGTTAATAGCATTGACAAGAGTGAATGAATTGATGGGCATCTCTAAAGAGTATTGGCCAAGAGTACCTTGCCATTAGGATTTTAATGGCCATGCATCTCCCTACATAGTAACCTCCACAAGGACCCTCATGAACATACTGGATAATGCATAGTTGATCAAGATTAGGAACACACCAATGAGCCAGGCCATTAGTGCATACCTTGTAAAGATGTCCATTAATCTCCATGAAGCATTTAGCCTAATGAAGAAGTTGTTGTTTCTTCTAGAAGTCTAGGTCTTGTGGCATTTTCTGAGTGAAAAGATAAGTGAGGATGTCATCGTACCATTTAAATTTAGCATACACTTATTCATTTATTACATCAACAAAGAGAAGTTCATCAAAAAATTAGTTAGAGAGTGGACTCTTATCCTCTTTATTTCCCCATCATAATCAAGACAAGTGATCAGTGACCACATTCTCAGTCCCCTTTCGATCTACCATTGTAAGCTTGAACTCCTTTTAGATCACCAGCCATCATATAACATGGGGGATCATCATTGGTTTATTCATTAGGAAGGGGATGGCACTATGGTTAGTTTGCACAAACACCTTGTATTCAAGCACATAGTGCCTAAACTTTTCCAAAGCATATACCACAAAAATTAGCTCTTTCTCTGTTATGGTGTAATTTAGCTATGCATCCACAATGCTTCGACTTACACAATGGATGTAATATGGACATTTCTAATCATTCAACAGCATAAGCATAACTCCCAAGGCATAGTTTGATGCATCTATCATAATGTAAAATGATTGGATGCTCATAGAATTAGAGTCTCTACAAGCTTCTCCTTAAGCTACTGGAATGCCTTTTTGCATTTCTCAGTCTATATGAATAGAGCATCTTTCTTTGTGAGCTCAACCAATGATTTCATGATCTTAGAAACATCCTCTATGAATCACCGATAGTAGCTAGTGTATCCAAGGAATGACTAGACATCTTTAATAGTTTTTGGTTGATAGGTTATTCCTTGGATGACCTAAATCTTTTCAAGGTTCACCTTAATCCCTTCTTGAAAAATCCTATGCCCCAACACAATTCCCTCCTGGACCATGAGATGGCTCCTTTGCTAATTAAGCCAAAGATTAGTCTCCACACATCTTTTAAGCACTTTCTCAAGTAATTCTAGGGCTTTCTCAAATGTAGTGCCATAAGTGGACAAGTAATCCATGAAGACTTTCATCCTACTACTAATTTTCTACTAAAAAATGCTTAAGACCAAGTGTTGAAAAGTTACAAGGGCATTGCATAGAGCAAAGGGCATCTTATGATATGCAAAAGTTCCCTATGGACTTGTGAATGTTGTTTTGGCCTGATCCTCGAACATGATCTAAATTTGGTTATAGGTGTTATAACCATCCAAAAAGCTATAATAGCAATGCCTAGAAATAGTATCCAACACTTGGTCCACAAATGGTAATGAAAAATGATCTTTTAATATCACTATGTTCAACAACCTAAAATCAATATAGACCCACCACTTTTCATCATTCTTTGGCACAATCAAAAGTAGACTAACTGACTAGCTATTCACAATTAGATACATGAACCCCACCTTGAGGAGTTGTTTAATTTCCTCTTTGATGATCTACTTCAATCTAGGGTTTAGTTGCCACTGTGGCTACCTTTTTGGCTTCATAGTTAGATTGATATAGATGTAATGTTGGCATATCCTAGGATCAATCGCTATGAGTTTAGGATATGACCAAGCAAAGGCCATTCCTCAAGACCAAGGTTGGCATTGATTATTACTAGCTTACCATTTTTCAAAAAACATATTCCATGCTGATAGGTAGAGTTTTCAATTCTAATGGCTCCTGTTTAAACTTGTCAAGGATTTCCAACTCTCCTCAATTAGTATCATCAGGGAGTTGGTGATGACCTTGCCCCAATTCATCCATGCCTTCAACATAGGCATAAGTTAGGCTCTCAGTAGGTTCAATGCAAAGTTTTCTACTTTCAAAATCATTTGTCAACCACTGTGTGCCCTCGTGTTCTATAGCTACTACATACAAGCACTTTTGGATTTCATATTCATCTACACATTGTCTACATGCTTTGGTTGATGTGATTTTGATAGAATAGAGTTTCTACAAATAGTTGCACCCAATATCATTATACATAATCCATGAAACTCTCTTCTTCTCCATCTTTTCAAATGCATTTTCCTTGGAAATATCTAGGGAAAGATCTCTTATGCCCATTCATGACACAACTGTGCTTAACCAAGCCCTTTCCATAATAATTAAGAAGTCCCATTTGCAATTGTCAACTTTAATCACCAAGAAATTAGTAGGATATGACCACCCACTAACAGTGGTCACAATGTCCTCCACTAATCCCAAGGAAATAGTGATGGACTAATTACCAATTCTAAAGGGATATTACTCTTCTTGAGAGGAGGAAATTTCTAGGCATTGTACATTTCATGGGAAATCAAATTAACACTAGAACTTGAATTGAGTAGATCCTTGCATGGCTCATTTCCTACAATCTACAAGTAGATTAGAGTACTTCCAAGATTAGCTCTTTTCCTAGGAAGGTTGCCAAGCTTGATTTAATCAAATATAGTGTGGATTAGCATGACTATGTGAATCTTGGGAGGCATTTAGTTTGAAGGCCTTTCAAAAGGAATGGATGCAGAGAATGAAGGAGGGTGACCAACTACATAAGTCAGTGAGGGCTTTATAGGACTATTGGTTTAGAAGAATGGTCTTTTAGAGAAACTAGATTTTGAACCACTTGGATGAGGAGCCAACTATAATATAATGGTCCTAGTAGCATTACATTGTTGTGGCTACATAGGAATTTCACCCTGCATGGATGGAGAATATGGTAATTGGGTTGAGGATGGAGGAATAGGTGTTGAAGGATGAAAAGGGTGATAAGAATATGGGGATTCCCCTCTAGGAGATGGAGAATGAGTTCTGTAGTACTCTAGAGGGTAGTAGTGATGCTAAAAGAAAAAAGCATGACTGGAAGAGTCACGCAAAGACATGGGTTGGTAAACATAGTACCCATATAGATCTAACTACCTATAAGGGAACTACTACCTTGGTGCTGGCATCCCCCACAATTGTGGGTGTTCCCACTAATGGTACTACTCATAAAATTGTGATGGAGCTCTACATGGATAATAAACTTATTGTTGCTAGTGGAATTGTCTTCGGTTTCCTTGAGGATAAGGTAACTTTCTAGGTGCTTGCCTTCATGCTAGTATAGGATTCAGAGCATACACTCTAGATTCCTGTAAGTGTTACACAACAAGACAACATTTCTTAGGATGTTCATATTGGTAGATGTCACACCCACCATCATCATTTGATTCTAGCTCCACAACCTCTTCTACTATAGCAGCTTTGTCGTTACCCCTTTGGTAGGTATGTTTAGTTTCTTTTCTTCTCCTACAATCACAATTACTACCTTGTTCTTTGGATTTTTTTTACAATTTTTAGAGTAGTTTGAAATTTTTTATCCAAATATTTCCACATTTTGTCAATCTTAGAAAAAATTTTAGACATAGGTTTTTGAATTAGCAAGGTCTTTTGCTATACCACTTCATCAAGTTGTACCTCTCCCTCACTGTCACAAAATCAAACCTCCCTTTTTCTGATGGAAGGGTCCTAGTTATACTCTTCAAAAAAAATTTCATTTTCTCAACTCACCTTCTTCTTCTGTAGCCTACTCAATCAACCTTTAAATCTCATGGGCTCTTAGTTCTGATAGTCTCCCTTGGGCATAGACCCTAAGAGTTCTCCTTGTTTTTTATCAGAGCCCATCTATGATATGGCAAAGCTGCTCCCACTAAGAATAACCATGTCCAAGACATTTATGCATAAGGGAATAATACCTATCCATGGCTATGTCCAAAGGTTCAAGTGTTTCTTGTCACTAGCCTTGGACTTACTTCCTCAAGTTGAACACTCTGGAGTACATCTAATATTTATCATTGAACAACTCAAGCATTGTACTCCATTTATGAATTGATTCCAGCTCCAAGGAGTTGTACCAACTTTCTACTTCTTTTATGAGTGTTATGGGAAATAGCTTAAGTTTCTACCATTCATGTTCTATATTCTATAAGGCATAGACATCATCAAAGTCTTGAAGATGCATATGTGAATCTAAGTTATATCCCCCTCAAATCTATGGATATTATTCATATTCAACCTCTTGATTCTACTATCTTTCACATGCCTGGTTGAAATTTTAACTACTTCTATAATGTTCAACATGCTTTGAGTTACAAGAAAAGTTTCATCATCATCATGATTATGCTTATGATATCCTCTACTACCCCTTCGTTCATGGTAGGGCCTATGATCATTATCTCATCATTCACCTCCATCATAGTTTCATCTCCTATGGTTTTGATTAGATTTAGAGGAGGAAGAAGAAGATGCAGATGAAGAGGATGAAGAGGGATGAGGACTACCACAACCATGGTATCTACCACCTCCTCTTCACTTTTCATAGCCATGATCATCAAGTTTATCGTCATTATGATGCTTACTCAAGTTCCTACCTTAATTCCTAGTTTTGCCTAAACCTAGATTGTTGATAGAGCACTGAAAGTCAAGTTCAAGCCTCCTTCACCAATGTTAAGAAGTGGAGAATCTTCATGTTGAAACCCCCCAAAGGAAGGATTCTCATTGTCATTTTGGTTCAGTGGAAAAAATGAGATAGTGAACCATTTCCCCTTCGTAGCTTCATGGTGCTTCTCCTAGTGCTAATCTTGTTTACATTGTGTTTTAATAGGATGGTAGTTATGATAGTCATGGTCTTGCATAATCTATTCATCATGGAGATCCTGGATGTCCAACCTCTTAAGAATTTGGAGCATCATCCTATGAATAGATTGTTTGGGAGTAGTGAACCATTTCCCCTTCATAGCTTCATGGTGCTTCTCCTAGTGCTGATCTTGTTTACATTGTGTTTTAATAGGATGGTAGTTATGATAGTCATGGTCTTGCATAATTTATTCATCATGGAGATCCTAGATTTCCAACCTCTTAAGAATTTGAAGCATCATCCTATGAATAGATCGGTTGGGAGGCAACATAATGTTTCCCTCCATCTCTCTCCATTGCAGCTACTCATCCTAATGCAAGATGAAGGTGAAATTAGGTACATCTTCATCTAGATGAGTGTACATCACTTTGAATTCTTGGGAAACTAGTGGTTTTGACTCATCATGCTTGTGAGAAGAAGAAATTTTACATTATAGAAAAATTAAATGTGTTTAAATTATAATTATAATTTTTATTTTTTGAATGATTTTGACCTTCCAATGATCTTAAATAATATTCACTAAGTCCTAGATAGTACATGTATCAAACTACAAGTCCCTAACAATGGTGCCAATGATGAGTGGCAAGTAGACCCTATGTCCAGCCATACGAATCACTAAGAGTTCACATGTTATCCAATCAAATTTTGTGGACTTATATCCTTTCAAGTACGCTAGTCTCTAGGAAGTGAAACTAACCATTGCAATCATTGTCTTCCCAATTACACTTATGAAATGCAAAGGTATGGTTAACTACAACTAAGGCATATGATTTTTATCATTTTTACATTTTATACTTTAAGTTACCTAAGGGTAAAGAATAATGTATAAAATAAAATAATTGAATTACTAATTGAATCTAACTAGATACACCTAGCTAATCTTAACATAAGCATCCATTCCCACTTGTTGTATACATCTTGAACATGTTTAATGCAACTAGGTTATCAAATGTTAAGCATTATTGGGATTACCAAGTGCCAAACGTATGCTCGAAGTGGTCGTACTTATTTGCTTAATTAATTTCTATTTAATCTAGCTAAATTTTGCTAATTAAGCTTAATTACTTAAAGCATTAAAGAAAATTACTTAAAACATTAAATGCATAAATAAATAATTAATCCATTTCAAAGTGCTGCAAGGTTGAACAGAAAGCCCATCGTTATTGCTGCACACACTATCATGCTAAGGTACAAAAGTGCTCAAATAAAGATCCATATACTCTTTGACTCATACTACAGCCACTTAGAAAAATATTCTAACTTTCAAGCAAGAAAACTACAAGAGCTTCTCAAAAACTATGACCAAAGATGCCATAAACACAATAGATGAGTGTGTATTTATAGGCAAAAATAGACACTATGTTGATGAGGCCACATCAATGCATCAAATCCCACATCAATGAGGTCACATCGATGAAACCCAAGAAAACATGACTCATCATCTACAGTCCCCTAAGACCTTAAACTAGCATTGTGATCCACCAAGGCCTTAAACTAGCAAATATTGTGGCCCACCATAGCCTTAAATAGGAAAATATTGCATGGCCAACCATGGTCTAAAACTAGCAAACAACCTTATATCTCAATTTTTCTTTAGTTTATGATTTTATCGTATAACTATTTTAAGCTTCTATCATACAACAACTGAGTCTAGCCAACGTAGCTAAAACATAAATTACAACATAGTATCATGATATAAAAAAAAACCCAATAATTCTATAACATCATAGCCCGAATTAAAGCTTAAAATTTAAAATTAAAAGTTAAAATGTTTGTAATATCATAACCATAGCCAAATAAACTAGTTTGGCTAGCACTAGTCATACATCAATAATGTCAAAAAATCACATCAATTGAAATGGGCATAAAAGAAGTAAATGATGGGACTATGAAGCATCAAGTATAAATGGTGGATCATCATCTCCATTCCCACCATTAAGACCATCAATGTCTTCTGGTGCCTATAACATGACAAGACCAAAACCAATTAGCAACCAATAAACATCAAAAAAAATTAATGAGATTAAAATTAAATGAACTAACTTGAGATGGTTCAAGAGCCATATGTTCTATGAGGAAATTTTGAAGACCAACCTCTAGACAATGGATGAGTTCATCTTCAAACATGTTGGACCAATTAATGCTCCTAATATCAACACCTCGAAGGATACTAGTCTAGTCAATGTTGGTCCACATAGGAGGCTCATGTAAAAATGTGGCTAAGGTTGCCTCCTATGAGGCAATAGTAATCTGATGAGTAGGAGAAGTAGCTATAGTCACATTGTTTGCAAATATCTTATAGAAATCCTCCACATTAATACCCATCATAAATATCTCTAGCTTCCACCATTTAGTAGATTCATCCTATAGCAACTTAAGGTAAGCATCTCACTTAGCCTTATAGATCCTCTTATTGTCCTTTTAATTGTGACCCCACTCAAGAACCCAAGCACAATAGTCTTTCCACTGACCAACCTTATAGTTGATGAGATCAATCTAAAGCTTCTATTGTACAATTTCTCTAGCAAGGGAAACCTTGCTTTGAAGTGCCTTCCAGTAGCAAGACCAGAGTATCTCCTTAGTGCACAAACATTCTTTGTTGCTTACCTAAGGCTCTATGAAGTCTTTGTAGTCCCTAAGGTCTATTACCTTCTCTTTCAATTTTTTGTTCTCCTTCCTTAATGCTATGACTTATTCCCATAGGAACTCATTAGAACATCTACACTCCCACAAAGACATAGCACATGAGAGTGAACATCCAATGGCATCCTCATATAGCTTATGTGAGACATTTTCCATATTGGAAGGTAATGAAGCCAATGCATCGACCTTTACTAGCTTGTCAAGATCCCATCTTAGGTTAGGCACTATAACCAACAAAATGAAAGAATTTAACAATGAAAACTACATAACTAAGAAAACCAAGTAAAATATTAAAAACACAAAAGGAAAAATAAGTTAAAACTCTTACCAATCTCAAGAGCTATCTATTATAATTGGCTGATCATATCTTTCACTACATGCTTCATCAATTCCAGTTTATTGAGGGTTTCCACCCATGGTTGCATGTGGAAGGTAAAAGTCAATTCTTTTGCTTGTGACTCTTGAGCTACAATAAATGTAGTAAATAATCAAATGATTATGGCCATTACTAAATAGGAATCAATGTAACATGACATGTACAACACTTAGAAATAAAAATTACAAGTACCTAAATGATCCTCTGATGTTGCAATAGGAGGTTTTCTTATTTGTGGATCTTCTAGCATGTCATCACAATGCCCCATAGGAGGAAAAGGAGGTAAGGCCTCATGCTCCAATGCATCATGCTCATAATACTTCAATATCTCTTCCTCTTGACCTAGTATCTTCTCCTCTTGATGCCTCCACTCCTCTTCAACAATAACTACTACTACTATAGCCTCCCACTCCTATTAATTATCTACAAGAGGCATCAACCATGAAACATAGGGTAACTTAGCACATCATATGAAACCAAAAATCAACCATAGCATTTGAGCAAAGTAACAATAAAGTAATGAATCAATAAAATACATACCTCTAATTTTAGTCTACATCCCTCTAAACTTGGCAATCATCTTTTTTTTAGGAGGTTCTCCAACTGTTGGCATTGTTTGGTCAATTGAAGGCCTCTTAAGTATCTCCCTAGCTATACCCTTAGCCTCTGCACATAATCTTTGAGCCTTCTTGACACTAGTTGGTATGGTGAGAGGCTTAGCCCCAGTGCTATCAAGAGATCTAGAATGTTATCCATTAAGGTCTTTAGTGATGATAAATAATGTTTTGTTTACAACTTCGAGTGGGTCTTAAGCCCTAGTCGTTGGAGCAAGAAGCTTCACCCAAGGCCTACCAAACTATGATGGACATTGGGAAATCCATCATCCATCCTTTCTCACCACTAGAAATTTTACGAACCTCCATAAGTAAGCTACAAAGAGTGTGAAATGCACATGACACTTCGTAGTGAGGTTCTCATAGAGTTTTTGGACCTCCAAATAAAGCCCAAAAATCAAGTGTGTGGCCTAGTTTAAGCAAGTACCCTTAGTGAGTACATACTTCATGGCCCAAGCTTGTTCCACATCCAAGATCTTTCCCTACAACAACATCTTAGGAAACATCTGGGATCAAAACAAGAGATAAATCTCCCTAATCAATGATGATTTGATCTCTCTTAGAGAGTATCCCTTACTACCATGACAAGTGTCTAACCACTCTTCCACTTCTTCCTGATGATCCACATCCTTCCCTACTGATGGACATCAAAGTGTCATGTCAATAGGCCCCCATTAATGTGGCCTTATTGATGGTCCCCCAATGATGAGACCTTGTTACATGGTGTTGCCCCATCAACAAGGCCACATCAATGTAGCGTTTGTTACATTAACAAGGCCCCATTGACATAGCCCTAGAGAAAAAATTATAAATACAAGCTCTCAACCCTATTTATGGGCATCTGATTCATAGTAGTAGCTGAAAGCTTGTAGTTTTTACATTTGAAAGTTAGAATATTTTTTTCAAGCACCAGCAGTAGGAGTCATTGAGTGTACAAATCTTTATTAGAGCATTGTTGTACTTGAGCATGATAGTGTGTATGGCAATAAAGACAAGCTTCTTGATAAACCTTATAGCATTCTAGATAGTTTAGATATTTATTCATGCATTTAATGCTTTTAGTTAATTATTTAATTTTTTTCCAATAATTAAGATAATTAAGCAAGATAAGTTAGATAGATTAAATACATAAGTATGATGGCTTCAAGTGTAACATGTATCTACTTGGTGATCCCAGTAGCATTATTACTTGGTGTGCCCAATAGCATAGTGCTTGGTAACCAGTAGTGGATATGTGGGTTTAGCACTTGTATGGAAAGTGGAATCGGATGCTTATGTTCGGATTAACTAGAGACTAGTTAGTTAGTTAGATCGAATTACTCATTAAATTACTTTATCTCTCTCTTCAAGCACCAAAGAACATAAAACATAAAATGACAAAAATCATATGCCTCAATTACACTTAACCATACCTTTGTAATTCACAAGTGTAATTGGGAAGAAAACGAATGACCTTAGGGAAAGATTCACTTCCTAGAAGACTAGTGCACCAAAAACTAAAGAGTCCATAGAATTCAACTAAATCATGCATGAATGATTCATGATTCATATGGTTGACCATAGGGGTACCTTCACTACTCATCATTGGCACCATTGTCAAGGACTTTGTTTGTTGAAGTGTGTGTTATCTAGGTTTAGTGAGTATTATTAATATCATTTGATGAACCCAAAGGTCAACATCATTCCCAAATAACATAACTACAAGAGCACATTGATATTTTATTATTTTAAAAATGTCTTCTTCTCATAGTTGAAATGATACAAAACTACTAGTCTCACAAGAGTGCAAAGTGGTATATACTCATCCCGATGAGTATGTATCAAACTTCACCTTCATCCTACTTCAAGATGAGCAACTACAATGGCATGATATGGGGGGTAACATCGTAATGCCCCCTAATTAATCTATGCCTATGATGCCACTTCAAACTCGTAAGAAGTTAGGCATTCATGATCTTCAAGAAAAACATGTTGTGAAAGATTACAACTACCAGGACTACCATCCCACTTAAATACAACGTAGGCAAAATCGACATCAGGAGAGGCATCATGAGGATGCTAAGGGAAAATGGTTCACTAATTCCTTGTTCATATTGAACCAAGATGATAATGAGAACCCTACCTTTGAGGGCACTCAACATGAATATTCTCTAGCCTTTGTTACTAGTGATGAGGATGTGACCCTGAATTTGCAATCTACAATTCACAATTCAGGTTCAGGAAAAGATGGTACTGAAAGAAAGGGATCAAACAAGCATTAAAATGATAGGAAATCTTATGAATTTGGTCATGATAGCCAAGGGGAAATTGGTAGATTTCATGGTGGAGAGAATCCTCCTTCCTCTTCCCCCTCTTCATCTACATCTACTTCTTTTTTCTCTTTTGATTCTAAAAGATGCCATAGAAGGAACAACCGTGAATGGAGATGAGCATCAAGTCAATAACACTAGTCACCATGTCCATAATAATTAAAGGGGTAACAAAGGAAATCATCAGTAACAATAAAATCATGATGATGGTGAGCCTTTATTAGCAACTTGAAGCATGCTTAACATTGTAGAAGAAGTTATGATCCCATCTAGGCATGTGAAGAATAGTCAGATCAAATGCTTAGACATGAACAATATCCCAAGATTTGAGGGAGGATATAACTTTGATCCGTAGACACATCTACAAGCTTTCCACAATGCTTGTGCCTTATAGAACATTGAAAATGATTGGCAAAAACTCAAGCTATTCCCTAGGATACTCATAAAGAAGTTGAAAGCTGGTACCAATCCTTGGAGCCAAAATCTATCCACCGATGAAGTACAATGCTTGAACTATTCAATGAAAAATATCAAACATACTCTAGAGTTTCTAATTTGAAAAGGTAAATCCAAGTCTAGAAATTGGGAACACATGAACCCTTAGATGCTCCCATTGGTAGAAAATATTCTCTTTTACATCAATGCCTTGGCCATTGTTATCCTCAAAGGGAACAACTCTACCACATCATATATGGGCTTAGAGAAAAAACTAGAAGAACTCTTGGGGTTTATGCCCAAGGGAAATTATTTGAATTAAGAGCTCATTAGACACAAAGGTTGATAGAAAAGGTTGCAAAAGAAGAAGGTGAGTTTCAAAAATGGGAAAGTGTAGAAGAATATAATAGGAACCCTTCTATCAGTAAAAGAGAGGTTCAATTTTGTGATGAGGAGGAGTCACCACTTGACAAAGTGGTGAACAAGAAAATATTGCCCCTCCAAAAATATAGTTCTGATATTTTAGTAAAGGTTGAAAAATTATGGGACTCTTTGGATGAAAAATTCCAAATTGCTATGAAGATTACTAAAGAATCCAAAGAAAAAAATAGTGATCATAACTACAGAAGAAGGAAAGAAGCTAAACATGCCTACCAAAGACATAAGGGCAAAGCTACTACAATAGAAGAAGTTATGAAGATAAACTCTGATGATGATGTTCGTTGTGACATTTGTCAATATGAACATCCTAAGGGATGTTTTCCTATGATGTCACACTTACAAGAGTCTAGGGTGTACGTATTGAATCCTTGACTAGCACAAAGGCAAGCACCTAGACGATTACCTTATCCTCAAGGTAATCTAAGGTAGTTCCACTAGCAACAACAATCTTACTATCCAAGTGGAGCTCCACCACAACCATATGAAGAATATCAATAGTGTCACCAACCATAGTCATGGGGAATGCCACCGCCAAGGCATCAGTACCCTTATAGGCAACTAGATCCATATAGGTACTATGTTCAACAACTTGTCTCTCTAAGAAGTTTTGCTAACCACACATCATTTCAAAATCACTATTATCCTTAAAAGTACTATTAAAATCATTCACCATCTACTTGAGGGAAGAACCCATATCCTTACCATCCTTCATAATTATCTTCAAAAATCCCTCTACCCTCAACCTAGTTACCTCCTATTCCATTCATGCAAGGTGAAATTCCTTCACAACTGCAGCAACGAATTGCTACAAGGGTTGTACATTTACAACTAGCTTTCTAGCCAAGTGGTTCAGATAATCAATCTAGGAAATATCCATTTTTTCAATCCAATAGTCCTACCAAACCCTCACAACCTAATCTGGCTAGTCACCTTGTATCTCTAACATCCTCATCCTCTACATCAAATACATTCGAGTACCCTTCAAACCAAGTGCCACCTTAGATTCACACTATAATACTAACTCATGCTATTTCCAATTAGATCAAGGCTAGAAATCTTCCCATGAAAATATCTAACCAAGGAAATCCACTCATTTACTTACAAATTGCTAGACATAAGCCATGAAATGCCCTTCTTGATTCTAGTTTCAATGTTAATCTCATCTTCCATGACATGTACAAATCCTAGAACCTACCACCTCTCAAGAAGAGCAACATTTGTTTAGAATTGGCATATCAATTAATCACTATTCCTTTGGGACTAGTAAAGAACATTATGACCACAATTAGTGGATGGTCCTATCCTGCTGATTTTCTAGTGATCAAGGTAGAAAACTACAAAGGTGACTTTCCCATCACTATGGGAAGGGCATGGTTAAGCACGGTTGATGCATGAACAGGTATCAGGAACATTTCCTTGGAAATCTCCAAGGAAAATGAATTTGGATGTTTAGAGAAGAAGCATGTTCCATGCATCGTGTACAATGATAATCGGTGCAATTGCATGCAAAAAATCTAGTCCATTAAGAGTACATTCATTCAAGCATGCAATTAGGCAATTAGTGTGCACATGAAATAGATATTCAAAGGTGCCTATACGTAGTAGCCACCAAACAGGAGGGCAACCAATGGCTGAAAACTAACTCTGACAGTAGTACATTATGCATGGAACCTACTAAGAACCTAACATGTGCCTATGTCAAAAGCCTGGATGAATTTGAGCAAGCTCATCACCAACTCTCTAATGAAGAAGATGATGATACCCATTAGGGAGAGTTGGAAATCCTTGATAATTTCAAATAGGAATCCCCAAAGTTAAAAATCCTACCGACTAGCATGAAGTATGAATTTTTAGATAATGGCAAGCTAGTCATAGTTAATGTCAAACTTTCTCTTAAACAAAAAGAAAATCTGTTAAAGGTGGTTAACAAATGGCCAACAGCCTTTGCTTGGTCATATTCTAAGCTGACAGGAATCAACCTAAGGATATGCCAACATCACATCTACACTGACTCAACCATGAAGCCAAGAAGGTAGCCACAGAGGCAACTAAACCTAAAATTGAAATAGAGTATCAAGGAGGAAATAGAATAACTCCTCAAGGCTAGGTTCATCTATCCCATCACAGATAGTAAGTGGATTAGCCCACTCATATTTTTGCCAAAGAAAGGTGGCAAGTGGTAGGTTCGCATCAACTTTAGGCTATTGAATATGGCAATATTTAAAGATCATTTTTCCTTGTCATTTTTGGACCAAGTATTGGATACTATCTCTAGGCATTGCTATTATAGCTTCTTGGATGATTATAGTGGCTATAACCAAATCAAAATTGCATAGAAGATTAGGCCAAAACAACAATTATGAGTCCATGGAAGACTTTTACATATTGCAAGATGCCATTCAGTCTATTGAATGTCTCTACAACATTTCAATGCCTAGTCCTTAGTATTTTCCAATAGCAAATTGGTAGCAAGGTAGAAGTCTTCATGGATGACTTCTCTACCTATGGGGCTACATTTGAGCGAGCCCTAGACCACCTTCAGTAGGTACTAAAAAATGTGTTCAAACAAACCTTAGGCTCAATTGGTAGAAAATTCATTTAATGTTCCAAGAAGGTATAGTATTGAGGCACAAAATTACTCAAGTAGGGATTGAGGTAGACCTAAAAAAATAAGGTTCATCCAAGGAATCACATGCCAACTAGAGATAATTAAAGATGTCTGATCATTCTTTGGACATACTGGATACTATCAGTAATTCATAGAGAATTTCTCTAAGATTGTAAAGTCGTTGGTTGAGCTTATGAAGAAAGATGCTCTGTTCATCTAGACCAAGGAGTGTGAACATCTATTCCAAATACTAAAGGAAAATCTTGTAGAAACTCTAATTCTATGAGTACCAAACTAGTTCAAACCATTTCACATAATGATCGACACATCTAATTATACTTTGGAAGTCATGCTTACACAATTGGATGATAGGAAATGTTCATATTACACTCATTGCATAAGCCAAACCACTGTGGGTGCACAATTGAATTACATCAAAACGAAGAAAGAATTAATGACAATGATGTATGCTCTTAAAAATTTTAGGCATTATGTTGTTGATTATAAAATATTTGTGCATATAGACCACTATGTCATCTACTTCCTAATGAACAAGTCAACAGTGAGCCCCCATATCATATGATGGCTCATGATCTTGTAGGAATTTGATCTCACAATGGTAGATCAAAAAGGGACTAAGATGGCATCATTGACCACATCTCTCGATTAAGATGGAATAATAAAGAGGAGGAAAGCAAGCTCACTCTTTGATTAGTTTCCAAATGAACTTCTCTTTATAGGACCAATAAATGACCAAGTGCCCATAGAAACAAAATGGTACGATGACATCCTCACTTACCTTCTAACTTAGGATATGCCACAAGGTATGGACTTTAGGAGGAAACAATAGTTTCTTTATTGGGAAAAATACTTTATGGAAATCAATGGATACCTTTATAGGGTATGTGCCAATGGCCTAGCTTGTTGGTGTGTCCCTAATGCAGATCAACTACACATTCTCTAGGACACTCACAAAAGCCCTTGTAGAGGCCACAATGTAGGGAGGCACATGGTCATAAAAATCCTAATGGTAAGATACTATTGGCCTTCAATCTTCAAGGATGCCCACTAGTTTTTCTAATCTTATGAACATTGTCAAAGAGATGATGAGATGCTCGCTTGAATGGAGGATCTTTAGTAGTGGATTTAGCCAGTGGAGCCCTTTGATATATGGGGCATAGACTTTATAGGTCTCATCACATCCATGTCTAATGGAAAGGCATGTATCATCATAGCAGTTGACTACTATGCCAAATGGGTAAAAGCAATAGTAGTCATTGATTGTACATCATTCATTGCTACTATATTTGTACAAAAAAATGTTGTCAACAGGTTTGGGATTCCACGTGCACTAATTTCTAACAATGGAACTCACTTCACAAGTGCCACTTTTAGAAAGTTGATGCAACGCTTGGGGGTTGAAGATAAATTAACACCCTATCACCCCCAAGCCAATAGCCAAGTAGAGGTAAACAATCGAAAGATTACAAAGATTCTAACAAAGACCATAAGCAAGTAGAGGAGATATTGGAGCACAAAACTTAATGATGCCTATGGACCTACTGCTCACCATGGAAACTTCCTATTGGCTATTCTCCCTATGATTTAGTGTTTGGAAAACTTCCAATCCTCCCGATTCAATCCTAGCTCTGTATACTCTCAATAGCTTGTTACCTAGACCTTAACCTAAGTCTAGCCCAAAAAGAAAGATTGATCAACCTCAACATGCTAGACAAAAATCTATTAATGGTCTTATCTTTAAATGAGGTGCACAAGGCATTCAACAAATAATGACATGACCTACAAATACAGAAAGTGAAATTTCAACTAGGAGATAAGGTTCTTTACTATAACCCCACACATGTAGCATAGAAAACTAAATTTCAAACATTGTGGAAGGAACATTATATAATTTCTAAAACCTTTTTCTTTAGAGCCATGATCATATATAAATCTGAGAGCCCAAATAAAAAGTAGTTGGTCAACATCCAACAAGTAAAGCTTTTCCATGACCCAAACCAAGCCAATGCAATAAATACCTTAATAGATGAACAACCATATTTAATTTTTTAGATCCCCTCCTTCCAACTCAAATCATGGGGAAGATGACCATGTGCTAATCATCCATGCGGCTCCTTAGTTTTTATATTTTTTTTGTTTTCCATGTTTTTGATTTTGCAATTTATTTATTTTACAACTTTTTTATTTTTATCATTTTTATTTTTTTTTATTTTTACACCAGTTTTTATCTTCTTTCTTATTTTTCTTATTTTTATGTCATTTTTTATTTTACACCATAATTAGTACATTTAAATCTTTATTGGATATTTTACACTTTCTTATGTATTTTACTTTATTTTGTTTAAGTGTGATTTTCAAATGTTTGCTAATAAAAGTGCTTTATTGCCAATAGGACATAGTCATGTTGTAGCTGTTACTAATGGTGGTTTGTGCTTTATGTTTTTTATTTTCTAATGTCTAGTTTCTATTTTTGAATTCTTGTGTCAATGACTCAATCATGGTTTTTTTTTCATGGAACAGGCAATGAGTCCATGACATGCACCCATTCACAAACTCTATGGTTTTCCTTGTTTTAGAAGTTTGAGATCCCTTTCATTAAATCAAATTTTAATAAATTTGTAACCTTGGTAGTTTTTGAAATTAGAAAAGATTCAAAGGTTTCAATAGGGTTTGACTTCAAGAAGACTCAGTACTCTTTGTACTCTTCTACTTACTTAAGTGCTTGAGTGTTTTTCATGGACTTCTTACCAATCTATTCCAACCACTAATTGGAAGTCAAATAAAGTGTTTACATTGTGTGGTTTCCATCCAAAATAAATAAATAAAACAAAAAAAAACAACATGATGGAAATTCAAAGCACACCCCTTAGACAAATAAATAGGCTATAAGCACTAGTTATGGGACTAGAAAGACATACACCCATGCCTGAAAGTCCCCTCTAACTAAGGTCTTATCTCACTTCCTACTTCTCTTAATGGAATGGTGGTTGTTTTATGGGGGCACCCTTGTGTCTCAAGGAGGTGGATCAGTCTTGGAGTGGTGATGTGAAGTTACTAAAAAATATTGATTTTGGTATGGACTAAGGATGGATCTTCTTTGGTCATTTTAAACATAAACTCCACAAGTGACTTCTTATGACCTTAGTTGGAATTCCATTCCACCTTCTCTATCATCCATCTATTCTAACTATAATTTACCTTGCTATCAGTATCCATGTTCTTATTTGTATGTCTTAGTCTGACGTATTTAAATTCTTAGGTAGAATCTTCCAGGTTTTGGTTCTTAACTTCCATTGATCATTAGTCACCTATGGGGCCTACAGAATCCTTAGGTTGAGGTTATGTAAGGGAAAACAAGGCATGAGCCTACTATGGGAAGGACCCACTTACATATCTCTTAGTTGGGTTTGTTAAGCATCTTATCCTTCGACATTCTTGCAAACCGAATCTTTTGTACACCCATCTTCTGAATCACACCATGTGTTCCTTTATAAATTTTGTTCATTAAATACATTCTCCATAAATTTTTTAAATTTTTGACCTTTTAGAGACCATCTTCAATGATTTTATCATATTCTTGGCTTCTCTAGAATTCTATAAACCCTAATTTCATTGAAAAATTCATTATATTTTTTGAGATATTGATGTTTGAAAATTTTTGCCAATGGGCCCCATCTACATAAGTCAAAAATAGTATAAATAAGTGCAACCCCACTTAGAAAATTTTATTCAAATCAAAGGAGTTTTTCAAATAAAAACCAAAGGAGTTTTTCAATTTTTTAGAGCCTAAAACCTTCCAAAGCCCATAACTTATAAACTGTTTATTCAAATCACTCTGTTCTTCAACCCTACAACTACTAGAGGTAAGCTCTTCATCATGGGGGCCACAAATGTACCATTTTTAATAGAAAATTTTTCATAATTTTTTCTAACTCCCTCAAAGGTTTAACTAAAAAATCAACTATTAAATACTAAATTACAAGAGTTAAACCTTTTCAATAAGCTCTAATGATAATTATAATAAATAATTAATAAAATAATTAATCTACCATGGTAAACCTTAGATAAAATGTAACTAACTAACTAATAGGAAAGGTGCTCAAAACTTTAAAGTTACACATTGCATCTACTAATCCATGAGTGTTGTGACCATAGGTGGCATCAAATGAAAAGCACACACAAGAAGCAGGACCATCCCAACCAAGGGAGAAATGACCTAGAATAGGAAGAGGCCAAGAATAACCCCATGAAGAACCACTTGCAACCCATGCCATAGGCCCTCTTAGGAAAGAGGTAGAAGTGGAATCTATCATACAAATTCTAGAACAAGCAATAGCAGTAACAAAACACTCCCATCAAGATGATGCACCAGTGCAACTAACAAATCTTGAGGTGACCTTAACAGAGACTTGCCTACATTAGATTAAATCAAGGAAGGTTCAAAAATCAGTGCTCTAAGAGTTAAACTTTGGCCCTTTCCTAGAGCATGCACCAAGAAAACTATAGGACCAGCTGAAGGTCTCTCCCATTTGACCAATCATCACTTCCACCAAGGAGTGGTACTTGGAAGAAATTTTTCTATTTTGGAACAATAGGCAGTCTAGAGCAATAGTGAAAATCAAGGACATCTCAATCTCCTACTTAGCATAGGCCATTGCTGTATGCTTGCGTTGCCCGAAATAGGGGCAAATCTTACTAAAATCCCAATGCAAGTAGATTCAAGCATCAAGAAAGAATGGATGTAAATAGTGTTATGGTGTTGATCATGAGTTTGATGCACTCACATTGGTAGAGAGGATCCATTATAAGATTGCAGCCTTCCACCTCAATCCCATAGTGAGGCCAAGAAAAATCATTGCCTTCTCTACCCAAGCATGTGTTGCTTTAAGTGGGGGATTTCTAATGAACCTTCCGTAGTTAATCTATCTAGAGATGGAGAACTAGTTTAAAGAAAATGAACGCAGAAGGAAGGCACTCCCTTTTCCATGTCTCATCAAGAAACTTTGTCAAAGGGGAGGGATAGTCTATTACATTAACAACATAGCCACAATTGTTCTAGCTACTAACTGGGAAAAAATAATGAAGGGTAAAATGCCTACCACAACTATCCATGAAGAGGAGCAACAACCACCACCTACACCCACCACTCAAACAACTATGCTAAACATCGTTGCAACCATCTAATGGTTGAAAGAATACAGAGAATGGCTATTGAGTGAACAAGCACAAGTGGTAGGGACCCATCCATCTACAAACTATCCATGAGTCACCTTAATGAGGTGGCCCAAAAAATTAGATTGATCGATGAGGGTGGACCCATTTTCTTGGCCCAAAGAACATAGCTACCTACAATGTCAAATTTGAGTGTCAAAGAGGTCAAAGTATCTCTCACAGAATAATAGACACTCATAGAAACCTTTGGAAATCTTGCAACCTTCTCAATGTGCTTAGAGGAGGGTGAGGAAGCAATAGTTTTGGTGATACAACACCAGGGGTAGGAAACAATAGTAGAAGTGGTCGGTGATAGGATTGCCAAAATGCTCAACACACCTACAGCATCTACATTGGACATCACTACACTCAGAGATGTGTAGACATCCACAAGGATCATAAGAAATAGAATAATTGCAGCATAGCATGAGGAACTACTAATCCAACTGGTGGAAACTAGGCAATCACTTTTGGATGTCTTTGACCTTCTAGACAACATCACTACAACCCAGTTGGAGCTGTTGGAGGTAAGGAGCAAAAATATCATATTGGAGAGGCAACTTGAAATAGCCAAGGAGCAAAAAGAACACTTGGATACAAAATTTGTTAAATTAATGGCCCAAATTTCTGATCCTACATTTCTTAACCTAGCACTAATAAGATATGACACTATGGAATAGCTTCACACCAAGCTCAAAGGGGTTGAGGGTGCAATGGAAATGCGGTGTTCTGCAAATCCTTGGCAGAGGCCACACAACACAAGATTCAAAAGTCCTTAGATCAAACCCACTAGGAGAATATCCAATTGACCACAAAGAATCATCACTTGTAGAATGTTAATGTGCACAAGCAATACTTAACTAAATCTATCCTTCAATAGTAGGAGCAACTAGTTAGAGAAAACACATAACTGAGAAGATTGGTAGCAAAGAATAAGAATCCCTCTATGGAGGAGGTGCATGCCCTTCTCTAGAAGACTACAATTGAGGTAGTCACCTAGAAATTTGAAGCTCTCAAATTTGAGAAAGTTAAAGATCATTACAAAGAGTAGGTTGGTCTATAGAAGAAAGTAAATGAAAAACATATCTAGTTGGCAAAGGCAAAAGCAAATGAAGCTCTCCAGCAACTTCAGGAGGGCAGAGAAGTTTGGCAACCCATCATTGATGGGATATATGCCTACAATAAGGTGAAAATCTACACAAAGGAGTTGCAAATCAAGGAGATGAAAAAGTACATGGAGCTTGCCAATCTTTGTTATGTAAATCTAGCCATGTTTACTACTGCATGGCCATGGTCTCAATTAGAGAAATAGGTAGCTAGCTCATACTTTTTGTACAAGGTCAAGTTTAAGCACTACAAGGACACCAAGGACAAGCTTGCATTGGCTAATACTGAACTCAAAGTTCTTAAGGCATGCTTCATAAATCAATGATCAACTATTGAGAACCTAGCTTGAAGGATGAATGGCTACTAGGAGCTACAAAATGTAGTAAGGACATTCCACATTGATTGCAAATAGCACACTGCTTGGTTTATTAATGTAAAGGAGATGTTCCCGATCATGCCCTATCCATGGGATGCCCCCATTCTAGCCCACATTGGTGATGCTATGTGGACTATGAAGGATCCTCGGAGTAAGCAAGAGATGATGAATGTATTTTTTGATGCCTTTCACCTTCCACTAGAGGTTGCAGTCATAGCATAAGACCCATAGTTGCCAAAGCTACTACACATGCCTAGAGTCAATGAACGTCCTTCAGAGCCTTAGGAACCTCCACTGCTTGGGATTGTCTAATCTTCATTACCATCTTTACACTGTCAAAGGATGTCTTGTCCAAATTTTTGTATTTACATCATGATGTTCAATTTTGTGTCATGAACACCATAATTTTTTGTAATTTGTCAATTTGTACACTAAAGCGCTCAATTATGTCAAGTTGATTTTTTTGTTAAGAGTTAATCAATAATCCCATACCTTCCCAATTTTGTAAAAGAACTTGAGGACAAGTTTTTATTTGGTCATGGGGGTATGATATAAATATGAGCTCTCAGTCATGTTTATGGGCATCCAATTCATAGTAGTAGCCAAACTTTTACAACTTTTACATTTGAAAGTTAAAATATTTTCCCAAGTGCTTGCAGTAGGAGTCATTGAGTATACAAATCTTTATTCAAGCATTGTTGTACCTGAGCATGACAGTATGTACAGTAATAAAGATGAGCTTCTTGATAAACCTTACAGCATTTTGAATAGTTTAGATATCTATTCATGCATTTAATTTTGTTAGTTAATTATTTAATTTTTTTCAAATAATTAAGCTAATCAAGCAAGATAAGATAGATAGATTAAATACATAAGTATAATTGCTTTGAGCGTAACACATATTCACTTAGTAATCCCAATAGTGTTATTGCTTGGTGTGCCTAGTAGCATAGCACTTGGTAACCCAGTAGTGGATATGTGGGTTTAGGAAATGTATGAAACGTGGGATTAGATGCTTATGTTAGGATTAGCTAGAGGCCAATTAGTTACTTAGATCGAGTTAGTCATTAAATTACTTTCTCTCTCTCTTCAAGCACCAAAAAACATCAAACATAAAATGACAAAAATCATGTCTCAATTACACTTAACCATACCTTTGTACTTCACAAGTGTAACTAGGAAGATAATGAATGACCTTAGGGAAAAATTCACTTCCTAGAAAACTAGTGCACTAGAAACTAGAGAGTCCACAGAATTTGACCAGATCATGCATGAACACTTTATGATTTATATGGTTGAGCATAGGGGTACCTTCACTACTCATCACTTACTTTGATAATAATTGACATGCCATCATTTGAGATACTAAAAAGGTTACTAAATGTGGATGCATTAATGTCCAAAATAATAATCATACTATGAACATAAGTGACAAACCTCTAAACTGCTTGGTTAAAGGAGTTAAGAATGTTTAACATTTATATGGTAGAAACGATTAGTCTTAGGACCATGAAGAGATCAAATAGGCCCACATGGATGACCCTCACACATATAGCATCAAGTGCCTAATCTAATAACCAGTCCTATGAGGATTCCACCTCACCGAACTTAAGGATCAAGGTCTCCTCCATACATCTTGAAGTGATAACTGTAACTTTAGTAGATGGAGTGATCATTGCAACATAGCAAAAGGTAGCCCATTAGCCTTCGTGTAGGTACAACAATAATAATTGCATAAATAAAAAAATAGCCTAATAACCATATAACTAGAAAAACATTAGCATAAAATCAACAAACACTTACTTTGCCTATATGACACAATCATCGTAGGAGCTCTAGGTTGTGGATCCAAGTCTAAATCATCAAGAGATGGGTTGGCCCACTAGCTATCTATGCTCCCATTTGCTAGGCATCTCTTGTAGGACTTAGGGTGCTATCCAATGCTACTTTCAAGGTCACCATGCAATTGCTTCAACACCGAAAGCCTCATGTTTTGGCTCTTAGTGAACACCTCTAGAGTTGTGTGAGCTAGTAGCAAAAGGTTGTCAACCTTGATTTGGAATTCATCATCCATCCTAAACCTACAGGCAAGTAAAATGATAGACCATACATAGTTATAATCTAAATACATAATGGCAAAAAATAACCATAAACCCAAGATAATAATACTACTTACCCTTCTATGTGATAGACGATGCCAAGAGGGTTTTGGAACCATGTATGGGCAAGATGGCAAATAATCAAGGTGTTGTCCAAGTTATACTATCTAAATTCATGAATCTCCCAAATTTAAGGTAGTTTACAAGGACCCATAATAGCTAGGTCATCATGTATCCTCCCTTTCACATATGCATTAGGTTTATTCATGATGAATTTCACAATTAAACTAAAGGATCCTAGCAAGATTATCTCCATGGTCATTGCCATCACCTTGAACTTCAAGTGTGACTAAAATATCATACTATAGTTATAAAGTAGGTAGGATAGGAAGTCTGAGGTCCCCTTCCTAAACCATACCCTATGATGAGCAACGAGGTACCTCTACACCCAACCATATAAATCACAAGCATTCATGCATGATTTGGTCAAGTTCCATGGATATCTAGTGTTCTCATACATAAGATTTAATCTAGAAGGTGAATATAATTGTACAACAATCATTGTCTTCCCAACTGCACTTGTGAGGCTCAGTTGTATGGTTAAGTGCAATTGAGGCACATGATTTTTATTATTTTATATTTTATTTGCCTAAGGTTGGTAATAGTTTAAGAATAAATTAATTAAATAATGAAACTAATTTAATTTCTAATTAATAAGTAATTATCCTAGCATAAGCATCTAGACCCACTTTCCATACACATCTTAAACATGTACAACACTGCTAGGTGACTAAGCATTAAGCACTACTGGGATTACCAAGTGTTATACGTATGCTCAAAGTGATCATGCTTATGTGTGCTAATCTATTTAGCTTAATTAATTACTTAAATTTTAAGTCATTATATCTTAATTAATCACTTAATTAATAAAAAACAAATGTATAAATAAATCATTAAGCTAGTCCAAGTGCTACAAGGTTTATCAAAAGGCTCATTTTATTACCACACACATTGTGATGCTCAGGTGCAACAATGCTCGAATAAAGATCCATACACTCCTTGACTCCTACTATGAGCACTTAGAAAATTATTCTCTCTCTTATAGAAATAAACTATAAGAATTTAGCTAGTAATTAAAATTCTAACTCCCATTACCATAGCTACAGGCTCATATTTATAGACCTACTAGGGTGCCACATCAATGGGAACACATCAACGTGGGAAACCCTATGTCAACAAGATCCCATCTACGAGGTTGCATCGATAGTCTTCCATCAATGTAGCCAACCAAAGACACTTCATCATAGCCCCACAACTAAATGAAAACTTGTGCTCAAGTTCTTTACAAAATTGGAAAGGTATGGGATTATTGACTAACACACAACACAACAAAACTAAGTGCCTAGATGTATGAATTGACATTGATTACAAAATTATGATGTTCATGATACAAAATTGAATAAAAAAACATTACTAAACAAAATTGGATAACACATCTTCTAATGATGTAAAGATTATTGAAAAGATTAGATGGTCCTAGGCAGTGGAGGTTCCTGAGGTTTTGAACCTTCTCCTACTTTGGGTGCACACAGTGGTTGAGGTAACTATGGCTATCCTACTATAGCTGCTAATTTTGATGAAAGGGAAAAAGCATCCAACAATGCCTTCATCTTCTCCTCCTTTCTCCAAGGATCATTCACAGTCCACGCGACATCACTAATGTGGGTTGGAATGGGGATATCCCACAAACATGGTATTACTGGGAATAGCTCCTTCACATTGATGAACCAAGCAAAAAATTACTTGCATTTGATAGTGAATGCTCTGAGTGTGTTCTACATCCTCTATTAGTCATTCACCCTCTTGGCCAAGTTCTTGGTAATTAATCTTTGATTAGTGAACTTTTCCTTAAGAACCTCAAGTTTTGTGTTTGTCACTACAAGCTTCTACTTAGTGTCTTTGTGGTGCTTGAACTCTACCTCATACAAAAAGTACAAGCTAGCCACTTATTTCTCCAATTCAGACTACAACCTTATGGCAATTAGCATAGCTAGATTTGCATATGAGAGGTTGGCAAGCTCCATGTATTCTATCATCTCCTCCATCTACAACTCCTTCATGCATATCTTCACTTTGTTGTAGGCATCTATCCCATCAATGATAGGTTGCCATATCTCTCTTCCTTTTTGGAGTTTTTGAAGGGTATCATTCACTTTCTCCTTTTCCAACTAGATGTTTTTTTCATTAACTTTTTTCTATAGACCAACTTAATCTCTATAGTGATTTTTGACTCTCTCATATGAGAGCCTCTAATTTTCATGTGGCTACTTCAATTGTAATCTTTTGATGAAGAGCATGGACCTCCTCCATGGAGAGGTTTCTATTTTCCACTAACAATCTCCTTAGCTCAATGTTCACTCTAGCTAGCTGCTCCTACTATTGATGGATAAAATATTTCATCTATTGTTTCTATGCATCAACATTTCATAGGCAATGATTCTCTATGGTCAATTGTACATTCTCCTAGTAGGTCTAATCTAAGTTCTTCTAAATTTTATGCTAAGTGGTCTTTACCAAGTACTAATCAAACACCACCATCTCCATCACACCCTCAACTCCTTTCAATCTTGTGTGAAGCTATTCAAGAGCTTCATCCTTTATCAGTGTTGGGTTGAGGAATGTAGGGTTAGTAATTTGGGCTCTTAATTTGGCAACCTTCACAACCAAGCATTCATTTAGCTATTTCGTTGTTTCAAGTTGCCCCTCCAAAATAATGTTCTTGCCCCTTTCTTCTAGCATTTTCAATTAGGTTACAATTATGTTTTCTAGAAGGTTAAAGATGTCTAGAATCGGTCGCTTGGTTCCCACCAGTCAGTTCAACAATTATTCATGGTGTGCTATGCTCAACTTGTAGCTTACTATCCATATGGACATTTGCACATATTTAAGTGTAAAGATTCCTAGTATAGACATTTCAGGTGCATTTAGAGTTTTGTAAATTCTATCAATAACCACCTCTGCTATTGTCTCCTACCCCTAGTGTTGTATCACCAAAACTGTTGCCCCCTCATCCTCCTCCAAGTGCACTAAAAACCTAGTAGCATTCCCAAATATTTCTTGGAATTGTTGCTATTGTGAGAGAAATATCATTATCTCTCAAGTTCTAGGATTTGATCTTGTAGACAACTACATTCTTTGGATCAAAACGATTAGTCCACCTCCCTCCATCTAGCTAACTATTCAAGCCACTTCATTCAGGTGACTCATTACTAGCTAGTACATAGATGGATTGCCACCACTCATTCCCACTTGTTGCTCTTTCTTAATTCATAGTCATTCTCAAAATTCATACAACCATTGAAAAGTTGTAGCGATATCTAGAACTATTTGCTGAGTGGGTGGTGGAGGTGGTGGTTGTTGCTCCTCTTCTTGGATGACTTTTGTAGGGACTTTGTCTTTCATCATCTCCATCCAATGAGCAAATGACATACATAGAAATTGTTTTCTGATGAGGAATGAAAAGGGAAGTGCCTTCCTTCCACATTTTTTCTCCTTAAAATTCTTTTCTATCTCACAAAAGATTAGCTATGGAAGGTTGATAGGGAATATACTCCTTAGAGTGACACATGCATGGGTGGAGAAGGCAATGATTTTGCTTGGCCTTACTATTTGATTGATGTGAAAGGTGGCAATCTTATAGTAGATTCTCTCTGCTGATGTAAACAGACCAAACTTCTTATAGTCAACACCATAACATTACTATATCCATTCTTTCCTAATGCTGGGATCTTTCTATATTGGAATCTTAGTGAGATTTGCCCCAATTTCCAGCAATCCAAGTGCCTTTGAAATGGCTTACACTGAGTAGGACACTAAAATATCCTTTATCTTGATCATTGAATCACCCTACCTATTATTTCAGAATAAGAACATCTCTCCCATGTACCACTCCCCACTAGAAGTGATGATGGACCACATGGGAGAGGTCTTTAGTTGATCTTGTACTACTTGAGGTGCTTGCTCCAAAAAAGAGCCAAAATTCAACTCTTGAAGCATTATTTTCTAAATCTCCTTTGATTTGATTTGCTTAAAGCAAGCTTCAGTCAAGGTCACCTCAATGCTTGCTTGTGGAGTTGGTGCCTCATCCCAATGGAATTGCTTTGTCATTGCTACTTGTTCTAGAATCTAATGGATAGATTCCACTTTGAGCTCCTCCTTAAGAGGTCTTGTAGCATGGGTTGCTACTTATTCTTCATGGGCTTGTTCTTGGCTCCTTCTCATTCATGGTCAATTATCCCATGGCTGTGATGGTCCTCCTTCTTGTGTATGCTTCTCCTTTGGTGCCATCTATGGTCACAACACATCCAAGGATTAGTATATATAATGTGTAACTTAAAATGTTTTGATAGCTTATCTCATCAATTAGTTACACTTAGGCTAAGGTTGGACCATAGTAGATTGGTTATTTTATTATTATTTTATTAATTTTTAAGTTCAAAGTATTACCAGAGATAGTTGGAAGGGTTTAACTTTTGAAATTTGATGTTTTCATGTTTGTTTCTTTATTAAATCTTTGTGGGAGTTAGAAACATTATAGAAACGTTTTCTATCAAAAACTTTAGTTTTGTGGCCCCCATGACTAAGATCTTACCTCTAGTAGCTACAAGATCAAAAAATAGAGTGATTTGAACAAATATTTAGGAAGATATGTCTTTTAGAAATCCTAGGCTCTAAAAACTACAAAAACTTCTTTGGCATTTGAAAGGAAATGTGAAAAATTTGAAGTGTGGATGCATATATATATATATATATATATAGATATATATACTATTTTTACACTGCATTGACGGTGTTCCATATAAGGGGTCTCGTATATGTGGGAGGTCTATCGATGGGTACCTATTTACAAAAGATGTAAAAAAAATTTCAACTTGAATTTCTCAAAAAATGCATGGAGTTTTCTAATGAAAGTGGGATCCATGTAGTTCCAAAAAAGCCAAGAATTTAATGAAATCATTGAAGAGGATCTTTAAAAGCTTAAAAATTGAAAATTTGGGTGGAGAATGTATTCGTTGAGGAAATTTCCTTAAGGAGCACATAGTTAGATGCATCAGATGGGGTGCACGAAGGTTTTGATTGTGGGAATGTCTAAGGATAAGATACTTAACTAACCCAACTAAGAGACATGCAAGTAAGTCCTCCTCATAGTAGGAACATGTCCTTCTTGCCCTTGCATAACCTCAACCTAAGGAGTCTATGGGCCTCATCGGTGATTAATGGTTATGAAAGTTAAGGATCAAAACCTTGGAAGAATCTACCTAACAATTTAGGCACATCAAACCAAGACATCAAACAAGGACATGGACACTGACAATGAGGTGAGTCATGAAAAGCATAGATGGATGAGAAATAAAGTGGAATGGAGTTCCCAATTAAGATCACATGAAGTCCCTCATAAATTTTGTGGTTAAATGACCTAATAAATTTTGTGGTCTAAACCAAAACCAACCATGTTTAGTAACTTTGCATTGTAGAGTTTTCCCACTGATCAATCATCATTCCCTATAGAGAAGAAAAGAGAAGTAAGAAGTAAGAAAGGACCTTAGTTAGAGGGGACCTTCAAGCATGGATAACATGTCTTGCTAGTCCCATAACTAGTGCTTATAGCCCATTTTCCTATCTAATGGGTGTGCTTTGAATTTTCTTGTTTTCTTATTAGATGGAAACCATGCCATGTGAAGACTTATTCAACTTCCTATTATTGGTCAATAAAAAATGGTATGAAATTCATAAAAACACTCATGCACCCAAGTAGAAGGGTACAAAGAGTATTGAGTTCCCTTGAAGTCACACCCTATTCAAACCCTTGAATCCTTTCCACATCCAAAAACTACCAAGGTCACAAGTTCATTTAAAGTTTTACTTAGTGAAAAGGGACCTCATACTTCCAAAACAAGAAAACCCAAAGAATATGTGGATGTTTTGGATGTCATGGACTGATTGCTTATTCCATAAAAAAAAACATCTTAGTTATTAGTGTGAAAATTCAAAAATAGAAACCAAACATTATCAATCAAAAATATTAAGTATAAACCATCATTAACAACAACTATAGCACCACTATGTCTTGTTGGCACAAAGCATTTTATTAGCAAAAATTTAGAAAATCATACCCAAAATAAAGAAAATTATATAAGAAAGTGTAAAATAATCAAGAAAAATCAAATGTACCAACAATGGTGCAAAAAAAATGATGTAAAGTAGGAAAAATTATAAAAAAAAAGATGTAAAATAAATAAAGTGTAAAAAAAATAAAAAACTGAGGAGCCATGTAAATGATTAGCACAAATGGCCATCTCTCCCATGATTGAGTTGGAAGAAGGAGATACAAAAGATTGAGTGAGGTTGTCCATCTGATGAGGTGTTGCTTACACTAGCTTGCTTGGGCTCATGGAAAGGTTTGACTTATTACATGTTGACTAGCTACTTTTTGTTTGGGCTCTCAGGGTTATAGATCAACATGACCCTAGAAGGGAAGGTTTCATAAATGATATAAGACCCTTCCCACAATGTTTGGAACTTAGTTCGTTATGGAACATGTTTGAGGTTTCAGTAAAGGACCTTGTCTCCAAGTTGAAATTTGACTTTCCTAATTCTTAGGTCATGTCATTGCTTGCTAAATTCCTTGTGCACTTCATTCAAGTACATGGTCACTAATTAGTGTTCATCTAGCATGTTAATGTTAATCAATCATTCTCTTTATGCTAGACTTAAGTCAAGATCTAGGTCATAGGCTATTAAAAGTTTATAGAGCTCAGATTGAATAAGAAGTATTGGTATTTTTCTCTACACCAACTCATAGGAAGAGTAGCCTATAGGGACTTTCCATGTTGAGCTATAGGCCTATTGAGTTTTGTGCTCTAATCTCTCCTATATTTGTTAACAGTTCTTGTTAAGATCTTTATAATCTCCTTGTTAGTAACCACTGCTTGACCACTGGCTTGGGAATGGTAGGGTATTGTTAATTTATGTTCAACCCCAAGTGTTGCATGAGCTTGTAAAAAGGGGTTTCATTATCAAAAATTAGTGCACATGGCACCCCAAATCTGTTTACGATGTGTTGTGGAAAAAATTGAATAGCAGTGGATGATGTACAATCAATAATGGCAGATACTTCTACCCATTTAGTACAATAGTCAATAGTGATGATGATGTACACCTTTTCATTAGACATGGATGTGATGGAACCCATAAAGTCTATACCGCATATGTCAAAGGGTTCCAGTGGTTGGATCCACTGTTGAGGTCCCTTTATTCATGTGGTCATCCCACTATCTCATTGATAGTGTTCACAAGATTAAATAAATTGGTGGACATCCCTAAGATTGTTGGTCAATAGTACCCTACCATCAGGATTTTAATGATTGTGCATCTTCCTAGATAGTGGCCTCCTCAAGGACCCTC
>MNCI01013323.1:376851-405931 GCA_015680685.1 Gnetum montanum
TCTTGGAGCTTATTACGCTCATCACGCTGCCGTGCGTGATAGAGCGTAAACTCGTCCTTAGATTTGAGGCGCGTTCTCGCTCGAATTACGACTCTTCGTTTGAGGCGGACCCGTAATTTTTTTTTTCCCGGTGTTTCAGTGGGCCCTCCTCCTCTTTGTTATCCCATCTTAACCAAGAGAGATGGTTAGCAATCACATTCTCAATTCCCTTTCAATCTACCATCATAAGATCGAACTCCTATAAGATCGGTAGCCACCGTATAACACAAGGGCTTATCATTGGCTTGTTCATCAAGAAGCGAGTGGCACTATGGTTAGTGTGTATAAACACTTTGTACCTAAGCACATAGTGCCTAAACTTTTCCAAAGCATACACCACTTCCATCAGTTCTTTCTCCATTGTGGTGTAATTAATTTGCACACCCAAAATGCTTCAGCTTGTGCAATAGATGTAATATGGACATTTCTAATCATCCAACTATGTCAGCATGGCTTCCAAAGCATAATTTGATGCATCTAACATGATATGAAATGGTCTAGACTAATCTGGTGCTTGTAGAATTAGAGTTTCTAAAATTTTTTGCTGCAATTGTTGGAATGCATTTTCACATTCCTTGGTCTAAACAAATGAAGCATCTTTCTTTGTTAGCTCAACCAATAGTTTTATGATCTTAGAGAAATTCTCTATGAATCACTGGTAGTAACTAGTGTATCAAAGGAATGACCAAACATCTTTAACTATTTCTGATTAATGGGTTATTTCTTGGATGACCCTTATCTTTTTAGGATCTACCTCAATCCCTACTTATCAGATTTTATGCCCCAAGACTATGCCCTCTTGGACCATTAGATGCCTCTTTTGCCAATTGAGCTGCAAGTTTATCTCCACATATCTTTTTAATACTTGCTCAAGGTGGTCCAATACTTACCAAAATGTAGCACCATAAGTGGAAAAGTCATCCATGAATACTTCCATCCTACTACCAATTTTCTACTAAAAGATGCTCAAGACCAAGCATTGGAATGTGGTAGGAGCATTGCACAGACCAAAAGACATCTTCTAATATACAAAAGTTCCCCAAGGACTCATGAATGTAGTTTTGGCCTAATCCTCTAGTGTAATTTAAATTTTGTTATAGCCACTATAATCATCCATAATTCTATAATAGTAATGTCCAGAAATAGTGTCCAACACTTAATCAAAAAATGGCAATGAAAAATTATCTTTGAATGTTGCCATGTTCAACATCCTAAAATCAATACAAACCTACCACTTGTCATCTTTTTTGGCACAATCATGAGTGGGTTGATCCACTTACTATCCATAATGGGATAGATCAACCCATCTTGAGAAGTTGTTCTATTTTCTTCTTGATGATTTTTCTTAATTTAGGGTTCAACCACCACTATGGCCACTTCCTTGGCTTCATGGCCAAATCGATATAGATATGATGCTAGAATATTCATGAATCAATCCTAGTGAGTTCAAGATATGGCCAAGTAAAGGTTGTTGGCCATCTATTAACCACTTTCAACAATTTCTCTTTTTCTTCAAGAGTAGGTTTAGCATTAATTATAACTAGCTTTTCATTTTTCAAAAATGCATATTCTAGGCCAAAAATTAGAGTTTTTAGCTCTAGGGGCTTTTATTCAAAATTTTTATGGATTTTCAACTCTCCCTAATATGTATCATTATTTTCATCATCAAAGAGTTAGCAATGAACTTGATCTAGTTCATCCATGTCTATGACATAAGTGCATGTCAAGCTTAGTTGGTTTCATGCAAATTGTGATGCTCTCAAAATCAGTTGTCAGCCACTAGGTGCCCTCTTGTTTTATGGCTATTTTGTATAGGCACCTTTGAATATCTACCTTATTTACACACTACCTACATGCAAAAATGGATGCTCTTTTCATAGACCAGAGTTTCTACAACCAATTGCACCCTGTATCATTGTATGTGATGCATGGAACTCATTTCCTCTTGATCTTTCTAAATGCATTTTTCTTAGAAATAGGATAAGACCACCTATTGATAGTGGTCATAATATCTTCTACCAATTCCAATGGAATAGTGATGGACTATTCTACTAATTCTAATGTGATATTCCTCTTGTCGAGAGTCAACAGGTTCCAGGTAGTATATATCTCATGGAAAATTAGATTAACACCAAAGCTTGAATCCAAAAGAGCTTTGCATGGTTTATTCCCAGGATTTGCAAATAGATAAGGGGACTTGTAGCATTGACTAATTTCTTGGGAAGGTTTCTAGCCTGAATCTAGTCAAATATGGCATGAATTAACATAATAGTGTGGATCTTGGGAGGCATTTGGTTTAAAAAACTCTTGATTTGATGATTTGTAGAGGATGAGGAAGGAGCATGATGACCAACTGCATGAGTTTGTGAGGAATTAGGAGAACTTTAGGGTTTGAAGAATGATTTTTTATGAGATGTGGATTTTGAACCACTTGGTTAATTAACTGGTTATGGATTAATGGCCCTTGTAGCATTACATTGTTATAGCTAAGTTGGAAGTTCACCCTGCATAAATGGAGCAAGAAGTAGCTATGTTGAGGGTGGAGGAATAGGTGCAAGCACATGAGGATGTTATGGATGGAATATGGGATTCCCCCTAGGAGTTGGAGAATGAGTTCAATGGAATTCAAAAGGGTGGTAGTAATGTTGGAAAGGAGAAACATGATTGAAAAAGTCACATGGAGACAAGGGTTGCTAAACATATTACCCATATAAATTTGGTAGCTTATAAGGGTACTTCTATTATGATGGTAGCATCCCCAAAAACTATGATTGCTACCACTATTGATATTGCTCATATGGTTGTGGTGGAGTTCCACTTGGATAATAAGGTTGTTGCTAGTGGAACTACCTAGGATTTCCTTGAGGATAAGGCAATCTTCTGGGTGTTTGCCTTTTGATAGTCATGGATTCAGAGCATACACCCTAGATTCCTATAAGTGTAACACAAGATGGAAACATTCCTTAGGATGTTCATAGTGATATATTTCACACCCACCATCATCATTTAATTTAGTCTCCATAACCTCTTCTACTACAGCAGCTTTTCCCTTACCCCTTTGGAAGGCACATTTAACTTCTTTCTGCCTCCTGCAGTCACAATCACTACTTTTCTCTCTTGATTCTTTTGTGATTTTTAAAGTAGTTTAAAATTTCTCATCCAAAAAATCCCATATTTTATCTACCTTGGTAGAAATTTTAGACATAGATTTTTGGATCCGTAAGGTCTTTTGTTGCACCACCTCATCAAGAGGTGACTCCTCCTCACTATTACAAAAGTAGACCTCCTTCTTTCTGATGGAAGGATCCTTGTTAAATTCTTCTACACTTTAAAATTTCCTCAACTCTCCTTCTTCCTTTTCTACCTACTCAATCATCCTTTACATTTCATTAGCTCTTAATTTTGACAATCTTCCTTGGGCATAAGTCCCAAGTATCCTCTGTGTTTTTGAGTAAAGCCCATCTATGATGTGGCAATGTTGTTCCCTATGAGAGTAATCATGACTAGGACATCGATGTAATAATGAATAATATCTATCCATTTTGGCATTCAAAGGTTCATGTATTCCTTATGTCCATCCTTAGATCTACCTTCACTAGTTTGACACTCTAGAGTATGTTTGATACTTTCATTAAATAGTTATAGCATTGTACTCCATCAATGGATTAATTCTGGTTCCAAAGACCAATACTAGCTTTCTGCTTCCTTGATGAGTGTTCTTGGGAATAGCTTGAGCTTTTGCTAATTATTTTAAATATTTTGTAAGATGCAGGCACTGTGAAAGGACTATAGATGCATTTAATCATATGATTTATACCCCCTCTCCCCTCAAATATATGGTTATTATTCATGTATCGTTGCTTGATTCAACTATCTCTCACATGCCTAGTAGAAAACCTCTTTGATGTTAAGCATATTTCTAGTGGCCAACAAAAGTTCATCATCATGATCTTGATGATGCCTGTGATGTCCTCTATCACTCTTTCATTCATGGTGGTCACTATGATTATCATTGTTATTGCACTGCCTACAATTCTTTTTAGATTCAAAGGAGGAAGTTGATCTAGATGAAGAGGGTGAAGAGGGAGAAGGACTACCACCACTATGGTATCTATCACTTCCTCTCTATTTTTCATAGCCATAATCTTTAGAGTGATTTTCATTATGCTTATCTAAGTTCTTTCTTCGACTCCCTTTCTTATAGCTCCCACAACCATGGGACTCACTGTTACCAAAACCCAAATTGTTACTTATTGATTTAGGATTTGGGTTTGTCTTCCGTTCACTAAATTTAAGAGGTTGAGAGTTCGCATATTGAGAACCCTTAGAAAGAGGTTCCTCATCGTCCTTTTGATTTAGTAGGAATAAGGGGTTAGTGAACCATTTCCCCTTCATGGCTTCGTGATGCTTTTCCTATTATCGATCTTATTTACATTACGTCTCAATGGGATGGTAGTCCCAAAAGTCATTATCTTCCACAATGTACTCTCTGTGAAGCTCCTCAATGTCCAACCTTTTAAGAGTTTGGAGTAGCATCTTGGAAACTAATCAATCAAGTGGCAATATAACATTCCCCTCCATGTTTCACCACCACATTTGTTCATCCTTATGGAGGACGTAAGTGAAATTGGGTACAAACTCATCAAGATGAGTGTACATAACTTTGCATTCTTTTGGTACTGTTAAATTAGAATTGTCTCGCTTATGAGAAGAAAAAGACATTATTGTTAGAAACAGTTTCTCGGTGTGCTTATAATATAGTTTTGACTAATTTTTATGATTCAACTTTTTCAAGTTTGTTTCAATGACATTGAGTAATTTTCACTAATCCTATATTGATAACACATGGTACTGGCTACGAATCCCCAACAATGGTGCCAATGATGAGCAACAAGATATCCCTACACCCAACCATACAAATAACAAGCATTCATGCATGATCGAGTTGAATTCTATGGATTCCTAGCATTCTCATACACAAGATTCAATCTAGAAGGTAAATCTAATAATGGAACAATCATTGTCTTTCCAACTACACTTATGAGACTCATTTGTATGGTTAAGTATAATTGAGGCACATGATTTTTATTATTTTATATTTTTTTCACCTAAGGTTGGTAATAGATTAAGAATAAATTGATTAACTAATTCAACTAATTTAATTGCTAATTAATAACTAACTATCCTAACATAAGCATCCAATCCCACTTTTTGTACACATCTTGAACATGTATAACACTGCTAGGTGACCAAGCATTAAGCAGTACTAAGATTACCAAGTGTTATACGTATGCTTGAAGTAGTCATAATTATGTGTGCTAGTCAATTTACCTTAACTAATTACTTAAAGTCTGAATCATTCTAGCCTAATTAATTACTTAATTAATGAAAATAATAAATTCATAAATAAATCATTAAGCTAGTCCAAGTGCTACAAGGTTTATCAAAAGGCTCATCTTTATTGTTGTACATACTTCGATGCTTTGGTATAACAGTGCTCAAATAAATATCTATACACTCTTTGACTCATGTTATGACCACTTAGAAAATTATTCTATCTCTTATGGAAACAAATTGCAATAATTTTGTTATCAACTAAAATTCTAACTCTGATTAACATGGCTAGGGGGTTGTATTTATAGACCTACTAGTGTGCCATGTCAAACCCTACATCAACAAGATCCCTTCAAAGGGGTCATGCCAATAGTATCCAGCTAACGCAGCCAATAGAAAATTATTCTATCTCTTATGGAAACAAATTGCAATAATTTCATTAGCAACTAAAATTCTAACTCCGATTAACACAGCTGGCGGGTTGTATTTATAGACCTACTAGTGTGCCATGTCAACGTGTACACATCAATGTGGAAAACCCTACATCAAAAAGATCCCTTCAAAGGGGTCATGTCAATAGTATCTTGCTAACACAGCTAACTGAAGACACTTCATCATCCTACATTGATCCCATTCCATGTCGAGGCTCAACAATTTAGGTATTGACATGTTGATGCAACATAATAGCCCTGCCATGTCTATCACCACAAGAATGGACTTCAAGAAGGCCCTAAAATATTCAACCGCAACAATTATAACCATGCAACCTTAAAACCAAAGCCTTATAACCATTAAACATAGAAAAAATTTGAAATAGTTTACACAAAATGACTATTTAAAACTAAAACTATAACAATGACATATTACAACTGCAAACATGGAATTGATAGTTTAAGACTAAAAATGTGAAAATGACAATAAAATACTAAATTCTCAGCTTCCATGAATGATTATAAACTTAGAAAATATTTTGACACAATGTAAGACTATAACCAACGTTCAACCAAATTTCATACTTAGCACCAAAACGACCATAGGAAAATGCTTAGAAAAAAATATGAAAATTTTTTATTTTAATTCAAATCACTTCTAGCCTCTTCCTAACATCCTAAAGTATCCCTAAGACCATGGGATTTTGATACAAAAATTTTTTCACAACCTCAAAATTCCCCATCTTCAGAGGAATAAATGCGTCATAGCCTTATAACCACAATTTTGTGCAATCAAACAAATATGACCATAACTAATTAATCACTTAATGAAATTCAATGATTTCTTAGCCTTTGGAATCATAAAATGATACCTATAGCCCCATAACAAGAAATAATTATAAATCATAACCTAATTTTCATAAAAAATTACCAAAATGACCTAACTATAGCCATCAACATGAACTCCCTTTCATGCAGGGTTGGGAAAAAATTCACCAAACATTTGTTTGAGCTCCAAATGGAGTGATTCCATGTCATTTGAAAGCTTGAATTTAATCCTATGTGACCTTAGCAATAGAAAATTCAAAATCATTGTCATTTTTTTGAAAACAAATTATGAAGTTTCATGAAATTTGAAAAAATGACAAAGAACCATAACTGCACAACCCAACTCAAACAGCCATAACTTCATCACTACAACTCCAAATCAAATGGGATCACAACTTTTGGAAACCTTAAACATAACTCTAAAAGCCCATAATAATATATTTTTAAAATATATAGCCATTGTTTTTAGTAAAAAAAATAACATTGCTTACTTTTTCACCCAAAAATCATAAAACTTGTAAAACCTGACTTAATCTAGCCATCAATTATAGAAAATACAATAAAAATAACTCATACCTAGTTGAAAATGCACCAAAATAAGGGTGTATGATTTTTTAAAAATTTAATTTTATCAAGTCCTCCATCCTAGATCTAAGGAAAATGACCATACTACCTAATTTTGGAAAAAAGCATTTAAAATAGCAAGCCTAATTTACAAACTAAATCTACTAAAGAAAAAACAACTAAATAATCCTAGACATATGTATACATAACCAAAATACAATATATGATTTACATGAAATTTAAAAATGATAAGTGCACAATTGTAGATTTGAAAAACAAAATAGAAAACCAAAAAAAAAAAAGATACATAAAATGGAATAGAAAACTAGTGAGAATGGCCTACCTTGGAAAGGTGGAAATCAAACTCTACCAAATACTTGAATGAGGTAGGTGTGCTAGAGTTTTGGTAGTGGAATTCACCTCCTACAATGCAAGATTCCTCACAAGTATCATTTTCCTAGTCATGATGCTTAAAAAAGGAGTACAAAATGTGGAAAACTCTTATTCTTGGAATGACTACACTCCAGTAGGGTGCCAATGGATGTACTATGCTAGTAGTAGTCCACTAATGAATGTCACTATGTTCTTAGTAGTTAGTATAAAATGGAAACACTAGAAGAAACTCACTTGTAGCTGGACTATGCTAGCAGTAGTCCAAAAAATAGTTACTACTATGCTAGCAATAGCCAATAGGCAGTAGTCAACACTGTCAGAGATCCACCAACAATTGGACTGCACTAGAAATAATCCAAAACCATTGCTACTACCCTAAGTAGGATAGTAGGAAACAATGGTAGAGCTCTCAAACCAAGGTGTAGAAGCAAAGAGGTAGGAAGCAAATGTAATTTATGATAAGTTTCTACAAGTGTTCCTACTTAAACCTAGGTGTCCAACCCAAAATCCTAGTTTCCTTTTTGGAACTCCACTTAACTTAGCTTCAAGAAATGGAAACTAGGACTATGTTGAGGCCATATAAAATTTTTTTTGAAAATTGCTATTTTTTATTGGACCTCACACTAGGTGCTCCAAAAATAAAGAAAAAAGCCATGACTACATTGAGAGTAGTTAGTCCTCCAACTAGACTATGCTAAGAGTAGTTAGCTTAAGATCATAGAACAATTACAACATCCACCTATCTCTCCTAGATCTTGGCTTAAGCACCCTACAACTCAAGAATACAGCCAAGTATGGTAGTTCTTGGGCAAGATACTAAGACTATGCTAAAGGGGGACAAGGACTATGCTAGGCTAGCATAGTCCCAACTATTGCCAGCATAGTCCATAATGAGATTGGCTCCTAATAGTTCATCCAATCTCCAAAGGCCTCTAAGTTAACAAACCAACCATGGCCATCACTAAAACTTGGTCATAAGCATCCCAACTCAAACAATAATCAAACCTCCTCATCAACTACGCTAAGAAAAGTGAGGGACTACGCTGGGACAGCATAGTCCAACATCACATCTTACCTTCTTACAACCCAAAGTAGTCCATCCAATCCATTCAAACCTTATTTGACCTCGAATTGACATACTATTTCTCTAAACTCTAGTTTGAGCCTCCAACAAGCCTAAAGCATGATCAATTGCAATAAATGGTGCCACTTTTTCACTTTCCCTTGTGACTATTCTAGGAAAACTAGGGACTACACTAGGCCAGTGTAGTACTAGTCTAGGCCTAATGTAGTCCCCTTGAAAATCATCAAAAAATATCCAACAACCGTGAAACTTGACTTTGGTAAGCTCTAAAACCCTATTTTGGACCTATATATGATAATGAAATCAACTTTTATACCACACTTTGATACTTTTACCATGACTATGCTAGAAGAAGCACAGGACTATGCTTTGCCAATGTAGTCCATACCTGAGCCCAGTGTAGTCCCCATAGAATTGACAAAGTTGATCAAAAACTATGAAATCGATAGTTGAAAAACCTTCAAACTCCATCCAAGGTTTCTTAACCATTAATCCTCTAGTTTTTCATCACTTTTAATCACTCTAGCTTAGACTACACTAAATGGAACTTGGTAGTATACTAGACCAGCATAGTCCCCTCCAAAGCCCAATGTAGTCCTCCAAAAATTACCTAAAACTTGTTAGAAATGACCTAAAACTGCCTTCAATAAATCCTAAAACCTTTTCCAAGCTAGTTTGGTGATAGATCATGTCATTTTTTACCATTTTTTAGCATTCCAACTAGGACTAGACTACATTAGGCCAATGTAGTCCCTACCAAATCCCAGTGCAGTCCCACAAAAATGGTTCAAAAATTATCCCTAATGACCTAGAACTACTATCAAAAAACCCTAGAAGCCTACCCAAACTTGTATGAAATCAAAATGACTATTTTTTCACACTTTCAGATACCACTACCTTGACTGCGGTGAGGCAACGTTAGGACTATGCTAGACTAGCATATTCCCTCTGTAGGCCTAGTGTAGTCCCCCAAAAAATGATCCAAATTTATCCAAAGTAACCTAAGTTTTCTACTAATTAACCCCAGCACCTTGTTAAAAGCCTCCATCAATCATGGGAACAATTTTCAATCATCCAAACCTAGACTAGGCTAATGAGGAGATAGGACTATGCTAGGCTAACATAGTCCCACCCCAAGCCTAGTCTAGTTCCCATCATAAATTCCATAGAAGGCTAAACATGAAGCAAAAAACACCTCTATCGACTACAAGACCTTTCTGATACATATTAAGACCACTAGACCTTACATTTGAGTCAAAATTCATCATTTTTAAGCTCTTAATACTTGACTACATTGAGCAGAGAATGGGACTACACTAGGCAGTGTAGTCCCTATAAACTCCTAGTGTAGTCCATACCAAGTTGCCAAAAAAAACACAAAATCCACTTCTGATGTACCCTAGAGCATCACTGGAGCCTACCCCACTATGAAATGCATTATTTTTTGTCATTTTTTATCATGGAATTCATGACTACATTGAGGGATGCTAGGACTACATTGGGCCATCATAGTCTCCCTCCAAACCTAGAGTAGTCCCCATAAAGTTGTCTAAAAACTACCCCAAATTTATTCAAAATTCACTTTTAGAAGTCCTAGGATCCACAAGATTTGAATTCAGCCATGAAATTTAGTCGTTCAACCTTCCCAATGTTACTAGACTAAAGGAAGGATAGTGAATCCGTTGTGCTAGTGTAGTCCTTGCCCATGCCTAGCATAGTTCACTTGGCAGTGGCTAAAATAGCTCCAAAACTATCCAAATCAACTCTCGTAAAGATCCAACACCCTACTGGAACATCCCTAAACCTTGGCACCTTGGGAAATATGCAAAAATTCATTCTTTTTTAGGTTTTTATGATTTGGAATCCTTAACTATATTGGCAACTACATGCCCAATGTAATCACATGGTATCTAGTCATCCAAGGCCCAAACAAGCATAAAAAATATCAATTTTTGCATCAAAACCCTAGCTGATGACACCAGTAACCCCAGAAGTCCATTAGGATGGTCGATTGAGCCCCAAAACTAACCAAAATTCATTTTTCACTCCTTACTATGTTGAGGAAGCTAGGGACTATAATGGACTAGCATAGTCCCACTTGGAAGGGAAAATGTAGTAATAAAAACCAACAGTAAGCAACTCAAAATGGCCTAAAATTGACCCAAAATAACCAAAATCCTAGTCCCATGGCCTCTATTTGTGAATTCCACTCTATTTCAACATAGAAATTATCCAAGCTTAGTCATTCCTTGTGACTATGCTAAGGCCTGGTAGCCTAGCATAGTCACCCTTGGAACTAAGATTTTCAACCTTCTGGGAAATGAAAATGGTGCCAAAACTTTCCAATCTTCAATACGTACACCTTGTGCTAGCTATTTAGACCACCGAAAACCCAAAAATAATCATACCAATCCCTAGAAAATTCCCATAAAGGTCAACTATGTTGAAAGAAGGTAGGACTATGCTAGACTAGCATAGTCCCCAATAGGGCCCAGCGTAGTCCCAAAAAAAGCACCATTTTTTGCTTCAAAACAACTCTAGAATGACCTTGTCATGTGCCTAAGCTCTCCTAGTGACCTTATAACCCAATATGATGGCCCAATAACGTCTAAAACTAGCAAAATATAACCCAATTTTTACCATATGTATTCCATTTTCACAGATCTAACCTTGTTTTTGGCCTTGTTTTGCATTGCTAATCTTCTTTCTCATCATTTGACTTTATACAGCTTCCACATAAATTTCTATTTTATCATGTTCCCCTTATTTTCTGTATTATGACCCCTAATTGGCCTTATATGGCCTTTGTATAATCCCATTGATCATTATCTATCTCTTATAACCTTGATTGACCTTCTTGTTATTTTTGTTTATCATTGAAATAGCATATGCTTGCATGTTTACTAAATCATTTTAGCATTGTCTACTCATTTTTACCCAAGTGTCACTTAATGTGCTTATGGTTGTTATGTAGGATTGAAGTATGAATACTTGGAAGCAAATTTCCTTGCCTTTGAGCCTCATGGTAATGTTGAACGATGCATTGATCATGATTGTCTAGACCTTGAGCCTAAGAGTCTTGTCAATGACATAGCCTCAATTGAAAAACCTCTAGAATGGCCTAAAAACCTAGTTAAAACCCTTGATCTAAAGGTTTGTGACATAACTAAAGACTCTCTAGTTGAGATTTCTGTCACAACACATAGTAGTGAGCAGAAAACCCTTAAACTAAGTTCCTCACTAGAACTTCAATAGGCTCAAGACATCACCAAGGTCCTACATGATAACATTAAGGCCTTTGCCTAGTCATATGAAGATATGCCAAGCCTATATCCATTTCTAGTCTAGCAAAACATCATACTCAATCCTAGCATTAGATCTAAAAAGCAAAAAGTGGACAAGATTAGACCATATTTAGCCTTGGCAGTTCATGATGAAATCATAACACTATACCAAGCTAGTTTCATTAGAGCTATTGACTATGCAAATTGGATATTCAACATCGTGGTAGTTCCTAAGAAAAATAGGAATATCTATATTTTTATCAATTTTAAGACCTAAATAAGGTAACCATTAAAGATGACTTTCATGTGCCCAGTATTGATCAACTCATTGATACTACGATTGGACATGCCTTATTATCCTTTATGGATGGATTCTCAGTGTATAACCAAATTAGGATCAATCCAAATCACCAACTTAGCATGACCTTCATGACCCCTTGGAGGACCTTTTGCTATACCATGATGCCCTTTGGCCTTAAGGATGTAGGAGTAGCCTATCAGTGAGCCATGACCTATATCTTTAGCGATTACATGCTAGGTTTGCTCAATGATTATGTGCACAATATCCAAAGTGGTCAATGATCATGCTAGTAACCTAGACCTTGTGCTTAAATAATGCCTTAATTTTGAACTTATACTTAATACTAATATGTGTGTCTTTGATGTCAAAACCTATAAGATGCTTGGCTTTGTAGTATGGGAAGCAAGGATACATGTCAATCCTGATAAGGTTAAGGCCATCTCCAACTTGGTAGCACCAACTAACCTCAAGAAGCTTCAAGGACTACAAGGTAGATTACAATTTATTTGTATATTTATTACTAGGCTTATAGATAAGTTACAACTCATGCAGCACTTACTTAAGAAAGGAGTTCACTATGAGTGGACAATTCAATGACAAGAAGCCTTTGAAAACCTTAAGCAAGAATTGGCACAACTACCAATAGTCTATCCTTCACAAGAGGGTAAACTATTTTACATCTACCATGCCATCTCTAACATCTCCATCACTTCTCTACTCTACAAAAAATGTGATGAAGGAGAAAAAATTCTAGTATATTACCTTACCCATGCATTGGTTTCCCATGAGACTAGGTATTCTGAAGTGGAGAAGTATTGTCTAGCACTAGTCTTCTCATTGAAGAAGTAGAGACACTACCCCTTTAGGAGCCAATTCAACATCATTTGCAAAGATAAAATACTTAGAGCAATCATGACCAATATTTACAAGAGTAGCCATATGGCCTAATGGAAAGCCATAACATTGGAGTTTGACCTTCATTATATCTCTCAATCCTCAATGAAAGGTCAAGCTATAGGTATACAACTTACTATTTTTCCTATTGATGACCAAGTAACTATAGACCTTGATTTTCTTAACGAACATGTCAATAGCATTAGCCAAGTGCCCAAGGGTTATGAGGCATTCATGCACCTTGATGGAGCTTCACTTGCCCATGGGGCTACTGCTGCTTCCATCATGACATTCCCATCTCATGAAATTTGATCCTTCATGTATCGTTTCAAGTTTTCATGCACTGACAAAGTAGCAGAGTACAAGAGTTTGATCAGGGGGATGATGGTGTCATGTGTCCTAGGAATTAAACATTTGATAATCAAGGGTGATTCTCAACTAGTGGTCAACCAAGTAACCTAGGTTTAAGCATGAAAAGCTAAATATTTACAACCTTACTATGACTTAGGGAAGCAACTATTACAACAATTTATAGATGTTCATATGTAACACATACTCTGAAATGAGAATGTCATAGCCAATTCCATCGCAACACTAGCCCTTAGTATTACACCAGATGCATTTAGTAATTTTTCCACCTTAACTATGGACTATGTTGAACCCATCATGCAGAGCACTGAGGATATCTTTGTAGCTATTGTTCATACTGCTCCTCCTAGGGAGTGGTATGATGATATCAAATTTTACCTTATGCATGGTCAATCCTCATAAGGCCTCACTACTACTCAAAAAGAAAATATCCATAAATGATCAAAGTAGTATGTCATTGTAGGCAATAACACATTATGTTGACGATCCTACGATGGTGTATTGCTAAAGTTCTTAGCTAAAACTAAAGCTATAATAGTCCTAGAGGAGGTTCATGAAGGTTTCTATGGGGGACATATAGGACCTAGAGCCATGGCCACTAAGATTATATGGTTAGGTTATTACTAGCCCCATGTGGAAGGTGACTGCTTACAGAAGGTTAAGCATTGTGATATGTGCCAATGGCATAGTAACCTTATACACGTACCACCAACTAAGTTACATACCACTTAGATCACTTGGTCATGTCAATGATGGGGATTAGAAATCATTTGGCCTATAATGCCTAAGTCTTTAGCTAGGCATAACTTCAACATCACTACAACCGAATACTTTACTAAGTGGGTTGAAGTTATTTTCCTAAGAAAGACAACATTTGAACAAGTCTATAAATTTATCCTGGATAACATTGTAGCTCATTTTGACATACCCATAACCATAGTTATAGACAACAGACCATAATTTAGTAGCCAAGAAACCAAGTATTTTCATCACAACCTAGGCATAAAGCATTCCTTCTCATTGCCTTATTACCCTCAAGCTAATGAACAAGTAGAAGCAAGCAACAAAGCAATCATCAACTTGCTCAAGAAGATGCTCAATAACAGAAGGTCCAAATGGCATGAACAGCTTGTCCATACACTTTAGTCCTATAGACCAACATATCATACTACAATACGCATGACCCCTTATAGCCTCATTTATGGTTTTGAAGTTTTTTTACCTTTTGAATTGTAGGTACCATCACTTCAAGTAGACTTAACCAACTTCATCAACAATGAGCAAAATAAGGAGTTGCAAATAGTGGCCTGAGACTTGGTAGAGGAGCAATGTATGCAAAAACTTACTTGCATTGAACACTATTAAGAGAGGCAAAGGTGGTAGCACCACCATAACTTGACCATGTCTAAGATCAAGGAAGGTAACTAGGTCCTTAAAGTCGTCTATGAGCACGTAGATAAATTCTCAGCCAACTAGGAAGGGCCTTTTTTGGCTACTAAAGCCTTTGACAACAATGCATTTAGAATAGCATACATGGATGGGAATGAGCTGGCCAATATGATCAATCATTCCTTTGTCAAATCATAATACATGTAGCCCATAGAAACCATGATATTAGTGACCATCAAAAAGTAATCATGATCTCTATGGTTTTCTATGATTCTAAACTAGCACCACAACTTGCCAAGGCCTTAAACTAGCAATGCAGCCTGCTAGGGCCTTCAGCTAGCAACATCTAACCTTGGGTAGCCATATTTGCTAAACCATCCTTTATGGCCTAATGTATCCCATTGTAACAACATGATTTCTTTCTTTGGTTTTCTAGTTCTCTTGGAGTTGTGTTTTCAAGATGAAGCATGGAGCCATCATAAGGGTGTAACTCATCATGGAAAAAAAATCACCATATAACCTCACTGTGTAAGATTCAATGAATTTCTCCTACCGTACCAAGAGTTCTTGTTCCACATAATTTCCTTTGAGCCCAACTAAGACCTAGCAAAAGTACAACATTGAAATTGCTAGGATGCACATTTCTCCAACAATAGCCAGTGTATGCATCCCAAGTTAACAATGGCCAAACAATAGTCTTCACTGAGCATGACACTTTCCAATAGGTTCCACCATTTTTGCAATTTCCATCAAGCTTTCTATTTTTCAATACTTTTCCATTTCCCATTTCCAAAGCCTTCAACATAGTCATAAAAGCCTATTTACTATTTATGGTAAACAAATGGGTTTTATGGGTGTAGTCCATTCTAGGCTTACCACAAATACCAACTATGCTAGGAGTAGTAACCAACTATGCTTGTAGTAGTTGACAAACTACGCTAGCAATAGTTGGCTAACTACACTAGCAATTGTTGGCTAACTACACTAGCAATTGTTGGCTAACTACACTTGCCAGTAGTTGGTTGACTACACAAGGTAGTAGTTAGCTAACTATGTTGAGCAGTAGTTGGCTAACCACATTGGCAATAATAGTTGTTACAATCCACAATCAATGATAATTTGTTAGCAATCAATGACAAGTCCAAAAATGGAAACCTTAATCTATAAAAGCCCAATGTTTACACCATTTACAAGTTCTGAATTTTGGCATTTTTGCATACCATACAGTAGTTCTGAACTCTTGGCACTTTGGCACTTCAACATTTTAAAATCATTTTACAGCAATAGCATTTCTTATTCTCATAGTCATTTTCATTATCCATAAAACTCATTTGAAATCCAACTACATTTTTAGTGACATAAAACTAGCACTAAAATGGGTGTAAACACCCCCCATGTAATTGTCATTGCTACTGAAAGTGCAAACCCCATCCTATTTCCATCTCCATTGACAACTATCAAAATCCATTGTAGCTATTACATCCTCACCTGGTAGTGTTGTTTGGTGGTAGAAACTAGGACTATGCTAGGCACAAAGACTCACATGTAGTTTTCATTGCCCCAAATGTGCAACATTAATCCCATCCCTCCATAGTAGATTAGGTGAAAAAAATGCAAAGTTGTAGTAGGTCAAAACTGGGAAAGGACTAGATCATGGAGGTAGCCTTTTCCAAAAAACTTGAATCTTTGACAAGTAATTTCCTATGCCCTTGGCACAAACTTACACATCATGAACTCACTCTCTTTCATTTTTTTTATAATTTTTTTGGTTTACGTTGTGCAAAATTTGATTTCTATTTCTATCTCTACACTTACTTTGTAACTGTAATTTCATTTTTCATTGCCATTTTTAGTAGGCCATTTCTATTTACATTTTTAATAGGTCATCTTTGTTTACATTTTTAGTAGGCCATTTTCATCTACATTGCCATTTATGTTCATAGTTTCAAAACCCTTCCCATTTGACATTTCATAAGTCACTGGGTGATCGACAAGATCATCTAGGATAACTCGAATCCTATTTTCATGGAGGCCCTTGGGATTCAAGGTTGAGGCTACTACACCAAATCTTTCAATTTTCCAGTGATCAATTTTTTCAATTGCAATACTCCATATTCCTCAATAGCCTACATCATCACCCATCACACCCTTGCCACCTACTCCACCTATGCAAAGAGAAATTCAACCATAGCCATAGTAGCAAAACACCATGAGAACCATAAAATTATAGTTAGATATTCATCTAAGTGATTCTGAATAGAAATCTCATAAGAGGATATTCTTCAAAACAAACATCTCCATAAAACCCTCACAAACACCTATGGTTGTTAACCCTACCTTATCTCCCTATAAAAGTACTTTCAAGCTACCTACGAACCAAAAGTTCTCCAATGTCCATACTATCATGTTGACCCATGTGATCACCGATTGGATAAAGGTTGGCCACCTTTCTAGGAAGTGATCTAATCCTAGAAGTCCCCTTATCTATTTAAAAATTGCAAGAAACAATCCATGTAAGACTCTATTGGATTTAGGTTCTCAGTGGAACTTAATCTCAAAAGAAATGTACAAGACCAAGAACCTACCTTCTCTAAAAAAGTGTACTATCAAACTAGAACTTGCATATCACTCCATCACTATTTCCTTGAAGCTAGTCAAGATTGTGACCACTATCTATGGGTGATTCAATCCTACAAATTTCCTTGTAATCCATGTGAATAACTATAAGGGTGAATTCTCTATCATTATGGGAAGGGCTTGGCTAGGTACCATAGATTTTGAAATGAAAACTAGAGACCTTTTATTAGAAATATTTAAGGAAAATGAATTTGATGAAATGGAGAAGAAGTGAGTTCTATGCATCACATAGAGAAAAACATGGTTTCATTGCATGTAGAGAATATGGACCATAAAAGGTACATCTATCCATGTATGAAACTAGTGTGTCAAAACAATAGTCATTCAAAAGTATCTATATGCAGCAACCATGAAATAGGAAGGTACCTAGTGGCTGATATCAAAACATCAAGCTGAATCCACAACATGTATGGAATCATTGGAGAGCCTCACAAGTGACTACATCAAAAATATGAATGAAATGAAGTAGCTCCATAGTAAACTCTTTCACATGTAGAATGAAATGGATTGAGGAGAGTTGAAAATCTCAAATCACTTCAACCAAGAGCCCCTTGAACTAAAAAATTTACTAGCAACTCTAGAATATTCTTTCCTTAATAATGGCAAGCTAGTAATCATTAATATCAACCTTGCTCAAGAATAGAAAAAGAATTTATTGAAGGTGATGAAAAAATGACCAACAACCCTTATCTAATTATACATGAACTAATAGGGATAGATCCATGGATATGCTAACACTGCATCTACACAAACTCTTCCATCAAGCCAAAGAGGCAACTATAGAGAAGATTGAATCCAAACCTTAAGCTAGTTATCAAGGAAGAAGTCAAACAATTTCTTTAAGGTTAGGTTCATACATCCAATTATGGATAGTGAATTGGTTAGCCCACTTGTGATTATATCCAAGAAATAAGGGAAGCAAAGCATTTGCATATATTTTAGGCTATTGAATATGGCAACATTAGAAGATCATTTTCCGTTGCCATTTATAGACTAAGCATTTGATACCAGTTTAGGACATTGCTACTACCACTTTTTGGATGGTTATAATGGCTATAACTAGATCTAAATCGCATAAGAGGATTAGGCTAAAATAACATTCACAAAATTCCTTGAAGACTTTTGCATATAGAAAGATATAATTTGGCATGTGCAATGCTCCTTCTACTTTCTAATTCTTGGTGCTTATCATCTTCTAGTAGTAGATTGGTAGTGGGATAGAAATCTTCATGGATGACTTCTCTACCTATGTTACCACTTTTGAGCAAGCCTTGGACTATCTTAAGCAAGTACTTCAATGATGTATGGAGACTAATCTAAAGCTTAACTAGCAAAAAATCCATTTGATGATCTAAGAAAGCATAGTTTTTGGACACCAAATTTCAAAGGAAGGAATGGAGATGAACCCAGAGAAACTACAAATCATCCAAGGAATTACTAGATAGCCTAAAATGGTAAAAGATGTAAGATCATTCATCGGGCATACTAGTTATTTTTCGTGTTTTATTAAGAACTTCTCAAGATTTTCTAAGCTATTAGTAGAGCTAATAAATAATGATGGATCCTTTAACTAGACAAAGGAATGTGAGCTAGCATTCCAGTAATTAAAGTAAAATCTTATAAAGACTTCCTTTCTACATGCTCCAGATTGGTTCAAACCCCTCCACATCATGATGGATGCATCCAATTATGAATTGGGAGTAATTTTTACATAACTGAATGATCAAACATGTCCTTATTAGATCCATTGTGCAAGAAAAGGCATTGTGGGATCACTGTTGAACTACACCCAACAAAGAAGGAGCTCATCGTAGTGGTGTCTGCCTTATAGAAACTTAAGCATTATGTGCCTAGATATCATATCTTTATACACAAAAATAATAGTGCAATTAGGTCCTTAATAAATAAGCCAGCAATGATCCCCCATGTCATACAATGACTAGTGATTCTATAGAAGTTTGCTCTTACGATGATGGATAGAAAGGGAACTGAGAATGTGGTCATTAATTACTTGTCTTAGTTAGGGTTGGATAGTGAAGAGGGTGAGGAGTCTTTATTTGATCAATTTTTAGGTAAAATCCTCTTTGTAAAAGCTATTGAAGTTCCAAGTCTTGAAAGTCATAATTGGTATAATGAATTCCTCTCTTATCTACTTACTTAGGAGAGTCCTTAAGAATGGGATAACAAGAAGAAATAATAGTTTCTTCATCAAGTCAAGCATTACATAGAGATCAAAGGTAACCTTTACAAGGTTTGTGCAAAGACTTAGTACGATGGTGCATACTTGATGCTAATCAACAGTAGATCCTCCAAGGTGTTCATGAAGGTCCTTACAAGAGCTATTATGCAGGAAGGAGGATGACTATAAAAATCCTCATGAAAGAATACTATTGGTCAATAATATTTAGGGACATCCATCAATTTTCCTATTCGTGCGAGTGTTGTCAAAGATATAGAGAAATCACTATACGAATGGAAGTGTCCCAGTAGTGGATCCAACCACTAAAGCCTTTTGACATATGGAACATTAACTTCATGGGGTGCATCCATCCTAAGTTCAATGGGAAGACATATATCATTGTAGTGATTGACTACTGCACCAAGTGGGTAGAATCTATATTTGTCATTGATTGTTCATCTTCCACTGCAACATGGTTTATGTAACAAAATGTCATAAATAGGTTTGATGTGCCTAGGAGCACTTATTTCTAATAATGAAACTCACTTTACAAATTCTACTTTTCGAAAACTAATACAATGCCTAGGAGTGCAACATAAATTAATAACATCCTATCACCCAAAAGCTAATAGTCAAGCTAAAGTTACTAACTAGAAAATAATGAGGATACTAACTTATATAATTAGGAAATATAGGAAGGACTATAGCAAAAAATGCAACGATGCTCTATGGGCTTATCAATCAACCTGGAAACTTCCTATAGGTTATTCTCCCTATGTGTTAGTGTATGAAATACTACCAATACTTATAATCCAGGTTGAGCTTTGTACACTCTCAATGACTTGTGAGCTTGACCTTGATGTAACCCTGGCATAAAAGGAATGCTTAATGACATTAAATATGCTACATGAGGATCGAAAAGTAGACCTATTAATGAATGAAGTGCACAAAGCACATGTTAAAAAATGTCATGACTTACAAATAGGGAGAGTTAAATTTCTACCAAGTAATAAGGTTCTTTATTGGAGCCCCATGCATGTACCATAATGTAAAAAGCTTCAAATGCTATGGGAAGGACCCTACATCATTCATGCAACTTGTCCTTCTGATGCCATGATAAGTTACCATCCTTCAAGCCCAGAGAAATGGTTGTTAGTCAACATCCAACAAGTGAAGCCTTTCTTGAAGCCTATAATAGCCGGTAGTGCTAACACCTCAATAGATGAACAAGCAAAGATCTCCTCCTTTAAACTTAGTCATGGGGGTCATGGCCACTCATATTAACATTCTGTGGTAACTCCCCAATTTTTCACCTTTTTCTTTTACATTGTTTTTCATATGTTTTCTAGTTTCTTAGATATTTTACTCCTCCTTTTATATATTTTCCCATTTCTTTCTTTTAATTTTACTTTTTTAGTTTTGTCTTTTCTTGTTTTGTTTGTATAAAATCTTGAATTTTTGTCATGGCTATTGCTACTACTAAAAGTTAATTAATGTAGTATTTAATGTTATGATTGATTGCTAAATGATCAAATTTTATCTCTAGATTATATCCTTGGTTAACTAATTGTTAATTTTTTGATGATATTAAGCAATGAGTCCATAACATCCTTTCATTCCATCTACTCTATGAAGCTCTACATCATGGAAGCATGAGGAACTACCACAGTTGAAACTTAAAGTAATCAATGATCTTCCTACTTAACAAACAAGGAATGAACCAAGTAGGAATGGAAAAGGATGTGACCTTAAGGGGATTTTTTGTATGTTATTTCTAGCTTTCCTCTCAAGTTTTATGATATCACATTAGTATATTACCACTCCTATTGTCAACCATAACAAGAAGCATGTCTTTGCATGATGTGATTCCTATGAAAAAAAAGAGGAAACGTAAAAAAATACAATAATTCAAAGCACACCCTTTAGACATAATAATGGGCTACAAGCACTAGTTATGGAGCTAGATAGACATGTTACCCATGCTTGAAGGCACCCCTCTAACTAAGGTCCTTCCTTACTTCTTCTATTTTCTTTTTCTTTTGGAGTGGTGGTTGTTCTATGGGAGTTATCATGCACTTTTGATGGTTTTTAAAAAAATTATATGTCAATATAAGGTTAGTGTCAGTGGCATGGACTTGGTCCTAACTAGGGATGAAATGGTATTAGATCATCTTAACCACAAACTCCAAAAGGATCTTCTACAACCTTGATGTAGATCACCTAATCATCATTCTCTCTTAACCATCATTCTTACCTCATCACCAACCATCTCACTACCTACTATCATAGTCAATTAATTTGATCTCTCATGTGGATTCAAACTTTAACTTAGAATGATCATTATTCATCCTTGGTGCCTATGGACTTCTCATGATGAGAGCATGCAAGGGCATCATAAGCATAATCTTGCTTTGAGGAGGACCCACTTGCATACCCTTTGATCTCTTTAAGTTAAATTTACTATCCCTCAACCATTTCTGGAATCGATCTCATCAACTCATATTTCAAACATCTAGTCTCTATTTATTGTAACATTGTCAATTCATTCAAATTCAATTTCCTCTCCTTTTCCAAAGAAATTACAACCCTCTTCTATGTTTTTTCTATCCTTATGTGTTTTTCTAGCTTCCATTAGGATCTTTTTTCATTCCAAAACTAGCTAAAACTCTTTACTTTTCTAATTCAAGGTATCGCTAAGTATAGATGCATCGATGCATCCCCATCAACATAGTGAGATGAGTCAACATAGCTATGTCAATGTAGTAAAAAAATGGTATATATATGCATGACACTTAGCCATTTTTACATCATTTTCCCAACATGCAAGAAGATTTTTATCCATTTTTCTAAGCCCATGAACCTTCCAAGAGCCATAACTTTCATACCACTCATCTATTTTCACCCATTTTTTTATCCTCGAGCTACTAGAAGTAAGATTTATGTCATGGGGTGCATAAACCTTTGGTTTTTTCTATAAATTTTTTTAAAATTTTTCTAACTCCCTAAGGTTACCCAAGGTTCACTCATTAAAATAATATTAAATTACTCATCCCTAGTGGATTAAACCCAGCAAACAAACTTTGGCAGCTAACCAATAAAATAATACTAAAATAATATAACTCACAAAAGCTAACCCCGGGTTACGTTTATGATCATAAATGGCACCAAAGTAAGAACCACAAGCGAGAGGATCTTCCCAACCTAAGGAAAGTGATCAAGAGAAGGAAGGAGCCAACTACAAAAACCACAACAACATCAAGAGCAAGTAGCTGAAGTGACCCATGCAATGGGACCTCTTTGGGGGGAGCCTAAAGTGGAATCTATCCAAAAACTTCTCACTGCAAAAATAGGACAATCAAAGTAGGATGAAGTCCCTAGGCCAAGGCCTAATCTTGAAATCCACACATAATTATATGGGTTCCCCATGTGGCCCATTCTCTTCAACAATGGAGAATGGTAGATGGGGAAGACTTATTAATTTTGGAATAATCGATAGGAAGACAAGTCTATAAAGATTAAAGACATCACCATCTCCTACTCAGTTAGGGCCATTGTGGAGGTCCTTGGTTTATCCAACACTAGGGCAAAGTTGGTAGAGATATCAACACAAGAAAACCTAGAATCAAAGAAAGAATGCATCTCACATCCCTATGGAGTGGACCTTAAGGAGTATGGTGCCCTCACAAAGGTAGAAAATGCATAATTTAAGATTTTGACCTATCACCTAAATCCAATGGTGGGGCCTAGCAAGGTGATAGCCTTCTCCTCATGGGCATGCACTGCTTTAAGTAGAAAATTCCAGTCAGTCTTCCCTAACTCATTTATTTGGAGATTGAAAAGTACTTTAAGAAAAATAAGAAGGGAAGGAAGACTCTCCCCTTTCCATGCATCCTTTGTAAATTATGTAAGAGGGGAGGAGTAGCTTGTTATGCTAACGATGTGATCTATCATGCTTCTACCACATCATGGAAGCAGATGATGAAGAATAAGGTAGTAACAAAGTTACAAGAGGAGGAGATGCCACCACTACCACCACATGTAGCATCATAAAATACACTATATGTGTTTGCAACTATCAAAAGGCTTAGAAATATTTGAGAGTAGTAGTTGTAGTAATAGCAAGGCTTAACAAATGATGGAAAGTCCTCGATTTACTATCCAACCTTGAGTAATTTCAACAAGGTCACCAAGACCATCAGCTAGCTAAATTGGGAAATAGTCCTACTATTCTCAATTCAAAGAAACTAGGCATCCACAAGATTCAATCCAAGCACTTGAGAGGTCACAATGTTCATTCTTAGACAAAAATTCCCTAAAATTTGAAGGAATGCTATGACCTTCTCCATCATGTTAAAGGAAGGTGAAGGAGTGACTATCTTGATCATGCTGCACAAAGGCGAAGAGACAGTGGCAAAAGTAATGGATGATAGGATGGCCAAGGCCTTGAATGCTTTGTGATGATTATACCTGATGTTTCCATAATAGTATACATCCATGCATCTGCAAGAGAAAGGAGAGGTTAGTTAAGTGCTACCCAACACAAGGAAGTGTTGGAATAACTAGTTAGAGCTAAGCAACCACTTCCAAAGATCTTTGATCTTCTAGATGAGATTACTATGAACTAATCATAGCTACTTGATATGAAGGATAAATTACTTATTACCAACACTTAACTAAGGGTAAATACTAATGCTAATTACTAGTTGGATACCAAGGTGATAAGTTGCATGTCTACCTTTCTAACCCTATCATTTTCAAGCCAATTTTAACTAAGGATGAAGCTTTCTAGCAACTTCAAGAAAGATTACAAGAGGCTGAGAATGCAAAGAAGGTAGTGGTCTTCGATGCATCCTTGTCAGAAGCCATGCCTTTTAACCTTATTAAGAACTTATCAAAAGTCCAAAAAAAGAACTTAGTATTGACAAAAGATAATCATCACCTACAAAATGTTAATGAACAAAAGGAACAAATGGTTTAATTCATACACCAATAATAGGAGTAGCTAGCCAAGGAAAATCTAGATCTAAGAAGGTTGCTAGCTAAGAACTCTAATCTCTTAATTGAGGAAATTTGTGCACTTCACAAAAAGACAATCATTGAGGTAGCTGCTTAGAAGAATAAAATCCTCAATTTTGAATAGATGAAACATCATTATAGGAACCAAGTCATGCTCCTTAAAGAGATCAACAAAAATGAGATTCAACTGCTAAAAGTGAAGATGAACAAGATCCTTCAGTAACTCCATCAATGAGGAAATGTGTGGTAGCCCATCTTTGATGGACTAAATGCATATAACATAGCTAAAATCTACCTAAAGAAGTTGTAGATTAACCAAGTGACCAAATATATTATGCAAGCCTAGTGATGCTTATAGCAATAAGACCAAGATTAGAATTAGAAAAGTAGATGGTTAGTTCCTACCTCCTCTATGAGGTAGAATTCAAGCATCATAAAGAGACAAAAAAAAAGTTAAACATAGCCAACATAAAGCTTGAATTTCTCAAGAGTAAATTTATTGATCAATGATCTATTGTTGAGAACCTATTAATAAATACTAGGAGCTACAGAAACTAATGAAGATGTTTAACATTGAACATAAGCAATTTGTAACCTGGTTCATCAATGGGAAGGAAATGTTTCCTTTCATGCAATGCCCATGGGACATCCTTGCACCATCCCACATCAATGAAGCCATGTGAACTACTTATGATTCACATAGAAAATAAGAAAAGATGAAAGCATAGCTGGTTACTTTCAAAGTCCCAGCAAAATTAGCAATAGTAGCAAGTCAACCTCAACCTCCACCAATGTAGGAACATGGCAAAGGACCTTCAACACCATATAAGCCTTTACATTTGGGCACTATTTGAGATTTCATCATGTCTTCAATGATTTTATAGGCACCTATTGTAATTTTTGGTAAAGTATCCAAGTCTTGTTGTAATGAGCACTAATCTTTGAAAAAATGTGTAATTTGGCACTTAGAGTTAGTTAGAGTCTATCTGTCTATCTATTTTTTTTGTCTTCCTATTAATAAATTCCATACTTTCCTAAATTTTTATGAGAAGCTTGATCCTACTTTTGATCACTCAAGGATGAGTTTTTCAATTAGTTGTGAGAGTATGATGAGTCATAGATAAGATAGGCTATGTTGATGCATGGTAAGATGAGTTGATGCAAATGCATCAGCACTAATGTAAGCAATGCCTATATAAATATACTCACCACTCATATTTATGACACTTTGAAATCATATCGTAGTCAAGGTCTTATAGTTTCTCCTCACCAAATTTAGATTATTTTCCTCTAGGTGCCTACGATATGGATTTGACAGATTGTATGGTACTTTTTCCAAGTGCCTATGTACCTGAACACATTGCCATGAACAACAATAAAGTTAAGATTTTCCACATCCATTGTAGCACGTAGACTACTTTACTCTTTACATTCAAAACTCTACTTTTCATGTAATTTACATTTATGACTTTAAATAATTAATGCAATTAATCATAAATACATCAATATGACCACTTTGAGCATAATGTATTATGCTTGGTAATCCCAGTAGTGGATATTTGGTACACCCAATAATGGCCACTTGGTAACCCAGTAAGATTAATATTAGTTTAGGATGCATATGGCAAGTAGGAGTAGATACTCTATGTTAGGGTAATTAGTAACTAGAGTAATTGATTAGTTATATAATTAATCATTGAACCTTTATTTAAATCATCTACCTATAAGAATAAAAATATAAAAAACTAATTATAAAAATACACGACATGTCTTAATCATACTTAACCATACATACAGTTAAATAAAAATGTAAACTAAAAAAACAATGATCTTGCAACTACATGATTCACTATTTAGAACTATAGCAAACTTAGGAGACTAAGTCTATGGAAATTGACTAGATCGCTAGTGAATACTTATGATTTGTATGGTTAGGTGTAAGGGATAACCATTGCTCATCACTAGGTCATAGGTTCAATTCTACTAGGTACCACTAAGTTATAAAATTCTATAAATCTTGCGGTGTACTTATGTTTTCATGTATTTTAGGTCTTAATACCCTCCTTAATATTATGAGATTAGTAGTGTGTCATCTCATCAACAACTTAGCATGATAAAGAGAGAGAGTCTAAAGAAAAAGCCCCAACAACTTTCTTTGGTCTACTAAGCCAAAGATACCTAGTGGCTTTGAGTGTTCTTATAGCAAGGGTTTTTGCAATGAGGGTGTCTACAATCATCTAAGGAAGCAAGGGGTCTAACATTAGTATTACATGCAATTCCACTAGATTCAATTGGTAACCCTTCAATCAGAACCATAGCTTCTTTGCCTTTTTACAAATTACCTAATGATTTATATGAATCTATTACTTAGGAAATTTCTAAAAAGTACATTTTCATGCACATTATGGGTTATTTACTTCATTCCACAAGTTTTTTGAATCATTCAAATTTGGTTTGGAAATATCAAGGTTTGGATGTCGTCCATTCTCATTATTTTTCAAATTCATTTTTCATGGTAGAATTTGTTGATTTATGATGGTTTTTAAGATCCTTGGTATCAATGCTTTTAATCACCATCATGCTTTATTGATTATTTGAAAGTGAACTTCCTTTTTTAATCCAACATCTCTTGAATGCTAAAAGATTCCTTATTTTTTTGAATTGTCAAATCTTCCATTATTTTTAAAAAAATCTGAACAAGATATTATCTCTTGTATTTGGCCAATCAAGCATTTTGAAACCCTCACTACAACTAGTGGTTTTTGTAAAATTTAATATATGATTGAAGTGGATCTTGATTATCTACAAAAGGTTTTTTATTATAACCTTCCAAAGGCACATCACTATTGTCATTATGAGGATCACATGTTTGATTCATGTCCTTTTATGTTGCAAAAAAAAGTAATGTAAGCACGTCAATAACAAGCTACTATAAATGCTACTAAGGTTTCTTCTACTAATGTTAAAGATTCTACTTATGTTTTTCTATAGATGCTACAAATCTTGTGATGATTTCTTCTACTTACATTTCAATAGTTAGTCCACCTATTTTTTTTCTTTTGTTACTATTTTTCAACAAAATGTATCTTCAAGAAAGGTTCCTTTGAAATCAGTTTTAAAAACTTCTTCAATAACTAAGTGGAAACAAATATATGCTCTTTAGATTTCACAGAACCCTATTGCTAATTCAAATGATTTTTAATAATAAAAAAAATTCAAGGAAGTCTATCTTTTGGTGAATATATGCCAACTCATTAGAATGGTCAACATATTCAAGATATTTTAATTACTAATAATTTGTTTGCAACTATTGATCAAGATATGGAGTTAATTTCTTTTGAGAATATTAATTCCATTAATAAGGTGGGGGCCTCCTCCTCCTCTCTCCTATGTTAATCTTTTCATAGAATGTCCAAGGTCTTACTAATAGACATTGAATAAAATTTATCTATGCTTTTCTTCATACATGACATTTAGTTCTTGATTTTATTCTTCTTCAAGAGATTAAAATTTCTAATTCAGATATAGTCATGGTTGGTAATAGGATTCTTCATAATTCTAGAGTACTATTTACTAATCATGGAATTGGTTAAGGTCATGCAACTCTTATTATCCATCATTTTTGTTTAAAAAAATTCTCTCATGGCAAAGATAATTTTGTGGTTTAGGTTATTCTTCAAGGTGCTTTAGGTCCTTTTGGTATTTGCAATATTTATGCTCCTAGTAATTATGTAAATAGAATTTTTTTGTGGTAGTTTCTTCTCCAAAGTTTGCCTAACATTCATTAGCGTTTGGTGGTGATTTTAATCTAATTGAAAATTCTATGATAAAATTGTCAAATTTTCTTCTTAACTTACAAGCCATGAGCTTTCTATATGGTGTGATGTCAAGGAATAATTTTTTTGTCTAATGTTGTTGAATCATATGTTTGTAATGATGATTGGTTTATCTAGTCTAACCTTCATAAAGGTAATAATTGGATTTTTAAAAGACTTAATTGATGAGACGCGATACGCACAAGTTGTGTACGGCAATAAAGACGAACACAAGTTGTGTACGGCAATAAAGATGAACTTGATTGGATAAACCTTGCAGTGCATGGATAGGATTTTATTTATTATTATTTATTTCCTTCCTAGAGTGCGGTATGAGTACGACTTGATTACGAGCATCTAAGGATGTGTACGGCTAGTCAAGGAATCGGCTGCTCGTCGCATGCGGTATGAGTACGACTTGATTACGAGCATTGTGACTACTTGGTAACCCAATAGCGTATTCCAGGATCTATGCTTGGTAATCCTAGTGGTAGTCCCAGTGTGTACGGCTAGTCAAGGAATC
>MNCI01013323.1:409580-446453 GCA_015680685.1 Gnetum montanum
ATTTTTGTTTTACACATTTTTGTTTTACAAATTTCTTTAACTTTTCTAATTTTTGTTTTACAACTTTCTTTAACTTTTTTAGTTTTTGTTTTACATCATTGTTATACTTTTCCAATTTTTTGTGTGAGTGTGTGAGTGTGTATCCACCATGTAAGTTTGTCCCATAATAAGTGTTTAGAATGATGGTATGAACTGTTTTCATATTGATTGCTAATGTTTGGTTTTTACCTTTAAGTCACAATGTTGATACTAAGGTATGTTTCTTTTGGTATGGCAGGCAATGAAATCACTTCATCCATCCATCCACCAATTTCTATGGTTTCTCTTGGCTTGGAAATGTACAGTTCCCTTCTAATAAGAACTTTAACAAATCGGTGACTGGGTATTTCTCAAACTAAGGAAGGACTCAAGGATTGCAAAGGGTGTGACTTCAAGGGAACTTGATGCTTTTGTGTTGGTTATTCTCTTAGGTGCTTAGATGTTTCTTCTTGAGTTTTCTTACCATTCCGATGTTACCCAATTATCGAAAGCTGAGACAATAAAAATAAGAAGTCTTTGCATGGTGTGGTTCTCACGCATAAAAATACAAAACACAAAAATTCAAAAAAAATGAGGAAAGTGAGAATTCAAAGCACACCCCTTAGACGAAATAAAATTTGGGCTACAAGCACTGGTTATGGAACCAAAAGTGTTCCCTCTAACTAAGGCCCTTCTCGCTTCCCATTGCCTCCTTTGTTTCATCGGAATGGTGGTGGCTCTTTGGAGATGCATCCTCGTTATCCAAGTGGATGGTTTAACCGAATGCATTGGTGCGACATCACTAGAAGTGGTTGATTTGAGGCTGGAGTTGGAATGAGACTTGCCAAGTCACATTAATCATAAAACACACGAGGGGCTATACACCACCTTGTTCTTGAGATTCCATTCTCTTTTATCCTCTCCATCCTTCTCTCCATTGTTCACCTCATTGTCGGTTGTATCATTAGTGTATATATTTTGGTTGATGCATTGTTTTCTTTTCGATAAATTCTTGCGGTTAAGACTTTAACTCTTGTTCCAAAAGACATTCCAAGAGCCTACGGACTCTTTGAATGTGGGTCTGTCAGGGCATTAACGGCATGCACCTACTTTGGGGAGGATCCACTAACATTCCTATTTGGTGCATTCATTCACATCTTTTCCTTAACATTTTGCAATTAATTATTATTTTGTTCACTCCCATCTTGACATCCATTTCACTGATGTTTTCAGTTGTCCCTTTTTATCTATCTTTCTTACTCCTTTCCCTTCTTCATTCTAACACTACCAGAGGTTCACGATTAGTCATGGGGGTATGGGGCCTGCTTTTTCGATTTTCTCCTAGCCCCGAAATTTTTGATTTTCTTCCTACCCCCTACACCTTTAGTAGTCATCATTACTCCATCTCCCGATCCATATTAGCCATACCACAACCTAGCCAATGGACCTACACTGAAGCAAGGTATTAATTACTTAATGATTCAATTACCCTTGCTAATATATGATTGTGTTGTGTGTGTAGATGGCAATCATACAACAACAGAATGGATCTAGAGCAAACACTTGGAATGGAGTAGCACTAAAGCACCTATGCAAGGAGCAAGATCGATGGCGCGCTTATGGATGGACAACGAAAAGCGCAATCTTGGCGTTGGCAGCAACAACACTTCTTTCTATCTCTCTCTTTCTCTCAAGCTGCCAACAAAGGCCTGATGTCATTGTAATAAGGTGTTCACCTTTGTTGTCATGAACACCAGTTTTGTCAAGTCTTGTAATAATGATCCGTTCACATGTCATCCCATTAGTTCCATTCCCCTCAATAATTCCATAACTTCCCGATATTCTTGTAAGGAACTCGAGAACGAGTTTTCATTTAATCATGAGGGTATGATGAGACACAATATGCACAAGCCGCGATATTGCATACGCGATATCGTGGCCACCGCGATATCGCATCTCATGCAATATCACGTACGCGATATCGCGGACGTGATATCGTGGTCCGCCGTCAAATCTATAAATAAGAGGTGGCACTCCCCTCATTTCCAAGCCTGGCTAGAAGTAGCGAAGCTCTAGCAATTTGATCACTCCAAAGTTAGATTAATTTCCCATGTGCCCGCAGTAGGAGTCCTAGAGTGAATGGCTCTTTATTCGAGCAACATTGTACCTGAACACAAGTTGTGTACAGCAATAAAGATGAACTTGATTGGATAAACCTTGCAGTGCATGGATAGGATTTTATTTATTGTTATTTATTACTTTCCTAGAATGCGGTACGAGTACGACTTGATTACGAGCATTGTGACTACTTGGTAACCCAATAGCGTATTCCAAGATCTACACTTGGTAATCCCAGTGGTAGTCCCAGTGTGTACAACTAGTCAAGGAATCGGCTGCTTATCACACTTAGGCTAGTTAGGTGCCTTAGTACGACCACTTCAAGCACGTGTGTTACGTGTGGTGATCCCAGTAACGATTAGCGTTTGGTAGCCATAGTTGCATCGATTCAGGGTGTGTAGGGTAAGTGGGAACGGATGCTGATGCTAGTTAATTTAGAATTAGGTCCTTAGTTAGAGTAGTTAGTTCTCTCAACCCTTCACCCTTTAGCATAGAAGAAAAATCATAAAAGACCAGAAAAATCATATACCTCGGACTTACTTAACCATACACCGTGCCAACAACAAGTAAGTCTGGGAAGACAACGAATGATTAACCCCAAGTGTTCCATGGGGTGTTTAGGCATTTAGTCTGCGGAGTTCGACCGAATCACACGTGCTACGCTCATTTTGTATGGTTGAGTGTAGGGGTACCTCGCCACTCATCATTAATCAATTTTATTTTTCCAATTATTCTTCTTGTTTTTATAATGAAAAGATTACAATTCATAAAGATGAAACTCTTTCAGATCATTTTCCAACTTCTTTTCATTTGGAATTTGGTATTAAATCTCTAGTTCAATGTTATGACCTTTTTGGTGTAAATGCATCTTTACTTCTTATTTCTTTTAGAAAAGGTCTTTTAAAATCTCTCTAGAATGCAAAAATAAGACCACTTGATAAATCAAGTTTGATTGATTGGTGATTATATGCCATATATCATGTTTGTACTTTTTCCCATTGGTTAGATAACCAATAGGCTAAGAGACAAGGAGATTGAGAAAAAAAATCTATGATGAAATTCAATAGATCAACACTACTTTACATAATGATTCATTTAATATTAATCTTCAATAATGACTTGCTTATGTTCACTCAGTCAAACAAAAATGGGATATGCATAATGCTAAGTGTGCTCTCACCAAGAGCCATCTCAACTTGTTGAAAGTAGCAAAAGAACCATGCAAAGAATATTTAAATTCTTAAAAGGTAAAGGTAATTTTCCTATTATTAACTACATAGAAGTTAATGATCAAATTTGTTTTGATCCACTTATTACCAATGGTTTTCCTAAAAGACATTTGAAACATGCATTTAACTTAGAAAATTTTGATCATGTGGACTTTCTCTCTAATTGTGATCATTTATCTAATATTTTTCATGGAAATTACAAAAATCTTCTAAAATAAGATATCTCTCTTATTGAAATTAACGATGTAGTGTTTAGCTTGGCCAATGATCAAACTTTAGGTTTTGATGGAATTCCCATTCAATTTTTAAAAAATCATTAGGATCTTATTGGTATAGATCTTTATTGAATTTTTGTTGAAGCCATTGAACAAAGTTTTCTTGATCAAGAGCTAAATAGAGAAGTCGTCAAACTTATTATGGATGGTGACCTTTCTCACATTGGTGATTGGTGCCCTATTACTCTTCTAAGTTTTGTTTATAAAATTTTAGCTAAATGTCTTTCTAGAAGATTGAAACCAGTTATTCCTCAGTTAATTACTCAAATGCAATTTGCTTTGTCAAAGATAGATATATTTTGGATAATGTTGTGGTAGCTTAGAAGAGTATGTAGTATGTTGAGGATTCCAATCAAGACATTATTTTTTGAAGCTTGATTATGCTAATGCATATGATAGAATTAAATGATAATTTATGACTTCTTGTCTTCCAAAATATGGTTTTAATAAAAAATTTATTGGGATGGTGGAGACTCTTTTTGCATATGTGAATGCACTTGTGGCTACAAATTTTGGCATTACTAAGAGCTTCAACCTTGAATGCTCAATTAGGCAAAGTTGCATATTAGCTCCTCATTTCTTCATCCTTGTTGGAGATTTTTTATGTCATGCTATATCGAAGGACCAAGAACATAATTTTCTATAAGGCATCTTTATTGAAAAAAAATGTTCCTACTTTATTAAATATGCATTCTACAAATGAATATTTTTATGATAAAAAATGACAAAGCTATTGCAAATTGTCTTTTTACCATGTAGACTTTTAAGCTCTTAGATTAATTGATATAAATCTTCTAACTTTTGCAATAAGAAGGTTCAAGAATGGGCTTTCTCTAAATCTTGGCATTTCTTATAATAGTCAATTTTTTTCAAATTGTTAGGAATTTCCTTTTACATTATTGAATCTTCAAAAACTTTATGGGATGTTACATTTAAAAAAATTAAACAAGAACTTATTAAGTGGAAGGAGAAGAAGCTTTCAATGACTAGTAAGTTTATTATTTGTAAATATATCATTCAATCTACTCATATTTATTATTCCTCATGTTGGACTACTAGTATTTCTGTATATCATTGCATTGATCTACTTATGAGAAATTTTATTTGGAGTAGTAACCATTCTAGAAAAGGATTTTATCATGCTGCATGAGACATTTTCACTTCTCATAAAGAAGATGGTGGATTAGGATTCATAAATTTTTATAATTAGGATATTATTTTATGTGCCAAGTGGATCGTTAAATGCTTATCTAGTAGAGATCCTTGGAAGCTTCTTTTTTAGAAGTGCATGCAAATTGATAAGCATAGAGGTAGTAGTTATTAGAGAGATAATCATTTTTTAATTACATCCTTTTTCCAAAAGACATTAATCTATTAGGTTCTATTTTCATAAAGCATATTTGGAAGGCTTAGAGGTTTATTAGTGATTTTTGGAACTTCAATAATATTATGATTTCTACCTCTATGATTAATAAGATTTCTCCTTGCTGGCTTTCAATTAATAATGAACCATGGACTGTTAAGCATCCATGACTTTGTAGTACGTGGTGCAAGCTTAGCATTTTTTTTCCTTTCATCTCTTCACATGCATAATCACTTTATTACTTGGCCTAAGTGTCAAAGTCTCTATGGAATTAATGTTTCTAAAAGGTCTATATTTTTAGTCTTTTGGATTTGGACAGAAGTATAGCTAATCAAAATTCTCATAATGATTTTCTTAAATTTTCTTGGACTAATGACCATCATGTTTTTCCATATTTACCTAAGATTATTTATACTCTTATTAGTTATAATGCTAATATTTTGCCAAGATTCAATTATCTTTGGAAGGTTAATCACAATGTGTAGTTACGGAAGCAATGAATTCAAAGATATGAAATGTCACTACTTCTTCAAAAATTAGACATTTTCTATAGTCCTTGATTCATCAAGGATTTTCTATTGGTATTTGGTGCTCTCATTTGGGTGTTCATAACCCAAGATGTCCTATTTGCAAAATGGAAGATACATTCATCCATTGTTGTTTTACTTGTCCCCTTGCTCATAGATCTTGGACATGATGTAGCAAGTATTTACATGGTTTCTGACTAGGATTAGATGAAGTTTTATTTAGTGACACTCCTCAACTTCAATAAATTCTACTTCATAGTTGGTGTTGCTTTCATCCTCTTATTTTCTATGTTATCTAGAAGATTTGATGTAATGTGATTTTTCACAGAGATTCTCTAGCTAATTATCTTCCTTTGTCAATTCAAGATGACACCATTCAACAACTAATGCTTCAATTGAATTCCTAAATATCTCTCTCTATAGTTTTCTTTTTTATTAATAGGAAGCCTTTAGTAAGAAGTAAAAACCCATTTGGAAAATTCTGAACAAGGGCAAGGTTTGATCCTTTTCTTACCCTAAAGGGGAGGTTTTTTAGGATTTGTTATAAGAATGAAAACTTAAAAAGGAATTTCCAAAACCATTGGGTCTTTCCTTTTTGTTATTTTGGAGTTTCTCCTTTGCTTCTCTACTTGTGTACTTTGAATCTAATTTTTTAAATATATTTATTTTTTGGGATCCAATAATAACTTGGTATGAGTAATGAGGGAATGAGGTACATAGCCCCTATAATGATTCCGTTAATATAATGAGTCATATTCTTATTAGTTGCTAGTATAAGTCTAGCCCCATGTCCTATGGGGAATGGAGAAAAAATTATATTGATTTTAAATGATGATTATTAGGAATCCTACAAAGCTTGAATGTAGCCACTCAAAAGAGGTTAAGTTTTTGTGCCCCTTCCCTCCTTTCCTCTTCTATATTTTTTATTATATTAAGCTGCTTCCCTTTATCTCATCAATATTTAGCCTATATTAAAATAGCTCAATGCTACCTAGTAGATGAACTTGTAACCTAGGATTACTACATCAAGACTCATCTCACTAAGTTAACACCTCATTTTTATATATTAAAATAAGAGATGAAGAGTGCAAGCCATAGGCTAGTTGCCTTGCACCTCCAGGCACTAGATTCCAAGCCTAGTGCTATTCCATACATGCTAGCTTAAAGGTCTTGTTCTATGCATATCTTACTTGAAATTCTTTTTAAAATAATTTAAAAAAGAAATGGTCTTAGATATTTTTTGCTTAATATTTATCCACTAAATGGTCTTAGATATATTTGAGGGGGGGAAGTAGGGAATGGAAAGGGGAGATGTATCGAAGCTTAAAAAACATTAATGAAAAGAAAATATTTTGGAGTACATCACATGTTTAATTACTAAGTAGAAAGCAACAATAAAATAAGAAAAGAATTAAATTTCAAATTTTAGAAATGTCTACTTAAATTTACATCCTTAAAATAGATTCTTTGAAAAATCAAGAGAGAAAATTTAATTGTCAGTAGGGAGAATGATCCCAATCCTAACATTCTTTTCCATATCTATTCTTAAACTTAAAATAACAAAATGATTTGATGTAGAAACTAAGAATCAAGAACTTAAAAGTGGGGTTGAATAAGTTCCCCAATTTAAAATTTTGCAACCATCAAAAACAAACACAAATTTTATGTGGTTTTCTAACTTCGGCATGTCCACACTTGGAGGGTAGAATCCATGCACACCTCCAAACTTTATTTCTTCAAAATGTGATTTAAAGGGCACCACACCCTTTATAAGCTTTAAGCTCCTCTTTGGATAGTTTTTTCATTGTAAAACCACTCAACCCCATGATATCCCAATAGGCTCAAAATGTGATTTAAAGGATCCCACAAACTTTACAGATATTAACTCCATAATGAAGTGCTTTATCACCACAAAACCACTTGATCCCACAAAGGTCTTGAAAAGTTCAATGAAGATGTCTTCTCATAATAAGCATATCAACCCCATAGGGCTACAAGAAAGAAAGAAAAAGAACAAGAAAAGAGTGTAACTTGATTTAAAAATCCTTACACTTGAAGCTCAATATAATCAATACAAGCAAATAATGATACAATGAAAAGTAAAGATAAATTCTCTTAGAGTAGCCAATGATGAATCTTCCAATTACTAGTGCTTGCTCAATTCCCAAGATTTTCACTTTGTCTTATAGCCTCAAAGTTTCCAAAAACTCCTCAAAATTCATGCAACAGCTATCAAACAACTAGTATAGAAATCTACTTCAAAGTCTAGATGTCTATCTGATAATAGCCCCAATGCAAGAGAGATGTCTATCTTCAATGATAGACATCTACTATTTTTCCTACACATCTACTCTGCTTTGACAATTTGAGATCTTTCTACACTCCTTGTCAATTTGATAACTTGGTAATTTTTTAATCTTCATTTGGCTCATAGACTTCATTTCCATCCATCCTCTCATCTTGTCCACTTAGTCTTCATTTTGACATCTCACCCTAGATCTCATTTTTAAATTCTCAGATCTCGATGTGAGGTTCTTGTTCATGGTCCTATAAAATAATCATTACACACATACATTCTACATTCTCCATTTTATTAAGGTTTTTACATATCCTTAGGTCAACAAACTCCCCCTTTTGGTGATATCCAAAACTTGAGAATGGGTTAGTATATCCCAAAATTTTTAAGCTAAGAATGATACAAAGATGAGTAGCTATTAAATAGTATGCATCCTTTGGTAAAGATTTTAAAAGGCTAAGGTGAAGCTGATAAAGTATAGAACATAACCATTAAACACAAAGAGATATAATTAAAGCCTTGTTACTTTATGATATAGCCATTTGGAATCAAAGGTAGAGCACTAAAGATCAATTATCCTATCTCTAATATATATGCACAAGTTGTCTTTCTTCTATGTATACCATCACTATATAGAAAGCATCACTATGTAACCATATAGTTATAACTACCTTACACATAAATGTCACATACCCAAACAATCATGATGAGCCGCGATATCGCATCCACCCCGTGATATCGCGTACACGATATCGCGTCCTGCCTCAATTTCTATAAATAAGAGGTGGCTTCCCTTGTTCTGAGAGTTAGACTTAGACCCTTAGCTAAACTCTTGCAGTTTTACCATTCCAGAGTTAGAATAATTCCTATGTGCCAGTAGTAGGAGTCATAGAGTGAACGGATCTTTATTCGAGCAATTTGTACCTGAGCACACATTTGTGTATGGAAATAAAGACGAACTTTGTGATAAACCTTGCAGCATATAGATTAAGCTAAATAGTAATTAATTATTGTTGAATGTTTAAATGCTTTCCTAGTTAATTAATCTCTCNATTAGCCATAAAACCATGACAACGCAAGTAAGTTTGGGAAGACAGCGATTGATTAACCTTGAGTGTTCCATTAAGGCACATAAGCACTTAGTCCTTCGAGTTCGATCGAATTGCGCATGAAACGCTCGTATTCGTATGGTTGAGTGTAGGGCTACCTCACCACTCATCAAATCACATATAATATTCACATAAATTCTTTGCTTTTTTGGACATCATCAAAAGGAACCTAGTCCTTAATAACAACCACTATAAAACCAAATCATAACATATAGTCTCTAATGGATGTGGTTGTTATGTAAGAAATTTAAGAGACCCTTGTCAGCAAGTCTCCCTCTTTGGAACATCCAAAAGATAATACAAATCAATGTCATGATTAGGAGAGTCAATAACATACAAACATTTCAAGTCTAAAAATATCTATGCATAAGAAGAATCATGCTAGATATATTTAAAAATACCAATTACAAGACTCTTAAAGAGAAACATTAAGATACATCATACAATCTTTAAGCAAAAGATCATAAGACATACCACATTTCCCATATTTAGAAGATAAGACATAGTAATTTCATGCCAAGAAGAGTAAATATATACACAACTAACTTTTAAGAATTAGATCAAATTTCAGAAGAGATTAAAATAATACAACTTGTCATGTTAAATGAATCAAAAAATTAAATAAAGCAACTCTAATCAAGATGTTCATAAAACAATAGTCATGTATATCTGAAAATATCTCAACAATTGATTTTCAAGAATGTCTTAGATGTCTTTTCAAGAGACAATGTGAGTACCTTTCTTACTTAATAAACTAATGGTAGAGCTTGAGATCTCTTAGGTGAGTACTACTCATCTCATATTAGCAATAAGGAACTTAAGTACTTTCTTAGCATACAAGAGATTAAACATACAATTTTATTATAGTGCTCAAATAGATTCTAGAAGCTTGCACAATGAAAGATTACTCTTAGGTAAAATATTCTTAAAGATTAAAAAATAACTTGCTCTTTTACCTTCAAGACTTTACTTAATATGAATCTTCTTTTTGATGCTTGTTTTAAGAGTGTGAGAGATTGAAAGCTTGTATCTAAGTATCATGCCTTGGTGAGAATCTCTATAGACTTTCCCTACACTGATGCTCCAAAAGATTATAATGGTTGATGAGGTGCAAGCTCCCCATACATATGTGTGCTAGCTTCTCAATTTAGCTATTGTAGAGAGAGTGCTAATCTTTCCTTAAACCTTTTAAGATATGCATGTTATTATATCATAATTTGATTTACCCAAGAATATAAAATGAACCACCAATATGTGTAGTAAAAAAAATTTAAATCAAGTGTGAAGACTAAGGTGTCCTAACAATATTTTTTTTTCTTTTTTTTAAAATGCAAATATTTGAATGCTTATAGTAAAGAACTTATTTTTGGCAATCAATAGGCAAAAATCATAGCAGCATCAGCAATCTTTAACTTTTGTAATGCATTAACTCCTTGAACATCCATTTATGGCTCACTTTGAATCTCATCAATAAATATTTGCAATGAAATACCAAGATCAAGTATGGAGACTTTTTTCAAACCAAAGTCTCATGTTAGTAGTATCTTAAGATAAAAAATTTCAACAAAGATGCAATAATTTTTCCTTTGGATCTTCAATACAAAGTTTATAAAGGTCCCAAACTAAAAGGATAGAAAGAAACTTTTTAAAATAATTTGTACTTTTATTACAGCTTTATAATTTGATAATATAGATCATAATATGTGGTTTAAACTTACTTGATCTTATCTTGAAACATTTTTTTTGCATCTCAACACCTTAGATGATCAAGATATATTTTCTTTGATAGCTAAAGTATTCATAGAACATCTCCAAAAAATTTACCCAACATAATTTTAAACAAAAACTAATCTAAACTAAGTCTAGTAAGCAAGGGATTAAAGACTTACCATTACTTACCTTACTAGCTTTCTAATATGAGCATGACTAATGGAGTTTGAGATGACATCCCCCATTATATAGTACCATCTTACCATTCAATTTTCTTTTGTTAGCACTTTTGTATGTGTCCTCAAACTCATGTGAGATTTATTCTTTGTCATATTTATGTTCTTCAAGATGGGAGGACTCATATTTTCTAATAGTTAATGGTACTAATCCCTTTAGTCTTTCAAAGGTTTTTCCACCTTCTTTCTCATTCATTTTTCAAGCTATTGTACCCTACAAGATATACTTACTAGATTCCTTTTGACAAGACCAAGTATTCACATTATCTTGCTTTATATGAGGATAATAATAATAATCATATTCATGACCACATTTTTTACAATAAAAATATAAGTTGTCTCTAATTTGAATGGGATTATCAAACCTGATCTTGTTTGAAACTAAATAGGTATAAGCATTCTTTTGAGAGGTTTCCTCTAAATTTTCACTTTTATGCTAATTTTGGGACTTCTCCTCATTTTTTTTGATCCTTTCCTCTTGTATATTCCTACATTTCTGCTCATCCAAATAAGTTAGTATTTGAACCTCATCTTTTACGTCTAAGACTTCCCTTTTAAACCTAGAACATAAAGTATACACTTCAAAGATATTTCTATGCATATTTTTCTTTACCTTTCTAATTAGATAATGCAAAATAATAATTTTCTCATGTAGTTAACTTTTACTTTCATCATTTTTACCTCTTCATTCATCAAATACTTCTATAGAATTTTATTTGTAAGGGTCATGCATATGATATGTGAGTCCTTTTTAGCATTATCTACCTCTTCCTCACTTTGTTCTACATTATCCCACCTGGTGTAGAAGTTTGTCTTTTTCAAATCAACTTCATTTTTATATTTCCATTGCAACCTACCAGTACTAGGACATTTGGAGGCCACATGGCCTCTTCCATCATACATCCAACATTGTATAGAAAATGCATCAAATTTTGAATTTGTAAAATTCTTATCTTTCTCTTTACCTTTGGATTAAATGGGGCCTAGTTGATTAAAGCTTCTTCCTTTCCTTACAAGAATTCTTTGAACTCTTCTTGATAGACGAGCTAGTTCATCTTCACTATTAGATTCTTTTTCAACTGGATCCTTCTCCTTTGATGTAGATTTTAGGATGATAGACTTTTCTTTTATCACTCCTTCACTTATGAGATTCATCTCATAAGCAATAAGAGCACTTTAGAGCTCTTCAAATTTCAACACTAAAAAGTCCCTAATTTCTTCCATAGTAGTGACTTTTGATCTAAACTCAAGCTATAAAGTTCTAATCATTTGTATAATTACATCACTTTCTAGTAAGTTCCTACCCATTCCTCTAATTACTACAACAAGATTATTTTCCCTAGAGAAGTAATCCTTTATCTTTTCTTCTTCTTTCATTTTATCCTTAGCATATTCCCTTTGTAATACTAAAAGTTTTGATTGTTTAACTATAGATGTGTTCTCATAAGTTGTTTTTAAGGTTTCTCGTATTTCCTTAGCCATTTTACATCTAGTCATTCTATTAACCTCAAATTTATTCAATGAACAATATAAATAATTTTTGGCTTTTGAGTCATACATTATCTTATCTTTTTCTTCCATAGTCCATTTGCTTTGTGGCTTGAGTGCTTTTGTGATGTCATTGATAGGCGATGTGTAATCTTTAAAAATTGACTTCCACACTTCAAATTCCATGGATTTGAAGAATCCTTACATCCTTTCCTTCCAATATGCAAAGTTAAACCCATCAAACATTAGTGGCTTGGTTTACAATGTCCCCTCCATTTTTCACTCTTGAAATGTGAAGCAAAAACTTGAGAGTAATGGGCTTCGATACCACTTAAGGATTGAGAACATAGAAGGGGGTTAGAATAAGTTCCTAATTTAAAATGCTGCAACCACCAAAAATAAACAATAATTTTATGTGGTTCCCCAACTTGGGTATGTCCACACTCGAAGGGTAGAATCAATGCACACCTCTAGAACTGGTTTCTTCAAAATGTGATTTGAAGGACATCACACCCTTTACAATCTTTGAGCTCCATTCTAGAGTATTTTTTCACTGCAAGACCACTCAACCCACAAGGTTCCAACAAGCTCAAAATGTCGTTTAGCGGATCCTACAACCTTTACAAATGTGAGCTCTACATTACATTTTTTTTTTCATCACAAAACCACTAAATCCCACAAGGCCCTGACAAGCTCAATGAAGATGCCTTCTTGCAAGAAGCACATCAATCCCACAGGGCTACAAGAAAGAAAGAGAAAGAACAAAGAAAGAGTGTAACTTTATTTACAAGTCCTTGTACTTGAAGCTCAATATAATCAATACAAGAAAATGATGATATAATGAGGAGCAAAGAAAAATTCCCTTAGAGTAGCCAATGATGAATCTTTCAATGAATAATGCTTGCTTAATTTCCAAGATTTTCACTTTGTCTTATAGCCTTCGAGTTTTCAAAAAATCCTCTAAATTCATGCAACAGCTATCAAACAACTAGCATAGACATCTACTTCAAAGTTTTGATGTCTATCTAAGAATAGCCCTAATGCAAGAGAGACATCTACCTAGAAGTGTAAAAGTTTACTATTTTTTTCAAACTTCTATTATGCTTTAATAGTTTGAGATCTTAGTGCACTCCTTATCAATTGACACCTTGGTAGTCTTTGAAACATCTTCATTTGGCTCATAGACTTCACTTCCATCCATCCCCTCATCTTGTCCACTTAGTCTTCATTTTGACATCTCACAGTGAATCTCGTTTTTGAAGTCTCAGATCTCCATGTGAAGTTCTTGCTCATGGTCCTCTAAAATTATCATTACACACATACATTCTACATTCTCCATTTTCTCTAAGGTTTTAACATACCATAAGGTCAAAAAAAACATAAAACTTTGATGAAATATCAATTTTTATAGGAGAGAAATGTACAAAAATATATGTTGATATATATTATCCATCATGATCACATCAATACTTTTAAATTTTGCTACAATCCTTTTTTCAACATAAGATTTAACTATTGCATAAAAATTAATTCTTATATATAAGGAAAAAATTTTCTTATATGTTGTCTATTTGAATTAACCAGTACTTCCTAAAAAAATATATTTACAGAAGCTTTTATCTTCTCTAGTTTCTTTATTGTTATTTTATCATTCTTATCATTGAAATTAATTTGATTTTTTGTTGTTTTAGCTTCATATTGTTCTTTTTTTCTCCATCCTTAATTTTAACACATTTTTTCTTTTCCTTAGCATCATTTTTCTTGAGTAGAAAAGGATAAACATTAAACAAATATCCTTCACAATGACAAAAATTGCAAGAATTAAAAAATTAGTATACATAATTGGTTGAATATAATTCATTTCACTTGATTGCAAGATCAATTCCTTTTTATTGTTAAGAATATTGATTTTAGTTAAATAAAAGTCTCTACAAAAATAAAATTGTATAGAAATAGATTTCATATACTTAATAAGACCAATAAGACTAATAATTTTATGCTAAGCTTTATGAAAAATCAACAAATATTAAATAACTCAACAAAACATGAAAATTTAGATTGTTATTCAAAATGAATATTAAAATCTAGAGTCCACTTACAAATAATTAACATTGCATGCTTAAGTATGAGGTAGGTAACCCAAAATTTGAATGAACACATATCATGATGTTAGATCATCTACTAGTGAGTTGTATACATCATCGAGGAGAATAAAATTAGGTGTCTTAGTTACATTAACTTTACTAGAAGAAAGCATCTCAAATTTTTACTCACTAGCTTATAATCTACATTCTCAAAATCAGCAAAATTTTTTGCATTGATAAAAGAAGTAGAAATTTTGGCATTATTTGAAGAAATTAGAGGTAATTTAGGATCCCCCATAAGGGAATTCTAGAGAGATTTAATCCACTAGAGAAAAATCTTCAAAACCTTAAACAGTTTAACTACAAGTACCTTGCATGTGATTATAGACTTAAGGAAAGCCTATATATACCAAACCCTCATCCTCACTTTTGACTTTGTCAACCTTACAAATTTGGATGTGCTTTAAACTTAGAGTTTATAACTGAGTTGGAGATATTGCTAAATCAAATTTAAAGAGAAGAGAAGGAATCTTAACCTCGAATCTTACGTATATCAACTTATGTAAGTGTGGTTTCACCTATTTTTGAGTTTTAGGTTTTTAATAAAAGTGGTTTCTTAGCCATTAGGGTTTTATCTATAATGTATAGGGTTGTTTTCCTTAGTTCGTTCTTGGATCTTACTTGGTTAACCTCTAATCTTACCTAATCTACTTCAAGATAGAGGTAAGAATTGATTCCAATATTACTCATTATCATTCAATCTTTTGGGCCTACATGTTATGCTTAAAATGATAATAAAATGCTTTAAACCCCAAATACAAAAATTAACATATTATTAAGCTCAAAACTTAGAAAAATTATGAATATTATCATCTTCATCCTAGCCCTATCCTAACAAAATGAGTTTGGCTACAAAAATTATAAATATGTAAACATAAATTACGTTAAATCCAAATTAGTATAAAATTAAATTATCAAATAGTTAGACAAGTAAAACACACATCCAAGGTTCAAACCACAAAACCATGCAAGTCATAAATAACCAAATTAATGTAAGAAAAAATATAAAAATTAAACACTAGGATAAGGACCAATTAATACAAAAGCTAAGTAAAAGAAAATAGAAATCATTGGTTCAAATCACAAACATGACATACAAAGGATTAATGAAATTTGAGGAATTACATCTCTCTCAACCTTAAGAGTCTTTCTTTTGAAAGATCTTAAGATGAGCCATGCATAGATATTTTTTAACCTTTTAAGTTGCCTTTCCCAAATGACATTCATCATTAGTATGATCTTGTTTCATAACTTGTGTTCCATCTTGTCAATGATCTAGATTGGTTTCTCTTCATAGTTTGCACTAGGTTAAACTTGAACTTCTTACAAACTGATCATATAACTTAGATTGGAAGCATACCTCTAAAGAATGGACATAGGAATACATCATAGATTTCTTAGAGCTATGAAGAATGACCAAGTTGATGAGCCACTAGACCAATTTCTCTTTAAAATATCAAATGGCTAAATATACCTTTGAGCTAACTTCCATTTCTTTCCAAATCTCAACACTCCTTTCATTGGTAAAACCTTCAAGAAGACATGGTCATCAATGTTAAACTTTAAAGGTCTTCTCCTTACATTAAGTACTTGACGTAACAATCTTGAGCTGCTTTCTAATAATCTTGAATGAGGCATATTTAACTTGTTGTCCTTTCCATAATGTTAGTATTGATCACTTGATGATACTCTAAAGCATCCCAACAAAGTGTTCTATGTCATGGTTGGCCATAAAAAAGCTTGTATGATAATATCCTCAAACTTGCTTGATGATTATTGTGAACAAATTTAGCCAAAGGTGGAACTTTCTCCCGACTATTATTATAATCCAAAGGACAAGCTCTTAACATATCATCAAATATTTTAAATTAGTTATTACATCCCTTCTAGATACATTGGGTATGGCAATTTGATTATGATTTATACATTGCATGTGTAGTCTTGGTGGGTTATTAGGGATGAGTTAGTTTATTATGATTGCACTTTATATGTTATGAGGCTTTCATCTTTATGTTATGATTATGATGTCTTTACATGCTTAACTAACATGATTATGTACACTAGCCCTGTGTGATGTATCAAACAAGTGATATTGCTTACAAGGATGTTGAATTGGATTATAAGAGAAACTATTTGATTTGTATTTATGCTTTATGTGTGATTTTTGGTATTTATGCATTTGAATTGTAGCACTATGTTGTATGATGCTTCGATGTGATTCTAGCATATGGATGTGTAGAGTGTTTGATATGAATCTCATAGTTTCAAATGGATTTTGATTTGGAATCCTAGTGTGTTTGTTAGGCATGTTTGAAGTACAGGGCATTCGTTAGGGAGGAAAATTTTTTAAAAAGGACTTATGAAAATATTTCCTTTAAAAAAATAATAAACAATTCAAAAAAATGTAAAGCACAAGTAAATCAAGTTTTGCACATGACATGCTTAACCAAAATTTTTTTTTTTTTAAGTAACTTTTATGCGTAAAGAAAAACCCTTAGTTTTTCTTTGTTTTAAAAAATTGATGTCCACAACACTTCATATTTTTATGCCACTACCTTCCATACATGTACCCATAGAATTTGGGTTTTTGTTTGTTTTGGTTGTTCATATGAACATAAACATAGTTGAACCCTATTTTTTTTTCATTCCTCTATATTCTTCCATTTTCACCCTTTTCTAAAGTTTGAGCTTCATGGATGGATTTTTCTTTGCTCTAAACATGGATTTGGGATTGTTGCAATCATATTTATGTAGATATGAAATTTATTTAGAGAAAAGAAAAGTTTTGCTAGATTTTTGAGGATTTTATGCTTGTTTCGACCTTTTTGCCACAACAGTTTTAATTGGTGGGTTGCCTTTACACTTTCCTTGTATTTTTATGCTAGATTAATATATATGATCATGAAATGTAGAAATGTGGAATGGATAGTTAAAAGATTTATTTTGGACTATTAATTTGTAAATTTCCTAAAATTTTATGGTGTTGATTGTAGATTGTTTATTAATAACTATACAATGTATAATATGATGTAAACTTGCAAAATATTAGGCATGCTATTGATGAGACTAGCATGATTAGAATATTATATTTTTTGGGCCTATTGTTGTGTGGGAGTTTCTAGGAGTTCTAATTACTACAAGTTGTAGTTAAATATTGTTATTTATTCTTTTATTAATTAAACTTTAAACACACATAACTCTTCTTCCAGGAGTCTAAATTAGGTGAAATTAGTGTTGTTAGGATCATTTTGGGAAGTACTTTCTAATCGTAGAATTGGTTTTCTTTTTGGATATGTATCATCTTAGGAGTTACAATAGCGGTCATTTTTATGAAATTATATGGAGTTTAAGAAGTATGGTTGTGGCACAAAATTTTGTTCTATCAATTTTTAGTATTGTTTTCATTGAATGAATGTGACTATTAGGTGTGGATATATATGGTTATGTTATGTTTGTTTTAGATATGTTATGCTTGTGACGGGTGTTTGCATAAGCTACCCTGGATTTGTACATGTCTTCACAATGATGCTTGTAACAATCATTGGAGGATGGTGCTAGCGTAAGGGTGTGAATCAACCGGTGATGAGGCACCTTAGAGATAGATATGTGTTGATCCTTCACTGTGATGCACCAGTGAGGCTCTTGTTTTAGGCCTCATCCTGAGAGTGGGAGAGGATATATATGTTCATCCCTACAACTGATACATGGCATAGTTGTGTTTGTTCCTACAAACAGTCCTCCAAAAGACTAGTGGTTGCAAGTAATAGGCTGATGGACCCTAGCACTAGCTAGGTAAATAAAAGACCTACAAGAAAGTGATTAATTATGAACATTCATGAAAATGTTTCACATGCTACACTAAGTGTGGATATGCTAGCAATCACATAAGTTGTATGTATGGCAGTATTAGTTTGTGAGTCATAGTATCGATAATACATCATATGATTGATTTTGGATGGTATGGTCCATGAGATGTTTGTTGGTATGCAGTGGATATGATGGCATGGGCACGATAGTGAAGATGCATGTGGAGTGGTGCAATGTTTGATTATATCTGACAGTGATTATATATGTGATTGTATGATAGCCATCTATTCTCTTTAGTAATGATTATGCTAGTGTTATGCGTGATATGATATGAATATGTAATGCTATGAGCATGTGCAAGACTAGCAGATGATGAAGGTTGCCTTATACCCCATTCCTCTCTTCTAATGTAGTACTTGTTGATCATCTAGCAAGGGAAGTGTAAAGGCTTCCCACTCAGTTTTATACTAACTTTGTTTATTTGTAGGTGAAAGCCATAGAGGTGCAAGCAAGCATTGAGAGAGAAAGAGTAGAGGAGGAAAAATTTCTTTGGGTACTAGTGGATGTATATTTCCATGGATAGTGGTGTGGACTATTCATATTTGTATGACCCTTATTGTACTCCTATATATAAAATGATGATGTTTATGTTTTTTTGTATCTTATTCAAGCAATATATATTTTTGGTTATGTAGAGACATGCAATTTTATGAATTGAAATGTATGCTCAGTTGCTAGTTTGGCATGGATTTTTGTGTAGTTTGAACATCCATAATATATATATATATATTGTATGTATGTACATATATGTATATATAAAGTGATTTATTCTTAATGTATTTTCATGCACCACTAGTTTCTTAGTTTGTCATACTTCCATTGTGTTATTACTAGTAATCTTAGGCATCACTCTATCCTAGCCAGGTGTGATAGGACAGGGTGTTACATAGTGGTATTGGAGCTAGTGTACTTTAATGTTGCATGATGTTTGGGGTACTCACAAATTTGTGATTTCAAGTGGTAGACATGTATAGCAAATGTGATCATGATGCTGGTGGAGCTCATAGGTTAGAAAGGTCCAATGATAGGTAGGCATAGCCTCCTTAGTCATCTAGCAGTGATCCTACAAGTAGACAACTAGATGTTATTCAATAGCTATTACAAATTCTGTAGTAGCATGTTGTAGCTAGTGATGCTCCCATTCCCACTATTAGGGAAGTGAGAAGTGGTAGTGGTAGTGAAGGCTCAAAAGATTCAAATAGGTAGCCTGCTAATAGGAAACTAGTAGAGGAGTTTCAAAGGTTAAGACCTCATAAATTTTCTGGCATTGAGGATCCTACTACAACAATTGAGTAGTTGGAGGAGTTGCATAAGGCTTTTGATTTGATGGGTTGCTCATCAGGTCAACAGATTCTATTAGCAATATATCAATTGGTTGGCACTACTTAGCATTGGTGGATGATTAAGGAGTATACCAAGGGATGAACTAGCCAAGAGGTGGATGATTTTCTAACATCTTTTAGGGCCTGTTATGTGTCTATTCAGTATGCCCAAGCCAAGGAGGAGGAGTTCTACTATTTGTATCATTGTAGTTAGTCTGTGGCAGAGTATGATGCTCGTTTCTCTAAGCATAGTAGCTATGTACCATCGATGCATATAGATGCTTGGGCATGAGCAAAAGGATTTGTTAGAGGTTTGAGGAAATATTTAAAGGACCACATATTACCCCTCAAATTGACATCCTATGATGAGACCAAAGTAGTTTATATGGATTTACAGAGAAGCCAACAAGAGGATGCAGCTCAAAGAGAGAGGTGGAAGGAGCAAAAGAGAGGACTGACATATGTAGGTAGGCTTGGCATCTCTAAGTAGGCTTGTGGCCCTACTATTAGAGCTAGTCATGGATCTATTATCTGTTATAGACGTGGGCAACCTAGCCATCTATAGAAGGATTGCCAAAATTGTTTTACATGTATGCAACTAGGACATAAGGCTAGGAAGTGCCTAAAGTAGGTAGGCAATCGTGGAGGAGGCAAAGGCTAAGGATAACAAGCTCCTATTTTGGATGGACATGAAACACCTATTACCCAATTAGAAGGAGTGAACCAAAGGATTTAGGGATGGGTGTATGTCCTAACAAACCAACCATTGGATGTGCAACCAAATATAGTAATGGAGATGGAAGGTACAATTTTGGACTTTGGTGTATTGATTTTATTTGATCTAGGTGCTAGCCATTCTTTCATAAATTCTATTGTTGCACATCATGTAGCTCTTGCATGTCATTCTCTTTCTCCTAGTTTAATAGTATCTTCTACTAGAGGTCATGAGACTCAAGTTAATCAAGTGTGTATAGGTGTACCAATAGAATTGAAAGGTGTGTAGTGGATTAGTGATTTCAATGTTATGGATCTTAGGGTATATGATGTAATTTTGGGAATGGATTGGTTGTCATAGTTTAATGCCAGTTTGGACTATTGACAAAAGCTCCTAAGAATATAGTCAGCTAATGGTGCTCTAATTAAGGTACAAACTCATCCAATGTCTGTGCACCTAGATTTGATCTCCTCTTAGATATACCATAGAATGATTCAAAAGGGACATGGATGCCTTGTGGCCATAGTGTATAACACAGATAAGGTGGAGATAGATCAAATCCCTATGATTCAGAAATTTCCTAATGTGTTATAGTCAAAATTACTAGGTTTGTCACCAAGGCAAGAGATTGAGTTTGAAATCAAACTTAAACTTGGCACCAATTCTATTTCAAAGGCTACACATAGGATGTCTCCCATAGATATACCAAACCTAAAGATCCAACTATAAGAATTGCTAGACAAAGGCCTCATTTGGCCTAGTATATCACAATGGGATGCACCAGTGCTATTTGTTAAAAGGAAGGATGGAAGTTTGCAATTATGCATAGATTACAGATAATTAAACTAGGTGACTATGGGAAAACATATCCTCTATCATGCATTGATGACTTTTCTAACCAATTTCAGGAAGCTCATGTATTCTCAAAGATTGATCAAATTAGAATTGTAGGAGAAAATTTGAGAGAAGTAGTAGCATGATTCATGATGTTAATAATTGAGACAACATATCACCATTGATGGAGCATTCTCTATGGATAGTCATGATGTGTTACAAAGGGATGGCCAATTATGTGTTCTAGAAGCTCTATGATTTTAGTTGATGGAGGAGGCCTGCATTAGTATATATCAAATGCATCTAGGTAGTTAGAAGCTATACAAGGGTTTACAAAAAATGTATTGGTGGCCTAGTATGAAGAAGAATATAATAGAGTATTTCTTTTGATGCTTAATTTGCTAGCAAGTGAAGATGGAGCATTAGATGTCTAGGAAATATTTGCACTTCTACAATATTTCTTAGTGGAAATGGGATGTCATTGATATGGATTTCATTGTTGGCTTGTCACAAGCTCGTAGTGGCTATGAACATTAGTAGTTGTTGAATTTTTGATAAAGTCTACCCATTTCCTTGCCCCACGAGCATTGATGAGTGCAGTAGAGATTACACATTTCTTTCTTTTATAGATAGTGTGATTACATAGTGTGCCACAATAGATTATTAGTGATAAAGATGCTCAATTCATGTCATATTTTTGGTAGGAATTTTAGAAAGAGATGGGTATAAAGCTAAAAATGAGTTTGACATATCATTCACAAATTGATGGTCAACTTGAGTAGGTGAATTAGATTCTTAATGACATGTGGAGAGCTTGTGCTTTGTAGTATAGAGATGGTTGGGATCAGATGCTACCACTGGCTGAATTTACATATAATAATAGTTATCAAGAGAGTTTGTGAATAGCACCAGATGAGATTTTATATGGCAAGCCATGTAGAACACACTTATGTTGGGATACTATAGAAAATTGCTAACAAGTGAGCATAGATTTGATGAGGCAAACCACAAAGCAAGTTCATAAGATTCAAGATAGATTAAGAGCTACACAGGATAGGCAAGCAACATATGTCAATTAGCATCAAAGACCACCTGAGTTTGTAGTTGGTGATCATGTATTTCTTTATGTTTCTCCCTTAAAGGGCCTTACATGATTTGGTTGGAAAGGAAAATTGACTCCTAGGTATGTTGGTCCTTTGGAGGTACTACAGAGGATTAGGAGAGTAGCCTATTGGATAGCATTACCCCCTTAGTTGGCACATGTACATGATGTGTTCGATGTATCTATGCTATGACGTTATGTGCTTGATGAACATCATGTGATTGATCAGTCAGGTATACAGCTACAATCTAACATCAATTATGTAGAGCAACCAATAGAGATTATTGATCACATGTTGATATAGCTACGTAGTAAAGTTATGCCTATGATTAAGATTTTGAGTAGACATACAGCTTTAGAGGCTACTTGGGAGGTGAAGACTGACATGCATGTAGCTCATCCTAAGATCTTCCTAGAGGAAGATTCTCAAAGAGGGGAGAGTATTACATTCCTTCTAGATACATTGGATATGGCCATATGATTATGATTTATATGTTACATGTGTAGTCTTGATGGGTTATCATGGATGAGTTAGTTTATTATGATTACACTTTGTATGTTATGAGGCTTTCATCTTTATGTTAAGATTATGATGTCTTTACTTACTTAACTAATATGATTATGTATACTAGCCCTGTGTCATATGTTGGACAAGTGATGTTGCTGGCAAGGATGTTGGACTAGAGTACAAGAGCAACTATTTGATATATATTTATGCTTTACGTGTGATTTCGATATTTATGAATTTGAATTGTAGCACTATGTTGTATGATGCTTCGATGTGATTCTAGCATGTGGGTGTGTAGAGCATTTGATATAGATCTCATAGGTTCAAATGGATTTTGATTGGGAGTTCTAATGTATTTGTTAGGCATGTTTGAAGTGTAGGGCATTAGTTAGGGAGGACATTTTTTTAAAAGGACTTATGAAAATATTTCCTTTAAAAAAATAATAAACAATTCAAAAAAAAACTAAAGCACAAGTAAATTGGGTTTTGCATGTGATGTGCTTAACCAAAATTTTAAAAAACTAATTTTTATGCATAAAGCATAAACCTTAGTTTTTCTTTATTTTTTAAAAAATACATTTTTAACACTTTGTATTTTTATGTCATTACCTTCCATACATGTACCCATAGAATTTGGGTTTTTGTTTATTTTGGCTATCTGTATGAACATAAATGTAGTTGAACCCTATTTTCTTCCCACTCCTCTATTTTCTTCCATTTTCACCTTTTTTTGAATTTTGAGCTTAATGGATAGATTTTTCTTTGCTCTGAACCTAGATTTGATATTGCTATGGTCATATCTACATTGCTACGAAACTTGTTTAGAGTGAAATAGAGTTTTGCCAAATTTTTGAGGATTTTATGCTTATTTTAGACTTTCTACCATAACAATTTTAATTAGTGGGTTGCCTTTATATGTTCCTTGTATTTTGTGCTGAATTAGTATATATGATCATGCAATGTGGGCATGTGGGATAGATAGTTAAAAGATTGAGTTTGGATGTATTATTTTGCAAATTTTCAAAAATTTTAATTTTACAATTTTGGTTGTGAATTATTTATTAATAAATATTTTATGTATGACATGATGTGAACTTGTGGAATGTTAGGCATGCTATTAATGAGACTCACATGATTAGAATATTATATTTTTTTGGGCCTGTTGTTGCATGGGAGTTTCTGAAAGTTTCGATTATCATGAGCTGTAGTTAAATATTATTATTTATTCTTTTATTAATTAAACTTTAAATGCACATAACTCTACTTCCAAGAATCTAATTTAGATAAAATTCATGTCATTGGGATCATCTTGGAAAGTACTTTCTAATTGTGGAGTTTGTTTTCTCTTTGGACATATATCATCTTAAGGCTTATAATAGTGGTCATTTTTACAAAATTATATGTAGTTCAAGAAGTATGGTTGTAGTACAAAATTTTGTTTTGTCAATTTGTGGTATTATTTTCATGGAATGAATGTAACTGTTAAGTGTAGATATATGTGGTTATGTTATGTTTGTTTTGGATGTGTTGTGCTTGTGAGATATATTGGCTTAAGCTAGCCTAGATTTCTACACGTCTTCGCAATGATGCTTATAACAATCATTGGTGGGTAATGCTAGCGTAAGGGTCTAGAATAGTTGGTGATGAGGTACCCTAGAGGTAGATATGCATTAATCTCCACTATGATGCATTAGTAAGGCTCCTATCTTAGGCCTCATCCTGAGAGTGGGAGAGCATAGGTGCATTTGTACCTATAGTTGATACATGACATAGGTGTGTTCATCTCTATAGTTAGTCCTCCAAAAGGCTAGTGGTTATGGGTCATAGGTTGATGAACCCTAGCACTGGTTAGGTAAATAAAAGACTAATAAAGACCTACATGTAAGTAACTAATTATAAGTACTCATGACAATGTTTTACATGCTACACTAAGTGGGGGTATGCTAGCGACCACATGGGTTGTGTATATAATGGTATCAGTTTATGAGTCATAGAGTTGATGATATATCATATGATTGATTTAGGATGGTTGTGATCAATGAGATGTTTGTTAGTATGAAGTGGATATGACGGCATGGGCATGATAGTGGAGATGCATGTACAGTGGTGTAACAAATATATGATTGATTATGTCTGATAGTGATTATATATGTAATTGTATGATAGCTATCTATTCTTTTTAGTAATGATTATTGATGAGCAGTGAGGTACCCCTATGCCCAACCATATGAATCACAAGCATTACACACAATTTGATCGAACTCTATAGACCTTAAGTTCTTAAGTACACTAGTTTCAAGAAAGTGATACCTAATTAAAATGATCATTGTCTTCTTAGTTCCACTTGTGAGGTACAAGTATATGGTTAAGTGCAATTGAGGTATGTGATTTTTATCATTTTATATTTTATATGTTTAATTACCTAAAACCAAAATGAGAGGTAAAGTAATTTAAGATCTAATTTGTCTACTACCTATCTAGCCTAACACAAGTACCTATTTCCACTCTCTAGACACATCTTGAATGCATGTAGCACTGCTAGATTACCAAATGCTAAGCATTTCTAGGTTACTAAGTGCTACACGTATGCTTGAAGTGGTCATGCTTATGTTCATTAACAATTGGGAATTGTTTGCTTAATGAAAATGCATTAAAGTAAAGTGCATGAATATTAAATGCATTAAATGAAACATTAATCTAGTCTCAGTGCTACAAGGATTATCAAAGGATTTGTTTTTATTCTCATTAGACTGCTATGTTGAGGTACATCAGTGCTCAAACAAAGATCTGTACACACTTAGACTTCTACTATGGGCACTCAAAAAATATTCTAACTCTAGAGAAAACACACTACAAGAGCTTCACTATGCTATGACAAAAAACTCTATGAAAATCATGAGCCCAAATGCTATATTTATAGGTTGACATATACCTCGCAATATCAAATATTTGGCATCATGTCTTGGGCTCCGATATTAGGTATTCGATATCAAGGCTAGTCTAAACATAATTCATCATACCCCCACAACTAAATGAAAACTCATCCTGAAGTGAAAGAAGATGAATAAGTTCCTTGCAAAATATTGGGAAGGTATGGGATTATTGACTGACATTCAAACTGACTCAGATGGAACAAACAAACTCCTAAGTGCCTGAGTGTATGGATTACAATATTTTACAAAATTTTGTGTTCATGACAAGAGAAGAGAGCATCTTGGACAAAACTGACATCCATTCCTTTGGTAGCGAAAGAGCAAGGAAGAAGATTCAACGATCATGAAGAGTCCTTGTCACATGGTGCTGCTATTGCCGCTTCCTTTGTAAAGACAGTCCTACTTCCAACTTGTGCATTCCGTCCATGCTTTCCACTACAATCATAACAAAATCATGGATTAGTCTGCAATGTGTAACATATAGCTTTAAAGTACCTTATCTTGTCAATGGCTACACTTGGCTAGGTTGTGATTATGATGGATGAATTTTGATAATAGTGTTAGTAGGAAGGCTTAAAAAATATGGTGGAATGGATAAGTGGTCCATTAGCAAATTTTCAAAAGTTCAAGCATAATAAAATACTTGAGGAGGGTTAAAGAATTCACAACAAAGACAATAAAAATATTTTACTGAAGAACTTTGTGAAGGTATGCACAATAGGATGTCATTGATGGGGCAACCAAAAGGATTTGATTGTAAGAATGTCTAAGGATAAAGAACTTAACTAACCCAACCAAAAGATATGCAAGTGGACCCTTCCCAAAGTAGGTATTGGCCTTTTATTATCCTTGCATAACTTCAAACTAAGGAGTCTGTGGACCCCATGGATGATTAATGGTTACAAAAGGTTAAGTACAAAAACTCGAAAGAAACTACCTAGGAATTTTGACACATCAAACCAGGACATCAAACAAGAACATGTAATTGGCAGTGAGGTGAGACATGAAAAGCATAGATGAAAGAAAGAGAGAGTGGACTAGAATTCTTGATTAAGGTCACATGAATTCCCTTGTAAATTTTATGGTTAAATGACTTGATAAGATCCATCCTTAGTTCAAACCAAAACCAACCACATTTAGTGACTTCACATCACCATTCTAAGACCAATCCATCCCCCTGAGACCTAAGAGCACTTCCATAGAACAACCACCACTCCTTATTAGAGAAGAAAAGAGAAGTAGGAAGTGAGGAAGGGCCTTAGTTAAAGGGGACCTTTAGGCATGGGTAACATGTCTTTCTAGTCCCATAACCAGTGCTTGTAGCCTATTTATTTTCTCTAAAGGGTGTGCTTTAAAGTCCCATCAGTTTTTTAATGAGAACCACACCATACAAATACTTATTTAATTTCCTTTTATTGGTCAACATAGAACAGTAAGAAATCCATGAAAACACACATGCACCCAAGTAAGCAAAAAGGCACAAAGAGTACCAAATCCCCTTGAAGTCACACCTTGTTCAAACCTTTGAATCCTTTCCAAATTCAAAAACTACCAAAGTCACAAATTCATTATAGTTTTATTAATGAAAAAGGGACTGCACATGTCCAGAACAAGGAAAACCCTAAAGTTTGTGGATGGGTGGATGTTGTAAACTCACTGCCTGTTGCATGAAAACAAAACCATATCTTAATTATCTATAACAAAATTCCAAGCTAGAATCTAGACACCAACAATCAAATAACGAGATAGCACATGTCCACATCAATTAAATCACACTATACCTAGTTGGCATTAAGACGCTTATTATTAAAACAAGATAAGAAAATCACATCCAAATAAAGAAAAATAAAAATATATAAGAAATTGCAAAATATTCAAGAAAAAGAAAACATACTAACGATGTTGTAAATAAAAACTTTGAAAGTTTAATAATGTAGAAAAAAAAGTGTAATATAAAGAATGTGTAAAACAAAAAGTTATAAAACAAAAATGTAAAAACTAAGGAGCCACTTGTATGGTTAACATGGATGGCCATCCCCCCCACAACTAAGTTGAAAGAAGGAGATATAAAAGATCGAGCATGATTGTCCATCTGATGAGGTGTGTGTTGTATTAGTTGGCTAAGGCTCATGGAAAGGTTTGATTTATTGTATGTTGACTAGCTATTTCTTGTCTAGGTTCTCAGGTGTATAGATCATCATGATCCTAGAAGGAAAAGTTTCATAAATGATATAAGGTCCTTCCCATAATATCTAGAACTTGGTTCGTTGAGGGACATGTGTGGGGTTCCAGTAGACAAACTTATCTCCCAGTTGAAATTTAACTTTTTTGATTCTAAGGTCATGGCACTTTTTGTTGAATTCCTTGTGCAGTATGTTAAGACTCATTAATCTTTCTTTTTATGCTAGACTTAAGTCAAGGTCAACGTCACATGTCATTGAAAGTGTATAGAGCTCGGATTGAATAAGAAGTATTGATAATTTTCTGTACACTAGCTCATAGGGAGAATAGCCTATAGGAAGTTTCCATGTTGAGCGGTAGGCCCAAAGGGCATCATTGAGTTTCATGCTCCAATCTTTCCTATGTTTGCTAATAGTTCTTGTTATAATCCTTGTGATTTCCCTATTGGTAACCTCAGCTTGACCATTGACTTGGGGGTGGTAGGGTGTTGTGAGTTTATGTTCAACCCCTAGGCATTGCATCAGCTTCTGAAAGGTAGTGCCTATAAAATGAGTTCCATTATTACAAATTAATGCACATGGCACACCAAACCTGTTTACAACATTTTGTTGTACAAATCGAGTAGCAGTAGAAAATGTACAATTGGTGATGGTTGTTGCTTTTTCCCATTTCATACAATAGTCAACAACAACTATAATGTACACCTTTCCATTTGACATAGGCATGATGGGATCCATCAAATTAATGTCCCAAATGTCAAAGGGTTCTAGTGGTTAAATCCATTATTGAGTTCCTTTCATTCAAGCAATCATTCCACCATCTCGTTGGAAACATTCACAAGAGTGAACATATTCATGAGCATCCTTGAAAATTTTTGGCCAATAGTATCCTACCATTAGGCTTTTAATGGTTGTGCATCTCCCAACATAGTGGCCCCCACAAATACCTTCATGACCATCTTGGAGAATGCATAGTTGATCAGCAACAAGGGCACACCAATGAACCAAGCCATCAATGCACACCTTGTAGAGGTGTTCGTTGATCTCCATGAAGCATTTTACCTAGTGAAGAAACTTTTGTTTCTTTCAGTGGTCCAACCCTTGTGGCATCTCTTGGATGAGAAGATAGGTGAGAATGCTATCATACCATTTAGGCTCATTGGGCAATTATTTAGTTATAGCCCTAGAAAAGAGGAGTTCATTTAGGAAACATATTAGATAGTGGATTCTCCTCCTCTTTGTTGTCCCATCATAACTAAGATAAGTGGTCGGCAACCACATTCTCATTGCCCTTTTGATCTACCATTGTTAGATTGAATTACTATAAGATCACTACCCACCGTATGACACGGGGGCGCGCCGTTGGCTTATTCATTAGGAAACGGATGGCATTGTGGTCTATGTGCACAAACACTTTGTATCCAAGCACATAGTGTCGGAACCTCTCTAGAGAAAACACCATTACCATTAGTTATTTTTCTGTAGTAGTGTAGTTAAACTATTCACCCACNCTCTCTAGAGAAAACACCATTGCCATTAGTTATTTTTCTGTAGTAGTGTAGTTAAACTATTCACCCACAATGCTTTAGCTAGTGTAGTGGATGTAATATGGACATTTCATATCATCCATTTGTGTAAGCATAGCTCCCAAGGTATAATTTGATGCATCCGTCATAATATGAAATGGTCTAGACTAGTCGACTGCTTGTAGGATTAGAGTTTCTACAAGTTTCTCTTTCAACTATTGGAATGCTTGTTTAGATTCCATGGTCTAGACAAATACAACATCTTTCTTTGTTAGTTCAACCAATGGTTTTGTGATCTTAGAAAAATTCTCTATGAATCATCGGTAGTAGCTAGTATGTCCAAGGAATGACCAAATATCTTTGATGATTTTTGGTTAGCAGGTTATTCCTTGGATGACCCTTATTTTCTCAAGGTCTATCTCAATTCTTGCTTGTGATATTCTGGGCCCCAATACAATGCCTTCCTGGATCATCAGATGACTCTTTTTCCAATTGAGTCACAAATTTGTTTCAACACATCTTTTTAGCACTTGCACAAGGTGGTCCAAGGTTTGCTCAAATGTAGCTCCATAGGTGGAGAAGTCATGAAGAATCTAAAGGGCCCTAGATCTAGATCTAAGCTTAAAGGAAATAAAGAACTTTGTTAGAACAAGCACACTCTTGTGAAACTCTCTTACTTATATATCTCTTCTATCTCATCTATTTCAATGAATATGTGCTGCTACAATTATATAGGCCTTAATCTCCCAAGACTAGATTTGGAGAGATAAGCATGAATGTTAGAAATCATGGGGATTATCCTTATCATCTTATTTAAGGATCTTCTTAATATAGGAGGAACTAAACATGGAATTGGATAATAATTACATGAATAAGATTTTATTTTATTTAATATAGATTTATAGATAAAATCTATCTAATTCTATTGTGGAACATCTAGTCATCATATTCCACAAACCTACCCAACCCCTGCCATAATGGTAAGAGGTTCCATGCCAAGGAAATCCTTGAAAGATTCAAACTCCTCATGACTCAGAATCTTGGTAAAAATATCTACCATTTATGCTTCAACTATTAAGAGGGTGATTGTAGATTGCTTCTTTGATCCCTAAATCAGACATTTCAAATTCTTTTTGTATATAGTTATTTAGGACTAAATATTGGTGAAGCCTTCTTACATGAAAAATGCATAAATATGTGCGTACCATGCATGTGGAGCTTGCTTGAGCTTGTATAATGCTTTATGGAGCTTGTAAACATGATTTCTTTTTCCTTCATCAATGAAGCCTAGTGATTGTTCCACATAAAATTTTTCATTAAGAAATTCATTGAGGAATTTAGAGGGCACATCTAGTTGATAAACCACATAGCTAGCTTGTGCAATAATGGCAAGAAAGATTTTCATAGATTCCATCCATAAAACAAGAGCAAAGTTATCATTAAAGTCTCTACCTTCTTGTTGGAGATATCCTTTGGCAACTAGCCGAGCTTTGAATTTTTCTATTTTAGCATATTGATTTCTCTTAATTTTAAATATCCATTTTAAATCGATAACAAGCTTACCAAATGGATGAGGAATGAGGCTCCAAGTGTTGTTTTTATTAATTTTTTGTAGCTCTTTCTCCATGGTAGCAATCCAATGGGTATCATGTGTAGCTTCATCAACTGTGAATGGTTCCAGCAAACCATCATTGCTCTCCTCCCCCCCTCTCTCCATCAGCATAAGTAGCATAAAGAATTTATCATTCATGGTAGTGAAGAGCATTTTTAGAGTTTGCCACATCCTAGGTTAGATGCACATTGTTCTCCTTAAAGTGATTGTAGGTCACGCACCTATTGAAATTCATATCCAACATTTGTGAGGTTGGATGATAGGTAGCCAGCCTGGATGTGGATGGAATCTACTATGGAGTGAACATTATTAATGTAGAATGTGTCCCAGAGGGAATGATTTGTGATGGTGCTAGTGTAGAGGTTTGGCCTATAAGAGGGAATGATATCTGATTCCACTACTGCATACGATTAGCATGAGGAACATTATGATTTTTATCCCATCATGGAGCAGCATTGTAAATAGTTTTAGGTGGGATTGATACCAAAAAAATTAGGAAAAATGATTATCCATGGTATAATTTATGTCCAAATTCAGGTATAGAGGCCAAGGTGGAAAATGTTGTGTTTGGGCAGTTGAGATCCCTACATTGTTAGTTGTAAAATACTGGATTACAAGTGACCAATGAGCATGTGTGTATATTTGTCCTTTGCTATGCAGGAATGTAGCAAGAGATGATGATGTTGATCATGCAATAGAAAAATTGGAAAAAATAATACTTTTATGGCCATGCTAGTGTTGCAAATGAGGATCAAAGAATACCTGGCTAGTAAGTTTGGAGCATGGCTATGAAACAAAGTATGCATTTTCCAACAAATAGAAGGAAGAGGGGGGTGCACTTGTAGCTTGTGTAATCTGCAATGATGATTGTGGCTAGGCTGGTTGGAGAGATGAACTAGAATTATTATATTGTTGTGGTAAACAAGTGACGGTTCCTGTGGATTGATGCAATGGCAAAAAGTTTTGGATGGTTGCATAATGGAACCTTGTCTTCCCACGCTATCATAAATTATGCTTTTTTGTGGCTACTGCAAAAAATCAAAAATATTAGATCTATTGTGACTACTGCTGATACTGGTAATGTATTCACCCTAGCTTACTAAATCACATTTATGGTAGGTATAAGACATGTTGTTTTCTACCATTCCATCTCCAAGTTCAAACCTACACTATTCACATTATTCAACAATTATATTTTTCTTTGTACATGGTTGATTTTGCCATCCCACGTTGCCATCAAAAATACTTTTGTATGGTATTTGGTTTGGCGTTGATCCCATACATTGTCCTCCACATTGTTTGGCTTCAAGTTCACTAAAATGGACGTCACATGACTCTATCACCCTTTTATTTTTTCATCATAACATTTTTAGGATTTGGTATTTTTGGCATAACCAAGAAAAATGCAAGGTGTAGATTTCACACTTAATTTTTGCCAATTTTGTGCAAGGATTTGCAAATAGCAAGGTGAACCAAAAATTTTTGAATGAGAAATATTGGGTAGATAACCATGTCATAATTCATATGGTGTTTTATTTTGAATTGATCTTGATGGCATCCTATTTAAAAGATAAATTGATGTTGTACAAGCTTCTACCCAAAACTTATTCTTTAAACCTAACATTTGAAGTAGACATCTTGCCATTTTAACCATTGTTCTATTTTTTCTCTTAGTAATGCCATTTTTTTTAGGTATGAAAAATGTGGTAGTTTAATGAATAATCCCACTTTTCTTACAAAATTTATCAAATTCATTTGATAAAAATTCACCACCATGATCTATTCAAATTTTCTTAATTGTATTGCCACTTTGATTTTCTACTTCCACCTTGAATTCTTTAAAAAATCCCAATGTTTGATCTTTTAATTTCATAAAAAACCCCTAAGAAAATCTTGAAAAATCATCCACTATGATTAACATATATCAGTTTTTACCTAGGCGCAATGTTTGCATGGGACTGCATAAATCCATATGAACTAGATCTAATTTTTCTTGAGATCTGTGTTCTTTTCTAGGAAACAACAACCTTGTAATTTTTCCTAGTTAACATATGTCACAATCATGATTATCTGGCAAAAAAAATTTGGCATACCTCTTACAATTTCTCCTTTTTGCATGCAGTCCATTAAGCCAAATTTGACATGTCCTAACTGAGTATGCCATAACCATGCTATGTCTTCAATGATAGTGAGACAATGAACATCCTCTTACATCTGCAACTTGTACACTTGATTCTTGCTTATAGAGATAATGGCAATACTTTTATCATCATCATCCTTAGAAATTTTACAAACATCTTTGTAACATCCCATCCCTTGTTAAGGATGGAAACAATTGTAAATAATGTAATTAACCTTCTAATGAAGGGGTACCTCATTATGAGGTGTTATGACTATTCATGGATCCCTTGGGAAAGGGTTTAACCTATGCTATTTAAGGTCAAGGTTAGAGGTCGTGCTATCATGGAGTTGCAGAGCCTAGAGAGGCAAGTAACAGGAGCTAGGTGAAGTGGGACAAGAAGGGGATTGGCGTGAAGTGGGATAGGAAGGGAACTGGCCCACCCTTCTGGCCAGGTTATAAGCCTAACCATGGTGGTAGTGCTAAATTGCCTCTAAAGCTTAAGTAGCATAGGAAGACAACCCAAAAAGATGTTACAATACTCTCTTCCATTAATACAATTTTTCTATTTTTCTTTCCTTGCTTAATTCTTTAGTATCAATTACTTATTTCCTAATTAATTCATTATTTAAGTGTTTATAATCTTTCTTATATGTTATCCATGATGACTATAATAAATTAGGTGTTAGTATTTTTATGACATCTGGGAATGGGATGTCACATTTGGTATCAGAGCCAACCATGATTTAGGAACCAAAATAAAAGAAACACCTTATTTTATTATTATCATAGAACACAAGTACATTTAAGAAAAATAACAACATGTAGGAAAATATTATTTTATTTTATTATCAAAAGGAATGAAGAGGAAGTACATCCTTAAAGAAAAAATGGGGTAGAATGGAAAAATAAAGAAAAGGAACAACTATAATTATTTGTTATAACTAAATGATTCAAGAAGATCTATAACTATCTTCAATTGGAATTCTCTCTCTTCAGTAGTAGCATCTACTTTGCTAAGCACTACTTTACATCCAACTAATCCATCACATAGCTATTTGATATATTCAGTCGCATGTCTTGCTGCAGTTGTTGATTCCTCTTTTCTTTGAAGTTGAGTCTTCAACATTTCAACTTATACTAATCAATCATCCATGTCTCTTTGCCATTCCTTTTTCTTTTCTCTATAGAAACAAAATTTAAATTATGAGTTATGAATAAATCAACAAACCAAAAGGAGAAAAAATAGAAAAATATATATATTACCTAAAATCGATCATTATCAATTTAAAGGAAATGTGCACAAGTATCCAGATGGTGAGCATAACATGTTGCACTTTCCAACTCTCCTATGAGTTGCTCCAAATTTTTTACAGCATCTGGAGCCTCCTCAGGAATTGGATGCCAAGATGATGAAAGTTTAGCCTGTACTAATTCATAATCTACCTTGATATTGCATAATTGTGACTCCCATAGATGATAGAAATCCTTAAGAACAGAATAGGGTTTGTTGTCTGAAATTTGTTGATTAATACGCCGAAGAAGCACAAGTTCTTCCTTAGCAGCTGCCACTATCTTTCCCATAGAATAAGAAGAACCAAAGATAGAGAAAGAAGAAACCACTAGAATAGATTTAGAAATTGTTGTTGGTGCTGCCTGTGGAAGCGAACCTCTTCCAGGTGTCAAAGAAAAAGAAGGTATGAGTGGTGATCTATGTGGTGGTGGAATAGGAGTCTATGCAGAAGTAGCACCTACATCACCTCTATCCATCCCTTGGATAAAATACTGTCACTTCATAGACCTCTATGACATAAAAAATTATTAAAAAATTAAATTATTCTTAACGTTATACAAGGAAAAGAAGAAAGTATTCAAACAATTAAAACCTACCTCTAGTTGCTTTCCCTTATCACATCTTGAACCTTGTTGAGGAGTTGGTTGGGATTGTTGTTGAGCCTATTGTTGGGTTGATTGTCTTATAACTACTAGACTACTAGAACCTTGCCTAGTACATTGTCTCTGCAAAAGAAATTTTTTAGACAAAATAATAATAATAAAAATAAAAAAATATACATAAGACATTTAATTTAGTAAATTATATTTAAATATATACCTTTGAAGCAGGAACTCTGACTTGTTCTTACGATTGAACTATACCAAAGGTTGAAGTACCTTGAATTTCTTCAACCTGTGTAGATTCAACACTCTGCATTGGTTCATTCTACAACCTAGATTGCATTATCAAATACATAAAATAACAACATAATTAAGAAACAAGAAAATAATAAAAAAACATGAAAGTACCTCACTGATTTCTTCTTGACTCCGAGCTTGCTGTAAAGCCAATTAACCTTTTTGGGCACCCATAATCTTACTCATTATAACCCTCCCATCTTCAAGAAATTCAGGGCACAATTGAGAATCGTAATGAGTAAAACATTTTTTAGGATGATCATAACTTAAGATCATACACATGATCAAAGGTATACAACATAGAGTATAGAATTTTAAAGGATTTTGGTGGGCAATAGAAATTTCGGTCATAGCAGTATAAAAAGTAGAGAAACATGACATCGACCAATCATAAACCCTACTGGTTATGGCACCATAAAGTATGAAAATAGAATAAGAACTAACATTGGATTATTGTCTATACCATAGAACCTTGCTATTGATGAATAATAAGACGCGTTGCGCATCAACCATGATATCGCGTAAGCAATATCGCGTCTGATGCTATATCGCATCCGCTGCGATATCGTGTACGCGATATTGCAATGCACCGCCATATCTATAAATAAGAGGCGGCTCTCCTTCATTTGGGATCCCAGTTTTAGGAGTAGCGATGCTATGGCAGTTTGATCCCTCCAGAGTTAGATTTTTTCCCATGTCTGCCCGCAGTGTGGTGAATGTAATTGTACAGTGTCTTTATTCGAGTGTGCCGTACATGGACACGCACATGACCAGCAATAAAGATCGAGATTAATTCATCATTGCAACATTCACTTTGTCATTTATTTATTTGTTATTTATTTAATGTTATTTACTATTTTCTCTCTCTCACCCTTAAACTCCTAGAAGCAGAACAAGTACGACTTGATTACGAGCATTTAAGTGTGACTGCTTGGTAGCCCAATGGTGTAGCTAGGATCTACGCTTGGTAACCCAGTGGCGTATCTAGGATCTACGCTTGGTAATCCCAATGGCATACCTGGGATCTATGCTTGGTAGTCCTAGTGGTAGTCGTGCACGAGGTCCAAGATGTGTACGGTTGATCAAGGAATCGGTTGCTCGTCGCACTTAGGCTAGATTAGATTTTCTTACCCTTTTCCTCTTAGCTTAGTTTAGTTAATATTATTTTCCACTGCCTTTAGGAGTAGCATAGATTAGGAAACACATCATACGCCTCATCTGGACTAAACCATACGTGACAAATGCAAACTAGTTCAGGTGGGAACACAGCGAACTGCAACCTAAGGATAACTATCTAGGTGCCACAACTAGTCCATCTGTGGAGTTCGACTAGATCACGTGTGCAATGCTCGTTTCGTATGGTTGAGTGTAGGGGTACCTCGCCACTCATCATAGGCACCGTTGCCGAGGATGGTGCTAGTTATCTAGATTAGTTATATCATACAAGGT
>MNCI01013323.1:449431-481764 GCA_015680685.1 Gnetum montanum
TACGCGATGTACCGTACGCAATATCACGTCCTATTTACTTATAAATAGGAACCCCCACCATAACACTCAGTATCATTTTGCCATTTACGAGGAAGGAATTTTTGAAATTTTTCTCTGCGACTTGCGAGTGCGTGACCCTTGCTTTCTCACTCATATCTCGCGCGCTGGTACTTTGATTTTAATTCCGTTTGAACCTGCTTGAACCCAGAGTGTTCAGTTTCATCGTGGGGGAGAGACACTAGCTGAAAAGTGCCAAACTTTTTTGAAATTTCTCAGCACCCAACGGACATCAATTAGGGTAATTAATACTAACACTTAGAAAAAATTGTGCCAAAAATCATATGACCTTAAGTATACCGGGAGATTAAAATGAAATCCACCTTAAATTCATAGGACCCATTATTATAATTTCTAGGCACAATCACATGACAACATAAGATCTTCAATTAAAGGCATGTAGTAAGGTATAACTTGAATTTGAAAGCAACCTTACTAACGTTTGGCTCGTGTGATTGCAGATGGCCCCGAAACGTGTGCAGCGAGAGGGTCCTATTCAAGGTGAAGCGAAACAACCTCGAAGAGGTGGAAGAAGGGTCCCTGCCAGACAACATGCAAAATAGGAGGTGCAATCATTCAGCATCCATAAAGAAGAACCTCCTACAAGATGGTCCGAGCAGGCAGAAAGAGGAGCTACTGCTGCGCCTGAACCGGGACAACAACTCACGTTGCCCCCGGAATGTGTTCAGGCTATCCATACAAAGTCCACAGTTGTTGTGGTAATCGTGGAACTAAACTTCAAATCTTTTGCAGAGCTTGCTCTTGAGGCTGTTAGGGATCACCTTAAAGGATCTCCCTTATGTCCTATCCTCTCTGAGAGCGGTGCCTGGTACTTAGGTGAAACGTACCTATTCTGGCACAATAAGGAGCAAGGCACCACGGTTAACATTTGTGGTGTGACAGTAGATTTTTCTACACATGTGATTTCGGAAGTGTTAAACCTTGTGAATTCAGGCCCCCAAGTTGCCCGGTTATCTACCCCATCAGACCCTGATGTGCAAAAGGATTGGTTAGAGAAGGCTTATGGCAGAGATAAAGCTTTTGGTGAGCTGACAATGGAAGAGCGGGTTTATTTTAAAATTTGGACCTATCACCTCTTCCCCACAAAAGGTTTGAAAAGAATATCAACGTATGTGGCAAGAGGATGTGTAGTGTTGATGGAAAAGGTTAACGCTAAGCTTCTCCATCTATATTTGATGGAGATCCTAAGGTGGTTCGAAGAACGCAAGTCAGGGAAGATGGCGTTGCCTTTTCCCTGTCTTATCAGAAAACTGTGTCGATGGGCTGGTATTCGGGGATACACAAATGACATCCTCTAAAAGGCCCAGAATGCTTCTTATGGTGAGTTATTAAAGGCGCCAGCTCCAAGAAAGAGCACTGGCGAAGAGCTAGGACCAGAGGAAGAAAAAGAATAGATGACTGGATCACCTGCAACTCAACTTGCAGAACCCAATCAACCTCCAACCATGGGTCCCAGGCAACAACAAGAAGCAGGACCCAACATAGGCCAGGATCAACTGCCGCTGCAAGACTATAGACCGTCGATGAGCCATCTTCGGGCCATCGCTAAGACGGTTAGTTGGGGAAGTCGTGATGACGCAAACCTCTTCCACGTCATCGATGATGCCGACCAGCCTACTATTTCACTAGATCGCACAAGGGGTGAATTATCAATTCAAATAGGAGGAGGGGAAAGCATATGGTCACAACAAATCTATGGAAATGTGGCATCTTTCCAAGTGCAGTTAGAGACTGGTGAAGGGGCCACTATGGTGGTCATGCAACACCAGGATGCCAGGGGAGCTATTGAAGTGGTTGCTGACCACATCAAAGAGTCCTTTAATATACCTGTTATGCCACCGATAGATCTTTCAGAAGCATAGGATGCTCAAACTCTTGCCAGAACCTCAGTGACTCCTGCGAAACATGAGGATGCACTGGACGGATTGCTTCAAACAGGACAAGTTTTAATGTCTCTATTTGACATCCCCTAGGATGTAATGGCAATTCAATCAGACCTCATTTCCACAAAGGGGAAGCTAGTTGTATCCGAAGTAAGGCCCGAGCATGCTGAAGCTGAAGTGCAGAAATTACAAGAGCAGCTCATAACCTTACAAGCAGCACAGCGGGATCCTTTGCGATTTGTTTCCACAGACCAACTGAAAAATTTCAGAACTGAGCATTAACAAAGCTAATTGCAGAAAATAAGAAGGTGGTAGAAGAAAAGGAGACGGCCACTTGGGATGCCTCCGCAGCACAAGCACAAACTCATGCACATATTAAGATACTCAAGGCCTTACAAGAAGAGAATAAGCAGTTGGTTGCAGATAACCTTTGGTTGACTTCTGTAGAGAAACAAAAGAATGTTCTCGATGAACACTTTCATCAGTTGCAAGAACAGTTTGTTCAAGTCAACCGAGATGTAAGTCGTTTAGCCAGAGAAAATCGAACCCTCTCAATGGAGGAGGTATGCGCTATTCGCAAAAAATCAGCCATCGAGATTAGCATGTGGCAGAATGAGGCTAAACAACATGAGAGGCTGAAGCAGCATTTCCATGATCAGGTGGGGATGTACAAACAAATCCTGGAGAAGGAGATCCATATGGCCAAGGCTCAAATCAACAACATCAATGCCCAACACACTGATTGGAGGGCCATATTGGACACTTATGCCTTCTCCCACCAAGCAGAAATTAAGAACAGGGACCTGCAGATCCAAGACTTGACCAAATACATGGAGTTGGCAAACCTTAGATATGCCAACCTGGCCATGTTAATAGTAGGATGCCCGAGGTCAGAGCTCAAGCAGCAGGTAGCTTCCACCCACATCAAATATGAAGCAGAATTTGCAGAGTGCAAGAAGCTGGCTGAGAAACTAGATGTTGCAAATTCTGAACTTGCGGTGGTAAAAGAAAGCTACCAGGGATAAAAAGATGTTGCAACTGACTTGGCTCGATAGCTATCTAAGCTTCACGAATACAAAGACAAAGGTAGAGCCTATGAAGAGGAATGACGGGTGTTCACGGCATGGTATGTCAAGGCTAATCAGATGTTTCCACAACTACCCTGTCCATGGGAAGTGCTGACTTTGTCAAACATCAAAACATTAGCATGGACGGCACAAGACCCTTGGACCAAAGAGGAGAAGCTCCAGGCCATTCTTCAGCATCGTCAACCTTCAAAGCTTGGAGCACGTGACAAAGGGAAAGCACCCATGGAGGAGCCACCCCCACTAGGAACTACATGAGTTCCACATTTTTGTAGTTGTAGTATTTTTTCTCTATGTTGTGTCTTCCCACACTGCGGCAATGTTTCATTTCTTTTCCCAGTTAATAATCCCATACCTATCCACAGTGTAATCAATGGAACTTGTTCTCTTTTTAACTCGAGGACGAGTTTTTATTCAGTCGTGGGGGTATGATGAGACGTGTTGTGCATCGACCGCGATATCGCATCCCCCACGATATCGCATACGCGATATCGCGGCTTCCCTTACGATATCACGTACGCGATATCGCAATGTGCCACCATATCTATAAATAAGAGGCGGCTCTCCTTCATTTGGGATCCCAGTTTTAGGAGTAGCAATGCTATGGCAGTTTGATCCCTCCAGAGTTAGATTTTTTCCCATGTCTGCCCGCAGTGTGGTGAATGTAATTGTACGGTGTCTTTATTCGAGTGTGCCGTACATGGACACGCACATGACCAGCAATAAAGATCGAGATTACTTCATCATTGCAGCATTCACTTTGTCATTTATTTATTTGTTATTTATTTAATGTTATTTACTATTTTCTCTCTCTCACCCTTAAACTCCTAGAAGCGGAACGAGTACGACTTGATTACGAGCATTTAAGTGTGACTGCTTGGTAGCCCAGTGGTGTAGCTAGGATCTACGCTTGGTAACCCAGTGGCGTATTTGGGATCTACGCTTGGTAATCCCAGTGGCGTACCTGGGATCTATGCTTGGTAGTCCCAGTGGTAGTCGTGCGCAAGGTCCAAGATGTGTACGGTTGATCAAGGAATCGGTTGCTCGTCACACTGAGGCTAGATTAGATTTTCTTACCCTTTTCCTCTTAGCTTAGTTTAGTTAATATTATTTTCCACTACCTTCAGGAGTAGCATAGATTAGAAAACACATCATACACCTCATCTGGACTAAACCATACATGACAAATGCAATACTAGTCCAGGTGGGAAGACAGCGAACTGCGACCTAAGGATAACTATCTAGGTGCCACAACTAGTCCATCTACGGAGTTCGACCGGATCGCGCGTGTGACGCTCGTTTTGTATGGTTGAGTGTAGGGGTACCTTGCCACTCATCAATGAATAAAAATAAGTCAAAATAAACATCATTAATGAAATCTTTACGAACAAATTGGTTTTTATGAATGACAAAATCAATAACATAATTGGATAATTTTGTATTATAGAAAGATTTAAATTAGGGAGAACAAGTTGTAGGAATCAACAGATCCTCTCTTGGCTAAAAACCTTAGAATACTTTAATATTAAGAAGGATCATTACCACTCCAAACACTAATTGAAAAATAGTGCTTTTCTTATTATCATATTGCTCAAACCACTTTGCAAGAACACCCTTGCAAAAGGAAAGCTTAAAAATTGGGAAAATTAGTAAATCAGCCATTCTAGAAGTAGTGAGAAACTGAAAACCATCCTTCCCAAGCAAGCTACAAACTCGATCGAAAGTAGTAAGAACATTATTTTGGTGTTGAAAAACTACTTGAAGGGGCCCAAGTGAAGTCTGACGTTTGGAAGCTATGAATTCTTTATAATAGTAAATTTTCAAACTTCTTTGTAGACAATCTTTTGCTAGTTGTGATGATTAAATCAACTTACTTCTTATATTTATAATATAATTATAGAAATCTTAGTAAAAGAAAAGAGAAAGTATAACTTAAGATAACAAAAGATTTAATAAAAGTTAACATATACTTTTCTTAGAAGAAAAAGCTAATGTTTACTTTTTGTTTAAAAAGCTAACGTTCACTTTTTTTTATTTTATGATTTTTAAATTCACTAAAGTGAAGTTATCTATAGTTTAACATGAAGTACTCTTCAAGACGATTCCAACAGTACCAATTTCATCAAAATCTAACTTATGATTTGGAAGATATGATCATTCTTGGTTTACATGCAGTTAATATATATATATATATATATTTTAAAAAAAGTCAACTTGGAAGTCTCGAGTTCGAACTCGAGCCCCAATATTAAGTTTATATATATAATAAAATTTTATAATAATTAAAAAAAATTGGCTTGTGACCAGGCCACAGCCAACCGTGGCTAGCCGTGGAAGAGGGGGGGCTGCAGCAAGGCTATGGCTAGCTACGGCCAACCGCAGTCAGGCCACAACCAACGGTGGCCAACCATGGAAGAGGGGGGGTTGTGGCCTAAGAAATTTGGCCCTAATGGGTAGAGCAACAAAAATCACATTTTTTCTATTTTTTTCTCTTTTTTTTTCCACTGCTATTTTTTGTTGCTGCTGCCACTGCCTACGTACACTGCCCATCACCACCTTCTACACCGCCTTCCCTACCATCCATCACCGCCTCTCGCACCACCTATTACTGCCTCTCTCATGCCACCCATCATTGCCTTTTAGCCACCACATGGAGCCTAAATCTGTCGTCTATCAATTGACGAAAAAATTAAATTTTTTCGATAATTGATGAAAATTTTGAAATTTTCGTCAACTGACGAAAATTTTGAAATTTTCGTCAACTGACAAAAATTTTTCAAACAAAAAATTTGGGCCGTTAGTATTAGTTTAAGAATAAATATGCACTCAATTATTTACAAAAATACAAATTGATGTTATGGTAGTAACTTAAATAAAAATTTTGTTATTAAGTGTGCACGTCTTGGAGTAGAACTGGGATGGGTGACCTCTCGGGAAGTCTCAAAAAACGTGAAAATTAAGAAAACTTAAAATGGCTATAACTTTTGAATTTGAAGTTTGTTTTCAACCAAACAAAAAACCAATTCCAATAGATTTGAACCTTCTGGACTCAACGAAATGGTCAAATTTAGCTTGTAGATTACAGAAAATTAACTTTTAATTCCTTAATTTAGGTCCCAAAATAATTAGGATTTGGTGAGAAATCCATAACAGTTTCAACTTCTTCCATAATTGACTAAATGATTTCAAATTCCATAAAAGGGCCATAGAGGCTAAGGATTCTCAAACATACCTGATTTCTTCAACTTACCGATGTCCAAAACCTAAAGAATAAATTGGAGAGAAATGGAAGCCCGAGTCAATGACTGAATGAATGCCCTTGAAGAACAAATTAATGAGATCAAGGATGTTTGAGAAGAACTTCGACACTCAAACCAAGGGTTTGGGACAGAGATGCAAAATATGTCTAAAGAAATTAAGAAATTGTCCCAAGATTTAGAGGATAAATGGTCCGAAGTATAAGGAAAGATGGATTCTTTTACCAACTCCATCAAGCAATTAACTAACCATCTTATTCAACCTTCCAATCCTATCCATGGTCTACCTAAAGCACAACATTAAGATCAACCTTCCATTAGGAATCCACAACAAACACAACCTCCACCTAATGGACAAGATACCGAAATCCACCTTGTAGATCGTAGAACTGAAATCAAGAGTGAAGGATATGGGAACTGGCTTAATCCATCTAGAGAATCATTGACACAAGTGCTTAGATCATTATGATGGAGCCCCTAGATCTAGTGCTAAGGCAAAGGATTGACTTGATACAATGAAAAATTACTTTGATATGTTGAATTTGTTAAGCCATGAACGTCTAAAAGTTATCTCCTTGTATTTAAGAGGACTTGTAGCAACATGGTGGAATGGGCTAAGATCTCAAGGTTTGATTATAAATTGGCTTAATTTTTGTCAATATTTTGAACAAAAATTTGTTCCCAATTCTTTTCTCAAAGAACGTAGAATGAGATTTAATTCCTTAAAGTTGGGAAAATGATCTATAGATAATTATTACAAAGAATTTTGTGATCTTTCTCGATATGTAAGTCATTGAGATGAGGGAAAATTAGCTTCAAAATTCATTGGAGGATTACATGCTCAATTACCTTGACAAAAACGAGCCCATAATCCCCAAACTATTGATGAAGCATATAGAATTACTAAGGATTATGAGGAATCGAATCAGACAAAAGTGACCCTTCGACAAGCAACTTTTTGACCAAGCCCTTTTCCACAAGCAATGGTAGAAGAGACACCAACAAAAAAAGCTCAACCAAGATCCAGATGTTTCTTTTGTGGTGAGGACCATATTAAATGAGATTACCCAAAATTTCAAGCAAAAATACAAAGGACCAACCAAATAAGAAATCAGAAACCAAACCTAAACATGAACAAAAGAAAAATTTCAGCCGCTACAATAGCCATCAAGAAGATATATGCATCAACTAAATCAGGTTTGCGAAAATTTCAATTTGCTTTACTGATTTTTGAAGGTTCAATTGAAGGTAAACAAATTAAATTTTTGATTGATAGTGGTGCCAGTGATAACTTTATTTCTCCAAAGTTAATTAATTTATTGAAATTAAGTCTCCCTTCCAAGAAAATTATTAAGATAGAACTAGCAAATGGAACAACTGTGAGTAAACATACTAGGTATGGAAAAATAAACTTTACTTTGCAAAATATGCCCTTCATTAATGAATTTTTTGAATTTGAACTAGGTGATGTTGATGCAATTTTAGGAATGTCTTTCCTACAAAAATTTGATCTTACTACCCACTTTGGAGCTCATATTTTAAAAGTTCCAACCATTGACAGAGTCCGGGTTCTAAGGAGGGTAGGAACAGCAAAGAAAATTCATACAATAATTATTAAGCAAGCTAAAAGATTAGTCAAAAAAGGTGCTACAATATTTGTGGTTAAAGTTATCCAACCTCAGAAACTTACAAGTGGTGAGATCCCAAATAAACTTAAAGAATATAAAGATTCAGTATTTGGTGAAACTAGAGAATTACCTCCAAAAAGAACTGTTGAACATGTCATTGATATTTTTCCTAATACAGAACCTATCTCAAAAGCTCCTTATAGATTTTCTATTTCAAAATTAAGAGAATTAAAAGTACAATTAGACCAATTATTAAAAGAAGGGAACATTAGACCTAGCATATCACCTTGGGGTGCACCAGTTTTATTCATCAAAAAGAAAGATGATACTCTAAGATTATGCATCGATTACAAAGCATTGAATAAAGTGACAATTAAAAATACTTATCCTTTACCTAGAATTTATGGTTTATTTGATCAAGTTACAAGTGCATGTTATTTCTCAAAGATTGATTTAAAATCAGGATATCACCAAATAAGGATTAAGGAGAAAGATATTGAGAAAACTACTTTTAGAAATAGAATGGATTATACAAATTTGTTGTGATGTTGTTTGGATTAACTAATGCACTTGCAACATTTATGGCATTAATGAATAATATTTTTCATGAATATCTTGATCAATTTGTTATAGTATTTATGGATGATATACATGTTTATTGTATATTAAGAGAAGCGCATATCAAACATTTGAAAACTACAATGGAAATTCTTAAAGAACATCAAATAAAAGCTAAATTGAGTAAATGTGAACTCTTTAAGGAAGAAGTCTCATACTTAGGACATATAGTTTCCAAGAAAGGATTGCACGTGGATCCAACAAAAATTAGTGCGATCCGAGATTGGCCTGAATTAAAAGATGTTACAGCTGTTCGAAGTTTCTTAGGGTTACCTGATTTTTATCAACATTTCATTAAAGATTGTTCTACCTTGGTAGCCCCATTAACTAACCTTTTGTAGGAGAAACTTGAGTTCAAATTTGATGAAAAATGTAGGGAATCTTTTCTCAGATTAAAGATGCCACTTACAACAGCACCTATTTTGAGAATTCCATATGAAGATCTACCATTTGAAGTATCCACGAATGCCTGTGGATTAGGAATCAGTGTAGTTCTTTCATAGGAAGATAAAGTGGTATGTTATGAATCTCATAAATTCCAAAGAGTTGAGGTAAATTACTCAACTCATGATTTAGAATTACTAGCAATTGTTCATGCTTTGAAAGTTTGGAGACATTATCTTTGTGGAAAGAAGTTTGTACTAAAAATAGTTCATAAAAGTTTAGAATATTTGTAAAGACAACCTATTTTGAATTCTCATCAAAGGCGATGGATAGAATTGTTAGTAGAATATGATTTTGAAATCAAATATGTTCCTGGCAAAAAAAAATGTGGTAGTTGATGCCCTTAGTCAAACGTGGAATTTAATGATAAGTGTAGTAATGACCCTTATGGAAGAAAAATTTAAGAAACAAATGAAAGAAGACCCTTACTTTAAAAAGATTTTAACCAACATTTCCAATGAGCCTCAATACCAACTCACTTCTAACGGTTTATTGATGAAAGGACAAAGAGTATGCATACCAAAAGGAAATTGGAGACTAAAATTATTGTGTGAAGCACATGAAGTACCATATGCAGGACACCCAGGTTATATTAAGACCTATATGATAGTTCACAAATCTTATTTTTGGCCTGGAATGAAGAATGATGTGTCCACATACATTAAGAATTGCCCAACATATCAAAGAATAAAAGCTGAACAAAGGAAACCCAATGGATTATTATAACCCTTGGAAGTTCCAACCTAGAAATGGGAAGATATCACTATGGATTTCATAGTGGGATTGCCAGTAACCAAAAAAGGAAATGACTTAATTTTCGTAGTAGTTGATCATCTATCAAAGATGGCACATTTTATAGCTTTGAAATCTATAAACACAACGGAAGAAATAGCCCAAAAATTCATACGAGGAGTATTTAGATTACATGGTTGTCCAAAATCTATCACTTCGGATAGAGATCCTAAATTCATATTCAAATTCTAGAAAGATTTCTTTAGAGAGCTTGGAACTCAATTGAAATTTAGCACAGCTTATCATCCTAAAACTGATGGACAAACTAAACAAGTGAATAGAATATTAGAAGATATCCTACGAAGTTACGTTGGAAGTAGACCAAAAACATGGGAGAATTATTTACATCTGGCAGAATTTTCCTACAATAACAATTATCAAGGTTCTATACATTGAACACCATTCGAAGTAGTATATGGACGTAATTGTCATACATCAATAACCTAGGCAAATCCAACCTTAAGAGCAAAATGGAAGGAAGAAGAAATGAAAATAATGGAAAACATTGTCACAAGGGTTAAACCAAATTTGCAAGCTACCCAAGATAAATATAAGGATATGCATATCAACATCGACTTAAAAAAGAATTCCAAGTAGGGGATCAAGTATTATTGAGAGTAAAACCTACCAGAAGTTCTCTTAAATTGGAAAAATATACTAAATTATCACCTAGGTTTTGTGGACTTTTTGAAATCTTTGAAAGAAATGATGAAGTAGCATATTGACTAAATCTTCCTGAAACCTTAAAAATTCATCTAGTTTTTCATGTGACCTTGTTAAAGAAATTTCATGAAAATGATGTACCATGTGTATTGGATTGGAATACTTTGTCATTACGATCCAACACCAGCTTTGAAGTAAAACCCATTACTATTAAAGACCAATGAACCAAAAATTATGAAATAAAACTATCAACGAAGTACTTGTTCAATGATCAAATTGTGATCAACAGACTTGAGAAAACAAGGAGTTTATTTTAAATAATTACCCTCAAATTTTTGATCATCCAGATATTGAATGATAGGTTGAATTTATTATGGATGTAATAAATTATGTTTATAAATTTTGATCTTTTATTTGTATAGATGATAATAAGGAAAATAAGGGAATTGAAGCTAAGGAGCATAACAATGAAGCAGCTATTAAGTAGCTGGATATCGAAGAAGCGCTCGAGGACGAGCTAGATGCTTAAGTGGGGTAGATTGTAATGTCCTATCCCTTGTTAAGTGTGGAAACAATTGTAAACAATGTTGATGGGATGTGATATCGCATGGGCCACGATAACACATCGTCCCCCGCGATATCGCAGTCTGCCGCCAAGTCTATAAATAAGAGGCGGCTCTCCCTTATTTTCTTGTCTAGATCTAGCCCTTAGGAAAACTCTGGCAATTTTACCTCTCCAGAGATAGAATATTTTCCATGTGCCCGCAGTAGGAACTCCAAAGTGAACGGATCTTTATTCGAGCAGATATTGTACCTAAACACATATTTGTGTACGGAAATAAAGACACACTTCTTGGATAAACCTTGTAGTGCATGGAATAGGCTAAATAGGAATTTTATTTATTATTATTTACTGTTTATCATTTACATGCTTTATTAGTGATTAAATCTCTCTCAACCCTTCTCTCCTAGTTAAGTGCCTCAGTACGACTGCTTCGAGCACGTGCGTTACACTTGGTGATCCCAGCAACAATTAGCGTTTGGTAACCAAGGTTGCATTGGTTCAGGGTGTGAACGGTAAGTGGGAATGAATGCTAATGCTAGGTTAATTCAGAATTAGTTAATTAGTTAGAGTTAGTCAATTAGTCTCTTCAACCCTTCACCTTTCAGCATAGGAGATAAAATCGAAAAAGCTATAAACATCATATACCTCAGACCTACTTAACCATACACTGTGACAAATACAAGTCTGGGAAGACAACGAATAATTAACCTTAAGTGTTCCATGAGGTGTGTAGGCACTTAGTCTGCGAAGTTTGACTGGATTGCATGTGTTATGCTCGTATTCATATGGTTGAGTGTAGGGGTACCTCGCCACTCATCAAATGTAATTAACTTTCTAATGAAGGGGTACCTCATTATGAGGAGTTATGACTATTCATGTACCCCTTTGGAAAGGGTTTGACCTACGCTATTCAAGGCTAGGGTTAGAGGTTGTGCCAGCATGGAGTTGCGGAGCCTAGAGAGGCAAGTAACAGGAGCCAGGTGAAGCGGGATAGGAAAGGGACTAGCCCACCCTTCTAGCTGGGTTATAGGCCTAACTATGGTGGCAGTGCTAGATTGCCTCTAAAGCTTAAGTGGCATAGGAAGACAACCCAAAAGGGTGTTACAATACTCTCTTCCATTAATACAATTTTTTCATTTTTCTTTCCTTGCTTAATTCTTTAGTATCAATTATTTATTTGCTAATTAATTCATTATTTAAGTGTTTATAATCTTTTTGATATGTTATCCATAATGAATATAATAAATTAGGCATTCGTATTTTTAGGAGATCTGGGAATGGGATGTCACAATCTTTTTTAAATTCAACATGATACCCATTGCAACATAATTACCCCACACTTAATAAATTGTTTGAAAGATATGGAACAAAATAGATCTAGGAAATAACATATTTGTTACCTTGAGTTTTTGTGAAGGCAAATGATCCAATCCCGGCAATGGTTAACTTCTTCCCATTACCTACAGATACATTTCCATCATATTTTTCTAAGCTTGAGAATAGTTTCTTATTCCCTATCATGTGATTCCTACACCCACTATCAACATGCCAAATATTATTGTTGTTTCCAGCATTGAGTACCTTTGTAGAGATCAAGAGTTGATCTTTCCCCTTTTTAGTGTAAAATAATTTCTCATCTTTTTGTTGATCTTCATGTTCTACAATTTTTGCTTTGCCCTTCTTTTCATACTTATTCCTTGACCAACATTCAAGAGTATTGTGGGTGTTGGTACCACAAAAATCATAATGCTTACCTTCCTTTGATTGATTTGATCTTCCATGACCATGACCTCTGAATTTTCCATGACCACATGCACGTCCTTTAAATGAGGATCCACTTGAGAATCTTTGATGTTGATTTTGATTTTGATTGGATGTCCTTTGAAATTGTGCTTGAAATGCATTTGTTGTTGAATCCTCACGATTAGCAATTCTTTTCTCGTATATCCTTAAGCTTCCTACAAGCTCAACCATGGTTATCTTATCAAGATATCTTGCTTCTTCAATAGCCATGATGGCAAAATCATATTGTCAGGTTACACTTCGAAGGATCTTTTTAATAGCACACCTTTCCTCAAGCATTTCTCCACAAGATTCAAGTCCATTTTGAACTTGTTGAAATTGGTTGATGTATTGATCAATATTCTTTCAATCTAGCATGTGCAAAGATTTAAAATCTTTTCTTAATACTTGTAACTTGACAACATGAACTTTTAGTGATCCCTTGTATGCAATCTCCAATGCATCCCATGCAACTTTACTAGTTTGATGCATGAAAATTTTGGAAAAGGTTATTAGATCTAACCCAAATTGAATGATGAATAATGCTTTTGCATTTTTCTTACAAAGTTCCTTAACTTCATTCTTTTCATCTTCCATCAAGGCTTGAAATGTTGCTTGATCAACATCTTGGAATCCATTTTCAACAAGATCCCACAGATCTTGTGAAATCAAAAATGTTTGCATCTTGATTGCCTAATATTCATAATTCTATCCATTGAATACAAGAACTTGGAGAGACATGGATCTATGATTTTGGTCCATTTTGGAGAGATCTATTGTTAAGAATTTAAGCTAACTTGCTCTGATACCACATGAAGAATCTAAAGGACCCTAGATCTAGATCTAAGCTTAAAGGAAATAAAGAACTTTGTTAGAACAAGCACACTCTTGTGAAACTCTCTTACTTCTATATCTCTTCTATATTCCTTCTATCTCATCTATTTCAATGAATATGTGCTGCTACAAATATATAGGCCTTGATCTCCCAGGAATAGATTTAGAGAGATAAGCATAAATGTTAGAAATCATGGGGATGATCCTTATCATCTTATTTAGGGATCTTCTTAATATAGGAGGAACTAAACATGGAATTGGATAAGAATTACATAATAGGATCTCATCTTATTTAATATAGATTTATAGATGAGATCTATCTAATTCTATTGTGGAACATCTAGTCATCATATTCCACAAGTCTTCCATGAAGACTTTCACACTGCTATCAATCTATTGTTGAAAAATGCTAAGGACTAGGTGTTGGAATGTAACAGAGGCATTGCATAGAACAAAAGGCATTGCATAGAACAAAAGGCATCTTGTGATATGCAAAAGTCTCCCAGGGACTTGTGAATGTTGTTTTGGCTTGCTCTTTTGGTGTGATCTAGATTTGGTTATAGCCACTATAACGATCTAGAAAACTATAGTAGCAATGCCCAGATATTGTGTCTAACACTTGATGAATAAATGACAATGAAAAGTGGTCCTTGAATGTTGTCATATCCAATAGCCGAAAATCAATGCAGACTTGCCACTTGCCATCTTTCTTGGACACAATAACAAGTGGATTAACCCACTTGCTATTTGCAATAGGATAGGTAAACCTTGCCTTGAGGAGTTGTTCGATTTCCTCTTTGATGATCTACTTCAGTTTGGGGTTTAATCACCTTTGTGGTTGTCTCTTTGGCTTCACAGCTAGGTCAATGTAGATGCAATGCTAGAATATCCTAGGATCAATCCCTATGAGTTTTGAATATGACTAGGCAAAGGCTGTTGACCATTTTTCAACCACATTTAATAGCATATTTTTCTGTTATGGAGTAAGATTTGCATTAATTATGACCAACTTCCCATTTTTTAGGAACACATATTTCATGCCAGCCAATAGCATTTTTAGTTCAAGGGGCTCTTTTTTGAAGTTTTTAGGAATTTCCAACTTTTCCCAATAGGTATCATCATTCGCATCATCAAAGAGTTGGTGATGAACTTGCTCTAGTTCATCCATGCCTATGACATATGCACATGTTAGGCTCTTAATTGGTTTCATGCAAAGTATGCTACTCTCAAAATTAGTAGTCAGCCATGGGATGCCCTCTTGTTTTGTGGTTGCTGTGTATAGACACCTTTGAATTTTTGCTTCTGGTGCACACTGCTTGTATGCAGAGATGGGTTCTCATTTCACTATCCAAAGTTTCTACAAACAATTGCATCGTGTATTATCGTACGCGATGCATGGAACTCACTTCTTCTTAATCTTCTCGAAGACATTTTCTTTGGATATTTCTGGGGAAAGATCTCTAATGCCCATTCTTGCATCAATGGTGCTCAGCCATGCCCTTCCCCTAATGATTGGAAAGTCCCCAATGCAGTTCTTCACCTTGATCACTAGGAAATGAGCAAGGTAAGACCACCCATAGACAGTGGTCACAATGTCTTCTATCAGTTCCAATGAAACAATGATGGACTAGTCTACCAATTCTAATCTGATATTGCTTTTCTTAAGAGGAGGTAGGTACCATGCAATATACATCTCATGAGACATCAAGTTGACATTGAAACCAGAATCAAGAAGAGCTTTGCATGGTTCATTCCTAGCAATCTGTAAACAAATTAGAGGAATTCCTAGATTAGCTAATTTCCTAGGAAGGTTTCTAGCATAGATCCAATAAGATATAGCATGAGTAAGCATAACAGTATGGATCCTAGGCAATATTTGGTTTGAAGAGAACTCAAAAGAATTTGATACAGAGGGAGATGGAGAAATAGGATTGTCAACCGCAGGTATAATTGAGGGCTTAGGTAGACTGCAAAGTCGAAAGAAAGGTCTTTTCTTTAATCGAGTATCCGAACCACTCAGTTGATGAACTAGTTGTAGGTTAACAACCCTAGTAGCATTGTGTTGTTGCGGTTGAGCTGGTAGTTTACCCTGCATGGACAGAGTAGGTGGTAGCTGTGTGGAGGGAGGAGGAAGATGTGTAGGAATAGGAGGAGGATACAGGTAAGAGGTCATATCCCTTCTTGAATGTGGAGAATGAGTTTGATAATAATCAAAAGGATGGTAGTGAGATTGGAAGGTAGAAATGTGATTAGAGGAGTCACGTTGAGATAGGGTTTGCTGAACGTAATACCCATATGGATTAGGTTGTTGGTAAGGGTATTGCTGCCTTGGTGGTACCAACACCCATGACTATGGTTGTTACCACTATTGATATTGCTCATATGGCTACGGTGGATTTCCACTTGGATAATATTATTATTTCTGGTGGAACTACCTAGAATTGCCTTGAGGATAAGGCAATCTTCTGGGTGTTTGCCTTTGTGCAAGTTGTGGATTCAAAACATACATCCTAGACTCCTGTAAGTGTGACACTATGGGGCAACATCCCTTAATATGTTCATACTGGCGTCACATCCACCATCATCATCTAATTCACTTCCTGCAACTTCTTCTATTGTAGCAATCTTACCCTTACCTCTTTAAATGGCATGTTCAGCTTCCTTGTGCCTCCTACACTCATGATCACTACCTTGTTCTTTGGACTCTTTAGCAATTTTTAAGACAGCTTGAAATCTACTATTCATGGAGTTCCATAATTGATCAACCTTGGCTATAATTTTAGATTAAAATTTTTGAAGTAGCAAGGCTTTCTTATTCACCACCTTATCAAGTGCTGATTTTTCCTCACTATCACAAAATCGAATCTCTCACTTGTGAATGGAAGGATCGTGATTATACTCTTTTGCACTTTCTCCTCGTTTCAACTCAAAGCTCATCTACGATGTGACAAAGTTGATCAAATTGAGAATAACCATGGCCATGATATTTGTGCATTAAGAAATAGTATTGGTTGATGGTGGCATCCAAGGGTTCGTGTGTTCCTTGTTTCCATCCTTGGATTTGCCTTCTCAAGTTGGACACTCTGGAGTATGTTTGATATTTTTCATTGAACAATTCAAGCATTGTACTCCATCATCTGATAAATTCTAGTTCTGAGGACTGGTACCAATTTTTTGCTTCTTTAATGAGTGTCCTTGGGAACAACTTAAGTTTTTGCCACTCATTCTCTATATTTTGCAAGGCACATGCATCTTGAAAATCTTGGAGATGGTTCTGTAGATCTAAGTTATATCCCCCTTCAAAACTAGGGATATTATTCATATCTAGTGTCTTGATCCAACTATCCTTTACATGCCTTGTTGGAATTTATACTGCCTCTGTGATGTTTACCATACTTTGAGTAGCAAGCAAAGGCTCATCGAGGCCATGATTTTGATGCCTCCGATGCCCTCTACTATCCTTTCATTCATGGCATCATGTCTTTCTTGAATGCCTGCATCCTTGGTCTTACCTTGCCCAATAGTTCCTTTGATCATTTTGATCCTGTCAGTCACCTCCATCATGGTCATGCCTCCTACGATTGTGAGTAGAGCCAGAAGAAGAAGAGGACGATGACAAAGGTGAAGAGGAAGGAGGACTAGCATCATCATGGTGCTTGCTACCACCTCTTCAGTGATTGTGACCACAATCACAATCTTGTTTCTTGTCTACATGCCTACCCTGACTTGCCTCTTTGGATCCATTTTTGCTAGAACTAGGATTGTGAATTGTGGACTCTAAGTTCTAGTTTTGACCTCCTTCATCGAAGTCAAAGAGAGGAATTTCACTAAATGGAAAATCCCCAAAGAAGGCCTCTCCACCATCTTTTTGGTATAGTAAGAATGGAAAATCATTAAATCCTTTTCCCTTTGCAGATTCATGACATTGTTCTAACTGGTGATCCTTGAGACCTTATGCCTCAATGGGATGATAATCCCTAGCGTGACTATCTTGCATCATGTACTCAACATGAAGTCCTTGGAGACCCCATCATATAAGCATTTATTAGAGCATTGCAACAACGGATTGATCCAGACGCAACACAATGTTGCCCTCCATGTCATGCCATTGTAGTTGTTCATTCTAGTGTAGGATGAAGGTGAAATTTGGTACATACTCATCAAGATGAGCATATACCACTTGACTTGGGCAAAGAATCGCTCTTGTGAGAAGAAGACATTTTATGTTAGGAAATAAAAATCACATTGTGCTTCTAAATATTGTTGTAGTAATCTTAAGATGTGATATGACTCTAAGGTTCATTCCAACGATTTGAATAATTTTTACTAAATCCTAGATAGTGCATGTAACAACTAAAAGATCCCTGGCAACAACACCAATGATGAGCGGTGAGGTACCCCTGTGCCCAACTATACGAATCACAAGTGTTCACACACGATCTGATCAAACTCCTTAGACCTTAAGTTCTTAAGTACACTAGTTTCAAGGAAGTGAAATCTAATTGAAACGATCGTTGTCTTCTTAGTTCCACTTGTGAGGTACAAGTATATGGTTAAGTGCAATTGATGTATGTGATTTTTATCATTTTATATTTTATAAGTTTAGTTGCCCAGAAACAAAATGAGAGGTAGAGTAATTTATGATCTAATTCATCTATTGTCTAGCTAGCCTAACACAAGTACCCATTTCCACTCTCCAAACACATCTTGAACACATGTAGCACTGTTGGGTTACCAAATGTTAATCATTTTTGGGTTACCAAGTGCTACACATATGCTCAAAGTGGTTGTGCTTGTGTTCATTAACAACTAGAAATTGATTGCTTAATGAAAATGCATTAAAGTAAAGTGCATGAATATCAAATGCATTAAAGGAAACATTAATCTATTCTCAATGTTGCAAGGATTATCAAAGGGTTCATTTTTATTTTTGTCACACTGCTACGCTCAGGTACATCAGTGCTTGAACAAGATCCGTACACACTTAGATTCCTGTTGCGGGCACTTAGAAAATATTCTAACTTTGGAGGGGAAAAAAAAAAAACTACAAGAGCTGCGCTATGCTATGACAAAAAACTCTATAAAAATTGTGAGCCTAAGTGCTATATTTATAGGTTGACATATACCTTGCAATATTGGATATTTGACATCATATCTTGGGCTCCGATATTGGGTATTCGATATTGAGGCTAGTCAAAACATGATTAATCAATTATGCTAGTGCTATGTGTGATATGGTACGAACATGTGTTGCTATGAGCATGCACAAGACTAACAGATGATGCAGGTTGCCTTTTACTCCATTCTTCTTGTCCAGTGCAACACTTGTTGACCATCTAGCAAGAGGGAAGTGTAAGGGCTTCCAACTTAGTTTTATAGTGACTTTGTTTAGGTGCAAGGAAAGCCACAAAAGTGCAAGCGAGCATTGAGAGAGAAAGTAGAGAAGGAGAAAATTCTTCAAGGATTGGTTGACTTATATTTTTATGTAAAGTAGTGTGGACTATTCATACTTATATGACCCTTACTATACTCTTATATATATGATAATGATGTTTATGTGTTTTTGTATTTTATGAGCGCCGTACAAATTTTTGGTTATGTAGAGACATGCAATTTTATAAATTGTTGGTTTGGCATGGATTTTTGTGCAATTTGACCTTTCGTAATATACACACACATAAATAAAGTGATTTATTATTAATGTATTTTCATGCACTGCTTGTTTCTTAGTTTGTCATACTTCCGTTGTGTTATTAATAGCGATCTTAGACATCACTCTACCCTAGTTATTAATAGTGATCTTAGACATCACTCTACCCTAGCCAAGTGTGATAGAGCAAAGTGTTACATTAGTCCTTTTACCTTGACCATCTCTTTACCGGTGAAAAGCTAAACTTAGATTCAATTGAGCTCCAACTCTTTTGAAATGAACAATTGGGCAATCTCTTCTACACTTGGTGAAGACGTCGTAACCAAGAAATGTGCTATAGACCACCCCCAAAATCGAATCTTTCCCTTACTTGAATAGTGAAGTCAAGTCTGCAGAAAAATTTATCCATTTTTCTCCATCTCATGTACGTATTCAGCTTAATTCCCTGCATTAGTTAGCAACGGTACAAATGACAAATAGTCTCTCCAGAACTCTAGGGCAAAGATACCTTCATGTCGCTTCAAATACCAAGGCAAATTCCAAGTCACTGCTCGTGTGGTCGTTGCAAAAAATGATAATTGAAAACATCTGAGAGGAAACAAAAACGAATACAATGACACAGATGGGAAAAAAACCTTTACTGGACGTTTTGTGGAGAAGGGTGTCTGGGCCACCACATCCAGAAAAAATCCTATCGGATGCAATTAATCGATTTTCAAGAAATCTCCAGACTTTAAACCTGTAGTTTCAAAGTAGGATCCTGCAGCATCGCTGGGTAGCAACGGAATTCAAAATCTCTCTGGCAGCTTTCATTACGGTTTCAGTTTACCAGCAGGTTCTACCTTTTCTTTTTAGAAAAGAAAACCAACGGCATATTCCTGGTTCTTTGGATGTTTTGTGGCTGAACCACGCTGCTGCGCGCTCAAGCTGGCTTTGGGGCACTACCAAACACAGTGAATTGTGACGATTAAGATTGCACATCGACCAGATTAGTACGAGGTAAGTGGTAATTGATAAGTAATTCCAAGCACAAATTCTGGTATGTCATTTGTGCTATACGGACAACACCGAAGGATGCAGACAATTTTCGGTCACTGTTTTGGGTTGATGTTTTTTATTTATTTTCTTTTCTTGTTTTTCGGTTGTTTTTGTTTCCTGCAGAAGATCTTTCCTGTTATCTATACGTAGTTGGAAAGCAAGTGCAATTGCAATGAACTTGGGAATTAGAGGCAGATTGATTTGTATAATGTGCTATCTTACTACCTGAAAGCACTTAGATCATTTTGATGGTATACTCGGAAAAGGCCTTTTCCCGTCTCGAATGAACGAATAAACAGTAGCATTTAAGAACAACCAAAAAGGGAATTTCAGCAAAATAAAAGAATTAAGTTTACAAGATATTACAAATATCAGGGCTTCATGTGGATTGTGTATTCTGAAAAGAACACAAGTCGAAGGTAATCTTACGATCATAAACTTTAAGTGGAAGGGAGCTAATAAATTTTTCCTAAGAGAAATCATCGAATTTTATTTACTCATCATGGCTGCAATGGTTATGAATATTTTCCATTTATTACGAATTGTCTACCTATCTTATTTTGGAGCTCATGCCTCATGGATTTTATTGAAATGATATTTTTAATTTTCCTAGGAGGTACTAGACCTGAAACTATTTGACGATATATATGTTAGGACATACAGCCAACTCCATATCTCCATGAAGGTGTATTAAGTGTGTTATTTGAACTAATAACATCTTGCTTGCATTATACTTATGAGAGAATCGACTTAACAATTCAACCAATGCTCATTAACTAATATTTGTATATTTTGCTAGACTTTAGTACATTATGATTGCAATTACATAATTATATTTGACTTTCTTTTAACAATTTCTCTTTAAACAAGCTATATGATGAATTTTTTCCTTTTAAAAAACTATATGATAAACAAAAAGAGAGCTGAAGGCAGAAAGTTCACACAAGCTATTTAACCGGTAACAAGCTAGGAAAATCAAATACCGCAACACAAACTCATGCCAAAAAGAACAAGAAAAGTACGCAAAGGTGAAATCATCGGCAAACAAACTCTGTACTTGTTTGAATAGAGTTCATTATTTTAAGGGTAATCTCAACATGGATAAACTCTTGAGCATCTTCAAGATAATAAGGATGTAAGTTTAAACTGTTAGGTATGCAGATGGGTGTTATACTTTGAAATCAGGTTCAAAACTGAACTTGATTTCGGGAAAAGTATCCAATATACCATTTTAAGGTTAACGCTATGTTGGTGGTAGAGTTACTATAGCTAGTTTCAGATTACATAAGGTTCTAACCAATTATAAAAGTAATTGTTCATACTATTATATTTAAACATACAGAAGCATATCATCAATACCATGATCACATCTCATCATCATTCATTTACTGTAGATATACGAATTATACTAGGCTGTATTTGTATTTCAAGATCAGATATCCATCTTTGATTCTTTTTAGTAGTTCATGGGTTTTAATGATGACTTTTTACTTTTAGTTTTTATAGTGTTTAAAGCATAACAATAATCATTGCAAAATATACAATATAAACGCTAATTGTCTATGCTTTTAACTGGTCTAAAAAGCAACATACTCTGAATAATATATATCATGAAAAAACATTAACACACATTATTCTTGGCTAAATTACAGATTATAAAACAACACAAGTAAGATATTTGGCATTTAAAATGGCATTTGATAGCCTAAGCAAGAGCTTACCGCCTTTGACTCCACGAAGATCAGGGCTGCTTAGAGATCAAGTACAGTTGGTAAAAAGGAAGGACTGTGATCGATATCAGATTGCTCCAATTCCAGAAGTTCTTTCATTTGAGAAAGGCTTTTTTGTAGTGATTAGAGCATGCCAGCTTCTAACACAACACATGGATGGTGTCATTGTGGTAGGAATTGCAGGTGCTTCAGGGGCCGGAAAGACTGTGTTTACCGAGAAGATGTTAAGCTTTATGCCTAGCATAGTTGCAATCTCAATGGACAATTACAATGATTCTAGTCGTCTCATTGATGGAAACTTTGATGGTAAGCTTGTCATTTATTACAGGCTTCTTGCTAGATTATTATTGAGTTCAACTATTTTTATACTTCAGTTCCAACTTATGGAGTCGTATATTGCCTTGTACCTTCATTTTTCTAGGAGAAGCTTAACAAATAATAATACTGATCTCAATTCCCAAGGAATTGACAATATTATGTTAAAAAGATGATATTTCTTCTGGATTGCACTTATGTCTGAAAACAACTTATAAAAGGAATTAATTAATTGATATAATTTAGTTAGGGAAATCCAGTTATTCTTTGCTTTATAACAGAATCAGTTATGACAAAATCAAACTATATACACTATTAACTATTATATTACAACACTGTATACTTATTATTATTTGAAGATATGTTTACAAATCTTCAAATCACACAGTTGTAATGCATGTTAAATTTATTAAATGAAGGGTGTTACAATTTATGACATAGTTTTTCATGAATACTTTTGCGGTATTCTTGAGGCATATTTCTGTATCAGCTGAGGTCAAATATGTATTTTTCCTTCGTATGGATTTTTACTTTTAAAAAGATCTAATCTCATTCTGGTATTGTTCTTGATAATCATTAGTTATATGATATATTGAACAGCTGTGACTATACAGAAAGTCTCTGTTTCACTTAAGCATTGGTTGAAGACACTAATTAATTCATTACAGATGTGTCATGATACCAAGTTTGATGACTTCTTGCATGATGATAGATGTGATCCTCTTGATGGGCTTTGTCTCTTATAGGTAAGCTTGCAAATGCTGCAATCTCTAACAGAAACTTCTCTATGAGATGTACTGCAACTTCGGTGTGGCTAGTGAAGAGCTGTAGCCACAGTTTATGTTGTGAATTGCATTGTGACTTATGATCTAGCTAGCAGTAAAGTGAAATTTCAATTTTGGCCTTTTTAACTACCAACTTCTACCATTCAAAAAATTTAAACACTCCATCAGATTTTCATGTCAGGTGTACCTCTAGTTGTATTTATCCAACACCCTACACCAGCAATAGGTTATATCATTGATGAAGTCTCTCATGTCATTCCATCATATAATTAACTCTGTCCAATACAACCGTGGGGCTTTTTTGTGGGTATCACAAAATATCTAAACATCCAGTTTAATTTTTAAGAATACCGAACATGGTAATTGTCTGTTGCTATCGACTTGATAATAGGGCTTTCTATGTACATCTACACATATACAGATGTTAGAATAGGCTTCTTGTTAACAATAGTGGGTGGGTGGGTGGCTGTGTAGTGTTAGCACAGGTTTCTTGTTTACATCTTTTCACCCCCTTTTGAAAGGGGTTATCATCATCTCACCACTGCGTAGGCTTCTTGTTAACAGTGGCCCAAACCTTCAACCAGTGTTTTTTTTTTCAGGAATTAGTGACTAATAGCTGGTTTAACAATTTGTTTATGGTTTAAATCTGGACTGGGTTGGATTGGCTTGGCTCCTTTTGTTTTTTTTTTTTTGTGGCTGACTTGCAGCCATTGGTTGCTGGATCAGCAACCCCCAGCAAATAGTCACTGGTTTGACACCAAAAGAAAAAAAAAAAAATTGCATGGCAAAAATCTCTTAAAAAGAAACAACTCAAAAAAAAAAAAAGAATGATATAATGACCAACATGTGAATGTCATCATTAGAGTAGAACATGACATCCTCTTCCAAATTTGGACCTCCGTGCTGTTGTTTTCTGTGCATTGGGTTGCCAGCACAAGTTACCTAAAAGCTAGCCCTCACAGGTAGTTGTTTTTGATGAGGTTGTCATGTCACTGGTAGTTACCATTGTACCAACAGTGAGAGTGGGCTGTGATCATGACTATCCAATTTGGACTCGATAATTGCAAAAAGGTATGCTATTATCACTGTAAGCAATTTGGACATTATGCTCATGAATGCCCACAACGAAAGTCAGATCCAAGGATCAAAGCATTCTTCGACAATTATTTAGAAGAATGGGAACCAGTTGATGATCCAGAGCAAGAAGAACCAACTGAGCAGATTTACCAGATTCAATTACTCTCTGATGATGATTCGGAAAGTGAAGGGGAATCCAAAGAAGAAGTAGAATCAAATCCAGAGGAAGATGAAAATCATCAAGCGCCGCCGAGAGGAATGATGATGCAAACCCAATTTTCCGATTGGGACATCATATATTTAGCTGAAGATTGGATACAACAACTCTATGCAAATGACTATGTTGAAATTGATACTTGGTTAAATGATCAAGAAATGTATTCTGCATGAAAAGGCGACATTGAACAGTTAACATAGCATATGTCCCAGCAATCTCTAGAAGATTGGGATGATGACCTACATTGCAGTGAAGAATTATCAAATGTACCTAGCGCATCTCAGTCAGGCACAAAGCCAACGACAATCCTTCAAAAAGTACCCCCAAAATTCCTGATTACACCATATGAAAAGAGATTTTCTGTTGTTGCAGAACTTGAAAAAGCTCAAAGTTTATCAAAACCTACCATTCCAGTTGAACAACAACATCAAATCAAGGATCTTATGTCTTTGCATAGCATAATCATCATACCAATCAAGTTGGCAGTCAATGGTGAGTAGAACTAGAAGAAATATCAAGCTTTTGTTGACACTAGAGCAACCCTGAATTTTTGCCACAAAGATGTGCTTGAAAACTGGGTATCTCATCCAAACCTAGTAAAGCTTGATACCATGAATGGAGTAAGAAGTCTAACTCATTTTGCATTCAATATTCCTATCCAGTTAGGGAATGTTTATATTGGGAAGACAAATTTTGTTTAAATTTCTGATAGTGGTTTTCATGTGGGCCTTGGAGCACATTTCATGGATGCACTCTCTCCTTATACAATTGGGCTAGATTTGCTTATATATTCCAATCCTAATAATGAATCTAGTAGAAAGTAGCAATTTCCAGGATTTCACCAGAGTTGCACAAAAACAAACATCAACAGATCAGAAGTGTCTTCATGTTTGCCAATCCATTAATTTCAAAAATTATTACTCAACATCAGATAGAAGATATTGCTAGAGCAAAATATAGGCATTGGCAAAAATTGATGAAAGCTTGTATTCAAGGACTTGAGGAACAAGCAACATCTTTACTTATGCAAATGCAAGAAGAATTATTATCATACTGTTGCGAACATCCTCTGCAATTCTAGCACAAAGATAGTCCAGAAGCCTTCATTCCTACAGTACACGACATTCTAGTACAAAGTAAGGCAATAGTCCTCAATCTAGTAGATGCAGAAGAGCTACAATTATAAGTAGAGGCGTTTTAGAAAAAGGGATTGATCAGAGAATCTCAGTCAAATTATGCCTGCTCAAGTTTCATTGTCTACAACCATGCGGAAATAAAAAGAGGAAAGCCTAGAATGGTTATCAATTATATTCCACTTAATGCAGTAACCATTGAGATAAAATGGCCATTATCAATTAGAGATGCAATGGTCCAAAAGGTAGTAGGAAAGATTTTCAACAAATTTGATTGTAAGAGTGGGTATCATGAGATAAAAATCGTTGAGCAAGATATTCATAAAATAGCATTCAGCATGCCGTAAGGATTATATGAATGGCTTGTTATGCCATTTGGATTGAAGAATGCCCCATCACAATTTCAAAGAAGAATGGATGTTATTTTTGGAAAAGTTTTTGATTTTGTTGCAAATTATATAGATGATTTTCTAATCTACTCCAATTTAGTATTAGAACATGTTGAACATTTGAAGGTATTTGCTCATCTATGCAAGCAATGTGGAATAGGGTTATCTGAAGATCCAACGAAGTTTTAAATAGGAAGAAGAGAAATTAAATTTCTTGGAGCAACATTGAAAGATGAAAAAATTCATATGTAACCACATGTTCTACAGAAGATCTCATTGTTTCCAGATCAGCTAGAAAACAAAGAATAGTGTTTAAGATTTCTTAGATGTCTTAATTATGTGGCCAAACATATAGATAAGTTGTCAGACAAAGCCATTGAGATTTGGAGATGCAAAAATCAAACTCCATTTCAGTAGACACATCAAGCTACCAAGCAAGTTCAACAGTTGAAGAAAGAATGTCAGATCTTCTTCCATTATCTTTCATCCTACATGGACCATTCATTTTAAATATAGATGCTAGCTATGATGCATGGGCCACTGTGTTGCTCAGAACGGGAAAGAAAAAAGAAGAAGAAGAAATTTGTGCTTATACTTCAGGAGCATTCCAAAAGAATGAGCTAAATTACTGGCCTACCGAAAAAGAGATTCTTGTAGCAATTAAGGGAATAGAAAAGTTTCACATCTATCTGGTTGAAGAACCATTCATTCTACGAACAGATTTAACAAATTTGGCATCACTGTTAAAAAGGAAGATTCAGCCATCACCAAAATTGCAAAGATTTGCCTAGTGGCAATTTCTCTTGGCCCAGTACAAGTTTACTATTGAAAGAATCCCTGGAGTAGTAAATCATTTACCAGATGCATTAACCAAAGAATTAAAAATGTGGCAAGGAAAGATGATGCAGCCGACACATTCAGAAGAAAGTTCTCTAGAAGGTGGATACTCTCAAAATCCAATGCAGGATAATAAAGATTGGTGTTCTTGGCTGGTTCAAACATTGGAAGATAGAGTAAAATGGTGCAGAAGGATTCATAGGATGTTTCCTCAAGAATCTACCATGAGCATATCCAAACAATATGCTACACTGGATTTCTATGTGAACATGGCAAGAAGAATAGACTACATAGTAAACAATTTAAAATAGAGTCAGTTGGAACCTAAGATACTTTAACACTTATCATTAATGGAAGTTCTAGACAACATCCTGCTAATCAGAAGACCATTATTCGCTAATCAGTCAGCCAAAAACTTCTTCCAAGAGCTTCTTCAAAGCAATGAATGGGAAAACAAGCTTTGCAAATCTTTTCAGAGAATCAACCTATACTAGGAAGTCACATGGTATGAGAATGAAGCTATAGTTCCCAAGAAAGCACCACTAGATGAGGCCATGTCATCAACATCTCCATCAAATATTCTCGAAAATCTTTCAAAACTGATTAAAAACTACACTGACTACATGCGAACACGTGGCAAGATCTACTTTGTCCATAAAGCGATATTAAAGGCAATGAGCGGATAACGATAAGATGTTAGTAGCTGAAGATAAGGATCTAGTTACTTGGCATGCAAGTCATGCAAATAGAGTCAATTTGTCCTATATATACCCATGTATCCCCTCTTGTAAAAAGAAAAGAAAAGCAAGAGGCATTAGCAAGTTATGCATTGGGGCCCCCTTTTGGAATGCTCCTGAAGTATAAGCACAAATTTCTTCTTCTTTTTTTTTCTTTCTCGTTTTGAGCAACACAGCGGACCATGCATCATAGTTAGCATCTGTATTTAAAATGAATGGTCCATGTAGGATGAGAGATAATGGAGGAAGATTTTGACATTCTTTCTTCAATTGTTGAACTTGCTTGGTAGCTTGATGTGTCCACTGAAATGGAGTTTGATTTTTGCATCTTTGAATCTCAGTGGTTTTGTCTGACAGCTTAGCTATATGTTTGGCCACATAATTAAGACATCTAAGAAATCTTAAACATTGTTCTTTGTTTTCTAGCTGATCTGGAAACAATGAAATCTTCTGTAGAATATGTGGCTGCATATGAATTTTTTCATCTTTCAATGTTACTTCAAGAAATTTAATTTCTCTTTTTCCTATTTGAAACTTCTTTGGATCTTCAGATAACCCTATTCCATGTTGCTTGCACAGATAAGCAAATAGCTTCAAATGTTCAACATGTTCTGATACTGAATTGGAGTAGATTAGAAAATCATCTATATAATTTGCAACAAAATCAGAAACTTTTCCAAAAATAGCATCCATTCTTCTTTGAAATTGTGATGGGGCATTCTTCAATCCAAATGGCATAACAAGCTATTCATATAATCCTTGTGGCATGTTGAATTCTGTTTTATGAATATCTTGCTCAGCAATTTTTATCTCATGATACCCACTCTTACAATCAAATTTGTTGAAGATCTTCTTTCTTGCTACCTTTTGGATCATTGCATCTCTATTTGGTAATGACCATTTTATCTCAATGGTTATTGCATTAGGCGAAATATAATTGATAACCATTTTAGGCTTTCCTCTTTTTATTTCTGCATGGTTACGGGCAATGAAACTTGAGCAGGCATAATTTGACTGAGATTCTCTGATCAATCCCTTTTTCTGAAACTCCTTTACCTATAATCGTAGCTCTTCTGCATCTACTGGATTGAGGACTATTGCCTTACTTTGTACTGGAATGTCGTGTACTGTAGGAATGAAGGCTTTTGGACTGTCTTTGTCCCAAAAATGTAGAGGATGTTCGCAACAACATGATAATAATTCTTTTTGCACTTGCATAAGTAAAGATGCTGCTTGTTCATCAAGCCCTTGAATACAAGCTTTTATCAATTTTTACCGATGCCTGTATTTTGCTCTGGCAATATCTTCTATTTGATGTTGAGTAATAATTTTTGAAATTAATGGATTGGCAAACGTGAAGACACTTCTGATCTATTGATGTTTGTTTTTGTGCAGCTCTGGTGGAATCTTGGAAATTGCTACTTTATGACTAGATTCATCGTTAGGATTGGAACATATAAGCAAATCTAGCCCAATTGTATAAGGAGAGAGTGCATCCATGAAATGTGCTCGAAGGCCCACATCAAAACCATTATCAGAAATTTGGACAAAATTTGTCTTCCCAATATAAACATTCCCTAACTGGATGGGAATATTGAATGCAAAATGAGTTACACTTCTCACTCCATTCATGGTATCGAGCTTTACTGGGTTTGGATGAGACACCCAGTTTTCAAGCACATCTTTGTGGCAGACATGCAGGGTTGCTCTAGTGTCAACAAAAGCTTGATATTTCTTCTAGTTTTGCTCACCATTGACTGCCAACTTGATTGGTATGATGATTACGCTATGCAAAGACATAAGATGCTTGATTTGATGTTGCTGTTTGACTGGAATGGTAGGTTTTGATAAACTTTGAGCTTTTTCAAGTTCTGCAACAATAGGAAATCTCTTTTCATATGGTGTAATCAGGAATTTTGGGGGTACCTTTTGAAGGATTGTCATTGGCTTTGTGCTTGATTGAGATGCGCTAGGCACATCTGATAATTCTTCATTGCAATGTAGGTCATCATCCTGATCTTCTAGAGATTGTTGGGACATATGTTGTGTGAACTGTTCAATGTTGCCTTCTGATGCTGAGTACATTTCCTGATCATTCAACCAAGTATCAATTTCGGCATAGTCATTTGCTGAGAGTTGTTGTATCTAGTCTTCAGCTAAATCAATGCTGTCCCAATCTGAAAATTGGGTTTGCATCATCATTCCTCTCAGCGGTGCTTGATTATTTTCATCTTCCTCTGGATTTGATTGTATTTCTTCTTTGAATTCCCCTTCACTTTCTGAATCATCATTAAAGAGTAATTGAATTTGGTAAATCTGCTTAGTTGGTTCTTCTTGCTCTAGATCATCAACTGGTTCCTGTTCTTCTAAATAATTGTCGAAGAATGCTTTGATCCTTGGATCTGACTTTCGCTGTGGGCATTCATGAGCATAATGTCCAAATTTCTTATAGTGATAACAACATACCTTCTTGGTCTTCTAGGCGGTCTACCAAAAACATCTCCTCCATCTAAATTAGCACAAACTTTTGTTGACGGAAGCAATTTTGTTAAACTCACATTGTAACATGCAAACTGAAGCTCTTGTATGGCCATATGGACGATATCAGCAAAATATGTCAGCAAAATATGTGAGAGATAGGTCCATATTCTTTTCAATGGCTTTGTAAAGTACCATATGCCCAAGCTTAGCTGGAAGACTTCCTAAATATAAGAAGGAAATCATATGGTCTCGATGCAACACTAACCTATAAACTTCTTTACTATATTCAGCACTAAACTGCTCAAAGTATTTCAGATTGGTAAGCTTCTTTTGACTCAAAAGCAAGATCTATTAGTCGTAGATTGGTAGACAAATCAACAGTGAATTTAGTTACTAGGGCTACAAATACACCTTGTAATCCTTGTTGCAATATTTGCTCCTGTTGTTCAAGCGTTGAACTTTTCCACTAGTGACGGATTTTTCCAACAGCTTTGGTAAATGCTCCCAGAATAATTGTTCTGTCATCCAATTGCAATACTGTCATTGTCGTTCGCAACTGATCTATCCATAATCGAATAGCATGCGACACTTCTTTTGGTGGTAAGTAGTCGATGTCTATAACAAGAACTGTTGTTGCTAGCCATTGTTGAAATGCTGAGAAGGCTAGTAGTTGTTGATACTGTCTCCAAGGTGGATCTGATCTTCTCGCCATCATTAGTCTAGTTTGACAACCATTATCTTCGAGTTCAGCAATATGTTTAACTTTGTGCTGTGCTTCCTTTTCAGAACTTGCATGACTTTTAGGAGATTTGTCTTCTTCTTCTTCATGCCTTTCCTTTGTTGGACACTTTCCTACCTTTTCTTTTCTCAATCTCTGGATTTTTTTCTAGCAATTTTTTTGCTGGATCTCGGTGCTGTACTAATGGCTTTGGAGGAGGCTTTGCTGTAACTTGCGGTAACTTCATTTGTTTGTCTAATGTATAGGCTTCCTTTAGGAATTCTGCAATCCTCTTTTTCTTTTGTTGTTGTTGATCCTCCTTTGCTTGTTGTCGTTGTTTGACAACATCGTCATATGCTCTGAGATGCTGTTGAAAAATCTATTCTAAAGGGCCCTGGATCTTCTACCTATGCTGAGCAGAAAGTAAAGAACTAAAAAAAAAAACTTTTGTTTAATCTGCTAATCTTCAATCTGTATATATTGAAAATGTGCTGCTACAAATATATAAAGTTGGATTCTTCCAACAACATTCAAGGATGAGACAATCATGGGTATAGATAAACATGAATATGGATAAGCATGGACAACTAGGATCTCATCTTATTCAGAAAAGATAGAAGGATGAGATCAAACTCCTAAAAATGTGGAATGTCTACACATCATCTTCCACAAACCCCCCCATGATGGTAAGGGGTTCCATGCCAAGGAGGTCTTTGAAGGATGCAAACTTTTCACGGCTCATTGTCTTGGTGAAAATGTCTGCTAGTTGCGCTTCAGTTGCACAATGTACCATGTTGAGGATATTTTCTTGGATCAGGCTTTGAAGATGGTGATGCTTGATGTCAATGTGTTTGGTACGTCCATGCTGAACTGGATTGTGGGCCATTGCAATAGCACTTGTGCTGTCACTGTATAAGCGAATGGGAGGAACCAGGGTGAGTCCCATTTCAATGAAAATAGAGTGGATCCACATAGCCTGACAAGCAGCATGTGAGGCAGCAATGTATTCTGCTTCTGCTGTTGAGAGAGCGACGGAAGACTACTTCTTTGATCCCCAAGAAATGAGCGATGGACCAAAGAAGAGACAAAAACCAGAAGTTGACTTTCGATCGTCAAGGTCGCCTCCCCAGTCTGCATCAATGTATCCCCATACCTTGAAATTTGTATGTTGATGGAATGTGAGCCCAAAATCTGTGGTAGTTCTCAAGTAACGTAGAACTCTTTTTGTAGCTTTCCAATGTGATTCATGTGGATCTTGCATGAACTGAGAAAGGTAATTCACAGCATATTGAATATCTGGTCGTGTATTGGAGAGATACAATAAACCACCAACTAGGGACCTGTATAGAGATGGATTGACTGAAGGAGATTTATCATCCTTGGTAAGTTTTATGCCAAGGGAGAGTGGTGTGTCTGTGGGATTACTATTAAGCATGCCAAATTTCTCAAGTAAGGATCGGGCAAATTTCATTTGGCATATGGAGATGGATTTTGATCTCTGGATTACTTGAAAACCCAAAAAATGACATTTTCCCTAGATCAGACATTTCAAACTCGTTTTGCATAGCATTCAGAAAATCATTTCCTAATGCAATCG